>OX637537.1:24421333-24581333 GCA_951800035.1 Linnaemya tessellans
TTATCTTCTATACAAAACTTTAAAATACGTAAAAATAAAAATTTTTCAATCCGTGTATACCTTTTTATCATTTCCAATTTGTTTTCAATTGTATTAATTGCAAAATCAAGAGGTGCACTTGGGAATAGGGAAACTACATCAAGAGAAATTAACCTTTCATTATCAGATATATGTTGATTCCTAATTTTATTCACAAATTCTATTGAATTTTTAATATTATATTTAGAATCCTTAGTAATATTTTTTTAAATATTTGTAATATATCTGCATAATTCATATGAGGGTGAATTTATAAAATAATCATTATTGATTTTTTGGTATTTGGTTGTTGGGTCTCTATTAATTAAATGATAATTTGTAATATCTCCTACAATGTTCTTGATTCTTAAATCATAATCCTGTTTACTAATGGCTACAGTTACATTGCCCATATCTGCATTTAGAATAAGTATATCTTTGTTTTCCTTTAAGGAATTATTAGCTTTCTTTGCTTTATCTAATATAAACTTATCTCTATTTGTCAACTGTATTTTATTTAAATGGCTATCAATAACCGTAGTTAATCTATTTCTTGCTATCTCTTGTTCTTCTTTATTATTTAAAGTCTGTACTAAGTCCTCTCCCTCTGATATTACTTTTAAAATTGGAATTTCATATTATTTGCTAGGTAAAGCGTGTTTTTGTCCAAGTGAAAGTATCCATTGAATATCCTTAGGTATGTCAGTGTTAGTCTTGTTTATAAACCACTTTTCATTTAATTTATTTCTATGTGTAATATTTACTTTTTTCTTTTGTAAAACAGCCAAAAATTCAACCATTTCCTCCAATGAAAAATATACCTCGAAATTTTTAATAATTGTTTCTCTTTCTTTTTGAAAATGTTTCAATAAATCGTGTTTTTCTTTTATCGCTAGCCTTAACATATCATTATGTAAATCTTGAATATATGTATATATATGAAGTGATTGTTGAATCCTCGGTAAACTATCCTTATTAAAAACATTCAAGATATGTTAGAAATGTTAGAAATAATAAACACACCATCATCACACAGAATAAATTTTAAAACAGATACAGAAAAATTAGCACAGAGTTATAGACATTTAGTTAGCAAAAATTGTAGATTTACATAATTTAATTGTGTATAGTAAGTATATATTATTTGCTAGGAATAATTTATTATATTATATAATTGGTGTTATTATTATTATTATAATTTTATGTATATATAGATATATGTGTATATATATATATATATGTATATATATATATATATATATATATATATATGTATATATATATATATATATATATATATATATGTATATATGTGTATGTGTGTATATATGTGAGTGTATGTATGTATATGTGTACGTGTATGTATATATATATATATATATATACATATATATATATATATATATATATATATATATATATATATATATATGTGTGTGTGTGTGTATGTGTGTGTTCGTATGTATATATGTATGTATGTACGTAAGCATACGTGTATGTGCATTTGTATTTATACATAAGTATGTTCCTTTATGTACGTTTATGTTTTATATAAAAAAAAAAAATTTAATTACATGCGCCTAAATTTCTACCATAAGTTCTTCATGTTATACATATATAAAAAATAATTTTCTTATAAAATTTTTATTATAATTTGTTAATGTTGAAAAATTGTATTTTATATATTAATTTGTAATTATGTTAGTTATTTATATACATATATATATATATATATATATATATATATATATATATATATATATATATATATATATGTAGTCATATGCATGTGTGTGTATGTGCATATGTGTATGTACATGCATATGTGTTTGTATCTCTCTATGTGTGTATATATATGTTTGTATGTAGTTGTGTATGTTCATGTATGCATATATGTGTACGTTCATGTATGTATTGATGTATACATGTATAAATATATACAAGCCTGTATACATATATGCTTTTGTTTTTATGTTAATATTTTTGAAAACATAGATATATTCGAAAAAAATTTTTGTCATATTTCAAAACCAATTTATACAGAAAATTTTAATTTTCGATTGTTATTCCTGATGATGTCAACAAATTGTTGACGAAATATCGAATAAAATAGAAAATTATAACGATTTTTACAAAAACGACCTCGAGCTCAATCATTCTAAAACACATACAAATAATAACGCTACACCGCGTCCGTTAATGATACCACAAAAAAAAAAAAACAATATTTATATCTCGTTTTGCACAAGAAACTACAACAAATGATATTGTACATGTCTTCTGATGTATTTGGTCGTCTCATTGATTCAAATGTTTACCTTGATGCGGAATTTATAAACAACAAAAATCATGGACCCTCCAATATTGCTAGTTTGCCAGCAAATTCATCTCACATCTCAAAAAACTAGTCTACTCTTTTCTAAATAGTGCAACAGTTTTAACATATATAGACGTGATAGAGTAACTGACAATATTGGAGGTAGAGTTTTAATTGTTGTTTTAAACTATTTTCCTTTTTTTGAAATCTATCTTCGTTCTTTACATAATACAGAATTTATTGATGTAAACATCAGAGATCTCAGAAATGTACAACAAAATTTAATGTACGCCTTTAATACAATGTACAACTTGAATACACTATAGACATTGTCTTTCTTTCATCGTGTACATATTCTACTTGTATATAACTATGAGTGTACTCTTGTACATCTCGTGTATATGCTTTTTTAATTTGAAACTAGTGGGTATGTATAATATTTTCAGTGTTTGCTTTTACTGCGCACACACACATTAATTTTATGAAGTTACAAAACAAATACAATGTTATCATCTGCAAATGTGCATACGTAATAAATTAAATGTTTTCAATGTCTTCAATGAATACACTTGAGGTATGATGCACAGTCCTGTACACTCAAGATTTATTTGTGTATAAAGTGAGGCTTGCATACATTTTTCAATGTCATGTTTTTCAATGTCGTTGATGTAAACTTCTGTGTACACTATTTCGAACTCTGGTAAACATATGCCTTAATCGCATACTAATGTTTATCACTTGCTCTTATAATCCGCCAAATTAGGACCAAGAAATATTTCTTCAACTTTCGAAAGCCATTAAATCAATTTATTTGCTTTCAAATCTTGAGGATTTAATTTTGGTTTTTGGAGATTTCAACTTACTGTTTCTTACTTGGAAATTCTTACCAGATTCTTGCAGTTACTTTTCGATTAAAACAAACATTTTTATTGAAGACTTTTTACACAACTTATCTTATTTGGTTTATTTCAAGTGGTATTTGCAATGATTTTAGTAGATTGCTTGACCTGCTGTTTGTTAATGAACCTGCGAATATACACTTACACGCCACAGCCCGATTTCCAGCCCTGAAGACCGTTAACACCACACAATTGAATTGAAATGCAATTTCCAATGTAATTAAACGTAATTTAATTGTTTACTCGAATAACTGGTTTTCTATGATTATGTCTATTATTCTTCAACTATTTTTGATGTGTTGTCTGTAAGGATTTTAACCCACATAGTGTTTTCACACTGAAAGTTAAACCCTGGTTTTAGCGTTAAAACCATAAACAGCTGATTTGGCTTTCACACTGCGAATTGTTGTTTTAACATACAGGCTGTATAATAAATTTGTTCAAAATAAATTAAATCGTTCATAGAAATGTGTGAATTTGTTGCTGTACTTGTTCTCTATTTTTAAAACACTTAATTGACAACCTATACAACAAAAGTTTTTGTTTGAAGGAAAAAAGAAAAAGTTTTGCAATGAGTTCTAAAATAGAAATTATTTTACATTTAGTGAATGAGTTTTTTAAAATTATGGAACTACTTAGACAAAGTGAAGAACTCCTTGGAAATCAAGTTGTTATATATAAAAAAGCAAGCGATTTCTAAAAGTTCTATTTATTAACATAAACAATACCAGCTGTTTCCAATATATAAAACCTACTTAAAACCAATTCGAAAGTATTTTCATCGCAACCTTGATTTGGAATTATTGACTTTAACTTTGATTTGATAATTTCAATTTCATTTATTATTATGTTATTTTTATACTTTGCGCTAACTGATACAATGGTTTCTCCAGGTCGAACAGTTTCTTTTCGATTCCTTCTGGTTGTGTAAGGTGTAATATGATTCTTGTTTCATTAATAATCTCTGTTTCGAACATAGTAAATGTTGCATATCCGTCTTCATTCGTCAGGGGATGCATTTTAGAGTTGATCCAGTTAGATGTTTGTATTATTGACAGCAGTAATATTATCGTTAGGGGCTGAAAATTATAAAAGTCTCTTAATATTGCTGGTGTGAATTGCTTTCAAACTTTTCTTAACAAATTTAGATTCTTTTTTGTGCTTAACACCCCTATAGTTTTTAATAAATCCATGTTGTTTGTTTTCTGAATTTTTCTCTGTCCCTGTTTGCATAGTTAATTCTAATTTCTTTATGTTTATTCAAGTTATTGTAAATGACAATCTGCTTCACCCGATTACTATCTGCGTCGAATGCAGTACATTTTATAGGACTGTGGTACAAGCTATTGCAATGGTAAATGGTTTTATTGATCTGTTCAGTAATTGGTATTTTTTCTTCGATGTTTAAAGTTTTAATTTTTTCAGTTATTGTGTTTATAGTCTATCGCCACCTGCATTACACTCCCTGGTTAAAAAATCTCTAACGTTAGTGTTATTAAATTCATTATCGGCCACAAATTTGTTTACTTTGTATTTTATAGAAAGAAATTCCTATATCTTTGAAACTTAGGTTCTGCTATTTCTATCCATTAGCAGAAAACATATTGCATGTTTTGTGAATTTATCAATAAATATTATGAATGTGTGTGTCTATATAAACTATTTCATTTTTCGTTTTTGGTGTTTCTGTTAAACTAAATTCCTTTTTATGGGTTTCCTGTCATATTTCCTGCCAGCGCACGTATCACAATTGTTGATAATTTTGTGAACATTTTCTCCCAACCGTAGGTTATAAATTTTGGTTTTGATTCCTTCATATGTTGGTATTATACCAGTTTTATGGAGTTCATCCTCGGGTTGAATATGCTCTGTGAAAAGGGAACACCTAATGAAACTTAGTTGGCTGTCATTGAAGTTTTTAATTATATCTTATTGCATTTTATTGCAGTCGTGATCGCTTACCTTGGAATATATTGAAATTTTTATTTGGGGAAAGTATTTTCAAATCAATTTTGTCATATCACCTTCTACCTTCCTGAGTTTTATCATTAAGTTTATTTCAGAAATTTCGTGACTTATGCGACTTGAAAAGTCTGTTATTTTATTATCGTTTCCTTTTGTACTCTAAATTGTAAGATCTGTCTTTACCGTCTAATTTCCTAAAAATTTTCGTTTGAAGATCGAATCCTCGACCGTATAGATAAGGTCTCAAATACTTTACTGCCCAAACCACATTTTCGAAGGTAGCGTAGTACATTTAAGGGTATGGATGCATAGACCACTATGTGACCATCTTATGTTAGAACAGTTCCCAGAGCGACGTGGCTTGTATCCGTAATCAATTTGAATTTTTTATCAAAATAGGCGTTTCAGTACCTACATCTTTTAATTTTTCACATGCGAATATGTAATTTGGGTCATTTCTATTGACGTTTGCATTTATCCGTAAATATTGTATTATTGGTGCTGCAATTTTAGCCTAGTCCTTAATGAACTTTCTATAATATACACATACATTATTAAAAATTTTTTGGACTCTTTCTGTACTTTTTACATGCAACTAACTTATTAATTCACTAAATAAAATTATACTGCAAAATGAAATAATGTACTCTCACTCTCAGCGCAATCGGACGTGTTTTTTTTTTGAGCTCCACAGTTTATAATATAACTATAATATATAATTATAATTTCCATAAAAACTTTTATAAAACTTTATAGCCAAATCTTGTGGGGTATCCATCAGTAAAAAAAACTATCTAGAGATTGTTAAAAAACTTTTGCATTAATATAAAACAAGCAAGTTAATAATAAACACAATTAAATAAAAACCATACATAGAATAAAACAAGCCGAAATCCAACAATAATAAAATTTTCGTATACATAAACTTGTTTCTCTTAATAATACGTACATATATAATTACTAAAAAAGCTAAACTACAAAGTGATCTAAAAAGAAAGATCTTAAAAGAATAATTTAAAAGTCTTAAACATCGTTCAAAGATAAATAAAGCAGATTTACAAGGGCAAAAACAAATATTTCGGCATTGATCTTGCAAATATTTTTACAAAAACAAACAAAAATATAAATACCGTAATACATACAACAAAAGGAAAAGAGAAACACACTCTTGGTAACTGGAATCTCGAACAGAAAATTAAATAACACTTTCGTTACAGAAAATAGAATTAACATAAATTAATAAATTGTGGGTGCTGTTGGCTGAAATAGTAGAAGACAACACTATGAAGCGGAGGGTCCTGAGTTCAGCCCCGCGCTGAGTCATGAAATATTGTGTTAAATTCTTCTGATCAGCATTAGCACATGGTTGTGCTAGTTGTTGCCAGCCTGTTTCAATGATGAAGGCATAGCACTGGTCACTGAACGTAATTGGCAGCGACTGACACTGTCATGCAGAGTAACAGTACACTCCTTCGCCGGCCCTGTAGCAAAAGATTAGTCGGCAAAGTAAAAAGGTTGAAATAGCTACAAAAACATTGTCTATCTTCTCACCTGTCCCCTTAATACTATCCCCTCGTTTTCATTTCCAGCGCAATTCATTGCATATGTAGGGGTTATCCCCTGAGTGTTGGTCCAAGATAAAAAAATATCTGCTGCAGTTTTTTCAAAACATGACCTTATTTTGATAGTATACGATGCCCTTACTCAAACTGAAGATGTTTGTTACACTTACTTATCAACTACAATACTTTGTACCAATGTCTTGACAGTATCAGATGGGATCTTATCTATGATATCGAGGATATAAATAATACATTCGGTGGAAAAAGTTCAAGACTCTGGAATCACATGCTGCATTTAAATCTACTGCCATTTTTAACTGATTAATTCTATATTAACTAAGTCAATTTTTCGTGACGTGTGGAAAAGAGTTAAGATTATTCCAATTCTCAAAAATAACAATGATTTTAGACGGACTGCAATACTCCCATTTCTGTCTAAAGTTTTGGAATATATTATAAAGATACAAATCTGTGAATACATAAACAATCAAAAATTGTTAACAGATTATCAATCGAGTTTTAGACATGGTAGAAGCTGCATTACCGTTCTAATTGACGTGATTGAAGAACTTAGCTCTGCACTGGCCAACTACATGGTATCCTTTCTTGTACTGCTAGATCACAGTAAAGCATTCGATACCGTTGAACATCCTATTCTACTAGAAAAGTTCTAAAAGTTATTTAATTTTACCTCTACTGCTAGTAAACTCATTTTGTCTTATCTCCTAAATCGGAAACAAACTGTTTACTTTAATGGCTTAATACCAGATTCACTTGAAGTTAACAGAGAGGTTCCACAAGGCTCTATTTTGGGTCCACTGCTTTTTTCTTTATATATAGTATATATGATCTTCCGGATGTTCAATTGTATATACTTAAGCACTACAATAAGCAGTGTCACTTCCTGTGTTGAGGCCATAAATAATGATCTCAGTAGAGTTCATCAATGGGCTTCATCGAATCGTCTGTGTATCAATCTATCCAAGTCTCATTTTTATATCCAGAAATAATAAGAACAACAACAATTTTTCGTTATTAATTAACAATATAATCGACTTTGTTCCATCGTCATCAAATTTAGGGAATATGATCAATGCTGAACTCTCATGGTTTAAGCACATTTGTATTGCGGCAGAAAAGGTACATGGCATGCTATGAAATCTATGGGCTATTCAAGCCTTCACTCCTTTCAATATACGGTTACTGTTAGCTAAAACTTATTCAATACCAGTTTTATTATATGGAAATCTTTGCCAAATGTGACACCTCCGACAAGCACAAACTAGAAGTAAGCTACAATAACATAGACAGATATGTCTTTAACCGAAGCAGAACTGATATGTAGCATTTCGTCGCACTCCGTTCAGCTATATGATACGAGTCTTAAAAACCTACTTAATTACAAAAGCCTCCTTATGATGCATAAAATATTATATATAACAGAACCCGAATATCTATTTAGAGGAATTATTTGCCAAATCTCCACGTGGTAAAAATTTAATTTCCCAAAAATACAAATATCTTATCTCTTCAAGACAATTTTTTAACTATACAATTAGTCTTAAGAATAAATTACCGTCGCATATTCAAACTTTATCCTTTAAAAAAGAATTATTACGTCGAAAAATATTTAATGTCGTTTACGCATACTTTAATTAATTATCTATTCTCGTTTTTATTATTAATATAGATGCATATATAACTTTTTGTCATGTAACTTACTATCACTGTAAATTATAAGACTTATATCTTGTGATATGTATGAGATAATAAATATTAATAATAATAACAATAATAATAATAACAATAATAATAATAACCAACAGAAGCAGGCCTACCTAGGTAACGTATAAATGGACTGTACAAATGAATCATTCAGTGATACGATGCTACTTCATTTCAACAAATATGGAAACAGAACTGCATGTGTACATGGAAAAAATGAGGGAGTTGTTTTTGATCAATTCCCTGAACTATCCAGAATCACAGAACAAAATCTTGCCGACAGAAGAAGAGCAATAATGGTAAAGCATCTTCTTCCTATACAAGAAATCCAAGACATCAAACGACAAGCCTCAATTATCATCTCCTCAAATAGGGAAACAATTGAAGATCAAATGGATGTTCCTCAAAATGACGAGCAACCTGTCCACAACGACAACAATAATCCTGAGGACAGATTCGAGAATAGAGAAGCCGCTCATCCATTTGTATCTCAACAAACATACATCCATGCTACACCAGAAACACCCCAATCAAGAGAAAACACCATACACGATACGGAAACAACAATCCAAACACAAGAACAGCTAGCACTCACGCTCGGCGAACAATTTCGCGTAGCCTGGATACAAAATAAAAACAGTTACCCTTCCCGCAGAGATAGGAATTCCGAGAATTTTCAACAACAAAAGAGTGAATGAACTAACATACATTGTTAATCGTGACATCTTGCCCAACTACCTCACAACTGCCAGAAACATAGAGGATGTGCACTGCTTAATATACTCGGGCGCAGTAGCAGTAGTTAGAACGATGGAAAAAAAGACAATAAGGTGTCCAGACAATAACTCAAGACAAACAACGCCTAAATTACCAGCGTGGGAAAGACGTCTAACCAATAAAATTAGTTGCATCAGGCAGGACATAGGTCGACTCATAGCTTATTCCGACGGAACAAGATCCCGGAAAATTCGGAAGCTAGTGAAGGACATCAACCATCCAGTTCAAATCATTGAGCTAACAGAAAACATGTTAATGGAAATAAAAGACAAGAAAATCTAACAGCTTGCGGCCTACGCCAAACGCCTCGCGAGGTACAGAGAAAGCAGAGCCCGAAGATTAGAAAATTCCCTTTTCGAAAGAAACCAAAAACAGTTCTATCGACAATTAGACCATCCAGGGGGTAATCGATCTGACTCGCAGGGTCCGCAATGAACGATGTTGTACATTTCTGGAGCGAAATATGAAGTAAACCAAAAACCATAAACCTAGAGAACGAATGGATAGCCAACGAGCTTGAACAAAGCATAAACTATCGAGAGATGCAGAACACCGATATCTCAGCTGAAGAAGTTGCGAAAGCGATAAGAGAGAGCAGTAATTGGAAATCACCTGGTCCGGACAAAATCCACAACGTATGGCTGAAGAAGTTTACTTCAACTCGTTCGCTGCTTGCAGAATACTTCTGCAAACTTTTGAGAAATCCTCACGAGACCCCTTGATTCTTGATGACAGGAAATACCTTCCTCATAGCAAAAGGAAACAACACCCTGGACCCAGCGAACTACCGCCCAATTGCATGCTTGTCTCACCAACCGCGTTTATGATCATTGTGTCGAGTGCAACATCATTACATTAGAACAGAAAGGATGTGCCCGACATTCAATGGTTGTAAGGAACAGCTTACAATCGACTCCTTATTAGTTAATCAAGCAGTTCATTGCAAACGCAATCTTAGTATGGGATACAAAGATTACAAAAAAAGCGTTTGATAGCCTTCCGCATCCATTTTTATTGAAAATCTTTGAGATATATAAAATCGATCCAAGAATCATACACTTTATGCAGGTAACAATGGAGAAGTGGAACGTTAAACTACATATTGGACAAAATAGCAGCGAGACGGTACCCATCAAGTGCGGAATCTTCCAAGGCGACGCATTTAGCCCACTCTGGTTCTGCCTTAGTATGAATCCACTGAGTAGAATGCTGAAAAACCTCAATCTTGGTTTAATCCTAAAGGAGAAAATTCTGAAACTCTTGTCGACCATCTATTCTACGTAGATGATTTAAAACTTTATACCAGCAGCAAGGAAAATATATACCGTATGATAGAAGTGGTCAACCACAGTTTTCGGAAGTATAGTAGAAGAAGTAAGAGGTTTTGAACTTTTCAAAACTGTGGTTGAAGTCTACTGACGATTTGGTAAAGCACCAATGAAATGCATATAGACATTGCTTAACCACCAACAAATAAATTTCATTTATATATAGTAGTATTGTGACAACAATGTGTCAAATAAAGAACTTTATAACAGTTTGCTTTAGATTTTATTTTTCATTTTGCCTTATAAATACTTTTCTTGTTATCCAATGGATTTCTGATTGTATAAAGGTGTAGAAAAATAAAATGGATTCATATCGAATATAATTTGTTTGTTGGTTTAGTTTTGTATGAGTTTCAAAGCCTACTATGCTTACTCTGTTGTGATATTTGAAAAGTGTTTGTAATTTACAATTGTGAATTCTCAGATGGTTTTCGGAAGTATATGCATAAGATAAGAGGTTTTTAACTTTCCAAAACTGTGGTTGAAGTCTACTGACGATTTGGTAAAGCACCAATGAAATGCATATAGACATTGCTTAACCACCAACAAATAAATTTCATTTATATATATATATATATATATATATATATATATATATACATATATATATATATATATATATATATATATATATATATATATATATGTATATATATATATATATATATATATATATATATATATATATATATATATATATATATATATATATATATATATATTGTGATATCCTCTGGATATAATTTTAATTTAATTAATATTGAGCTTGCGAATTATTTTTATAAAATAATAACTATAAAACTATTTATTTTATATTTATATCAATATTTCGATATCCTCTGGATATAAATAGTTTTATAGTTATTATTTTATAAAAATAAGCCGCAAGCTCAATATTAATTAAAATAAAATTATATCCAGAGGATTAAGGTTAATTGGTAAAAATAAGAAAGTACATATGTCCTAAACAACGCTAAATAAGTACTTTCTTAACTTTATTTCTAAAAATTTATTTTACCAAAGCAAGGATGCTTTCTTTATCACCTCCGTAAACCTAATTCCAATTAACTGGGCATTGGTTTTCTAGCAAAGATAGAAACCTAAATTTACCATTTTGAATTCACCTCGTTGTTGCTATAACAAGCACTCTATTTTCTTTATAGTCTGGCTAATATTATTAATTATGTTAGCTTTGCCACAAATGAAGGAAGCACACTTTTGGTGTTTGTGCGATTCCTACTATACAGCAGATGGCAGTAAAATAGTTAGGTGCTAATAATATATTAAAACTATATATTGCATATCTTTACTCTTAAAAATTTCCAAATTTAAGAGTAGTAACTTTCTTTCACCCCCATTCCGAAGAGCACAGACAACATTGACATTTTAGGTAATTGAGTGAAGTGAATTATATATAATAATATGGGAAGATTTGTTGGGCAGGGGAAATTCGAATTTTACTTTAACCCTTTTTCAAGAACTTTTATACAAATTTTTGGGAGAGTGAACACTTTTTTGTAATAATATTGTGTTTGAGCATAAGAATTGAGCAATATATTTTTATTGTTGTTTCTTTCTGAAATTGCTTGACTAAAGAGTTTTTAGGTCAACTTTTTTATGGACAAAAAGTTTTTTTTTGAATAAGCAAACATATTGCTTGTTTTTCATACTATATACAAATGTGTGTATGTACTTACTATGTATGTTTGAGGTATTTTTCCATATATATTATTTGCTCCTCCAATTCATGCAAATGGATATTTTTGAAAATTATTTAACGCTGTACTATGTACCTACATATGTATGTATGTATTTTTGTCCATACAAATGCAAAATGATAATAAGAATATGTATGCAAATAGATTTGCGTACGTGCATATATATGGACATATATAGAGCTGTATGTGTGTATATATTTACATATATATATTTTTTTAAATATACAAATTATACATGTATATAATTACGTATGTATGACACTAAGCCAGTGATGTCATATACGATTGTGTTGGTGAGATCACTCTTATCTCTTACATTTCCAGCGGGAGAAATGTGCAGTTCCGTGGCCTAACTAATGGCCTTTTCTAGGAGTATCTTTTATTTACCAATATTATCTTTTAAATTTATATTCTAGTTTCGTAACAACAAAACATTTTTTAGGTTTGCGGATTTTAATTATTGCGTTGTTTTGAGCAAATGTATTTCAAATCGGATAATATATGTTCGCAAAGGTATGTTGAAGGGCAAAGCTACAAACATTTAAAGGAATTTTTTTTAATACAGGATATAATGCCCCGTCTAAATTTTTCCAGAACTCAATAATATATTCCCTATCTGGAGGATTAAATTCGCTCCTAAGTATGTTTAGTTCCGACTGGTTGCTGAATTCATAAGTTGCAATGTCGCACTTAAAAGGATTTTGAAATATGTTAAGTAGTGGTTTTATATCCTCAAAAGTGCTCAGAAAAGTTGGAAAAATCTTCCTTATTTACTTCGCCATTGTTTACATTTGTAAGAAATATGTTTACATCATGTATAAACATCGCAGTACTCACGATTATTAAATAAATTTTACTTAGCCGGTATTGTCTAAATGAGGGGTACATATGATAATGATATATTATTTCTGTTTAGAGGCCTGAAATACTTCCCGCTGAATGAGAGTGTTTCTCAGTAAACAATTATATTTTACGCTCTCAATGGAGAAAATCATGTATTTGCACTTTTTCACATTTAGCTCCATTAAATTATTAGCGCACCAAGTGGTTAAGCGTTTAATGTCAGCTTGGAGACGCAACTGTTGGTCAATAGTGTCAAACGATAAGAATAACTTTACGTCTTCTGCATACATTAGTATATTTGAGTTTTCAACAACGGAGGGAAGATCATTAATAAATAACGTAAATAAAAGTGGGCCGAGATGACTACCCTGAGGAACACCTGATATAACATTTATATCAGTAGAAAGCATATTGCGGAACTTGACACACTGCATTCTGTTCTTCAAATAAGATTCAATCCATTTTATTAGAGACGTTCCAAATCCAATTCGATCAAGCTTATGAATGAGTAAGTTGTGATTCACCTTATCAAAGGCCTTACTAAAATCAAAATAGATGACATCTGTTTGTTTGCCAGTGACAAATCCATCCAAAGTTAAGGTTGTTAATTCTAAGAGAAACCATGCTGCGCAGATGAACGTATAGAATTTGCTTGATAAGACATTAGCCCAGTTCACAATCTCGAGCAAGTAGTCTAGCATCGTAGCATGAGCAAAATAATTGTACTCTACACCAACAAAATACATTGAAAATGCTCTCAAATACTCTCTCAATTTGCAAATGCTATAATGCAAGACCATTTGCACAGGATTGTGAATTGGGCTATTGTGAATACAATCTTGTGCAAATGGTCGTGCATCATTGCATTTGCAAAATAATTGTACTCTACACCAACAAAATACATTGAAAATGCTCTCAAATAGTCTCTCAATTTGTAAATGCCATAATGCAAGACCATTTGCACAGGATTGTGAATTGGGCTAATGTATCGCATAAGAGTTGCTCAAACAACTTTGGTATAGCGTTCAATTTAGCTATAGCTCTATAATTTGATATATTAGCTTTAGATCTAGATTTGAACAGCGGAATGATGAACGATTTCTTCCAAATTGGAGGAAAATAATTTGAGTGTTTTGTTGAATAAATAGGTCAATGGAGTGCATAGTAAATGAGGACAGTATTTTAAAATACTACTAGGAATACCATCAGGACCGGGAACATACGAAAGTTTTAGACTTTTTATATAAGTCAAAACAGTTTGCTCAATACGGGGTACATTAAAATTCACTGATTCAGGGTATGGTAAGAATACTGCTCGATATTGCTTAACGTAGACGGTGAATAGGTTGATACAAAAAAGTCAGCAAACATATTACTTATAACTTTATCATCTGAAGACTCACAATCTTTAAACTTCATAACAGAAGGGAAATCTGACACACGGCTCTTCGAATGGACAAACTTATAAAAAGATTTGGGATAATTTTTTAAGTTATTTTTTACCCTGTTTAAATAAGCACTATAAGCCAGTTGATTAGCAATGGTATATCCAGATCTTGCTGAGGAGTACATAGAACAATTCAGTTGAGATGAATTTTGCTTGTACTTTTTAAATAGTTTACTCTTTCGGTTTTTAAGTCTTGAAAGTTGTTTAGTGTTCCAAGGTGGACCATGGCAGGGCGCAGGTAGTACTCTAGTTATTGAAGATAGGAAGCATTTGTGTAGTACCTGGTAAAATTTTTCGATACTTTTGTCTAAATCATTGCCATAAGATAATTCATTTAATCAGTCGATTTGAGAGAGTTCACGCTGAAGTTTAATGTAATTTGTTGATTTAAAACGAAAAATTTTATTTTGCTGAGATGTATTTGACCATCGAAGAGGTTGGTAGATATAAGTGAATTCAATCGTAGGATGATAACTATCTTCAGGATTTGAAAGCGGGGGATGCGGCGATATCGAAAAGTCTGACGGTTCATTAACAAATACAAGGTCTAACAATTTTTCAGAACTATTTGTGATGCAGTTGATTTGAAAAAGGCAACACTCCAGTAAACTGTTAATGAAATACTGTGATAACTCCGAAGATTGAAAAGGTGACAAATAATTACTATCAAGCACAGATTTCCAGGACACATTTGGCATATTAAAATCTCCCAACACAAGTATAAGATCATTTGAATTTACTTTATCTGCAATAACATTTATAGCTTTTAGGTAATCTTCATAGATGGAATATTGCTGAATAATCTGTTTATGTATTTTCACTAATACGCATATAAACTCAATTTGCAAAAAATCATGCAGTATAATTTCTTCCGACGAAAACATAGTTGAGACAGCAATTAAAACACCACCACCCGATTTTTTTACAATATTGTTGGCTGTTTGACAACTTTCTCTATCTTTTCTGAAAATTTGGTATCTGGAACACATAATTTCGGTATTATTAATTTTAGTACTAAGCCAGGTTTCAGTGAATGCTATAATATCGTTGTCATATCCAAAGCTGTTTCGGTAAATCGATGACAATTTTGAATTAATACCCCTGACATTTTGGTATAAAATAAATATTAGTTTTTTGAATTGGGGTGAACTAAATTAGGCAAGCGAGCATTATTATCATCTTTATAAATAAATTCACGTACTAAAGCATTCTTAGGCCAAAACTCTTGACTAACAATTTGTTGAAACATTACTTCCGGTACAATTATTTTGAATGAAGCTCTATTTCTAGAGTTTATTTTAAAAACGAGGATATCCTGTGGTGAGCAATTTTCAAATTTCTTTTGAATATACCATTTCATATCTTCAGCTTTTGTATCCGATGCGAAACGTGTAGCAAATATTGTTTTTTTCCGAGAAATCGTACGCAACTCCCTTGGGGCTGTTGATGTATCAGTTAAATTTTGATTATTAACTGTAGACGAGCTCGCTATTAAGGTTAAAGGGGCTGGAGTTGAGACATAAAAATTACTTAATTGAGCGGTGCTTAGAGATTTTGAAGCATTATTCAGAGGCACGACCGTTGATGAGTCATTATTTATATCGTTGACATGAATAATGTTAGCAACATTATCTGAGGCATTAGGCATAGTTGTTCTTGGAGGAGAATTTTTAGTTAAACTGGATCCGTCTTTAATCGTATTGATTGTTGCAGAAGTATTGTTATCTTTATTCAACAATCTGGTGCTTTTACTGCGAATTGTGGATGGTGATTGTGAACTATCTAAAGTTTTGAAATCACTAAAAAGTTTTCCATATTTATTAATTTGTTCAGTTAAATGGCCAAGGTTGTTCTGGGTTTGGAGGAAATTGTTTTTAGTGCTCTGGAAGAATTTAAAAAATTCAACACTGACTTTCTGGCAACTATTACAACGCCAATGAACGTTTTTGTGTTTTGCTATTGACTCGCCCACTAAGCCAGAAATACCAGCGCACTTAAAATGGTATGAGCCGTGACATAACCAGCAGATTATCATCCGATCCTTCTAAAGTACATCCCTTTTTCAAGCATGCCATCTTGGGAATTAACGATGAAACAATCAAATATATATATATATATATATATATATATATATATATATAATTTTGAGTTTTTATGAATTATTGCTCACTGTGTAGTGATAAATGGTAGTGCAGTTTACAATTAACAACGAGGGGTATTGCAGTGAATAAGCAGTGATAATTCAACTGTCTTGCAGTATTGCCAGTATTATGATAGAATGAAACAGCTGTAGATATTTGCTTTGATATTATCTATTTAGTTCGCCTTGCCGAAGAACCTCTGATCAAACCCATTTAAATTACATAGGTTTGATTACGGACTCTTGTCAAAACTAAGCGAATGAGCTAGTTGGACACAAGTCTAGTGTGCAATAGTAGACGTACATTAAGTTATCGTAGGCATATAAAAACAAATAAATAAAACGAGTACAAAAACATTTAATTTTAATAACTTTTAAAAAGATTTTTTGCACTTTTAATAAGAAATTTACTAAAGCAAAGAAAAATAAGGAAAACAAAATAAGTAAACTTCCCAAACTAAAAGTCTTCTTCGTCTTTGAGATTGTCATTTATACGGACAACAAGAAGTACAGAGAAACTTAACAGCTGCATATAAACACCATCTAGTATACAATAGTGGCTACTAATTTTCATTAACATATAATTGTGCTAGCGCTGTACAGTTCGAAAGCCATTGCTGTAAAATAACTACATGCATTACATTTCAGTAAACAGCTGATTAATAGCTTTTTCATAACTAGATGTTTACACATCTCCCCTGTGATCGGACTCATACTGCTTTTTTTTAAATGAAATTTATTTGTTGAGGGTTAAGCAATGTATACGTACGAGTACATGCATTTCATTGGTGCTTTAACAAATCATCAGTTGACTTCAAACATAGTTTTCAAAACTTACAGACCTCTTATCTTATGAAGATACTTTTAAGAACGATTTGAGAGTTTACATATTATTTTCAAAAATCACATCGGAATAAGCATAGTAAGCTTTGAAACTCATAGCCTATATGACATGTTTCTGAAACTTTTTGCATCAGTTGAATACACATTGACTCCGAACAACTCCTTATCAAGTGTGTCAACCTTCCGGCCAGAGATTCGTTCTGGTTGAATATACACCGCCGCTTCATGACGTTGATCAAAAGACAGATGCGCAAAAGGAGGAACCAGTATATTGGTGTGAGGAAATCTCGCAGGACAAGGCCAGAAAACGAGCCACGCTGTGAATGCTGCAGGCTGAGGAGGAAATCGTTGGAGCTAGCTATATGAAAGAGTAAGATTGAAAGAGGCAGTCCATGGGAACTGACTTATCAGCTGGTAACTAAGATGCTGAAGTGTGCAAAACCATCACCCTCAGGGAGGCTGATATTCTTAAAAGCATCGAAGTTAAGTAGACTCTGAAGAGCTGTCAGATTCAAATAGTTCATATAATTCATTCGTGACTACGTCACGGATTCTTTCCATCAATATGGAAACGGCAAAGGTTTGTGCTTCTGCCAAAAGAGGGTAAGGCGTTGGAAAGTCCCTCATCTATCGCCCGCTTTGTATGATACGTTTGGAAGTGTTGGAAAGCTTAATTTCTAGGAGACTGGAGCGGTACATCAATACAGTTAGGGGTCTATCCGAAAAACAGTTCGGTTTCCGGAAACTCAGATCAACCGTGAATTCTATAGTAGTAGTTGTGGATACAGCATCGGAGGCGATCGAAGGTAAGAGATGGAAAAACTGATCGAAGGAGAATTATATGGTACTAACGTTTGACGTAAAGAATGCGCTTAACTCTGCAAACTGTGACAATATAATAAGCAGAGTTAGAAGTATGAATATCCCTCGGTATTTGTATATTTGTTGGCTATTGTGAAGGACTATTTCCGCAAGAGCTAGCATTGCTTATTTGTTCGTGCAAACCAAAACAGCTGTTGTGCAGTTTGTTAATTAAGTGTTCCAAAAAGGTAGAGGAAAATACAACAAGTTAGCAGTGTCTTTTACTTTTTAGATTTCTACATGAAGAATGAATAAAGCAATATCCCTGGTTATATATTTAGGGTATTCACTCAGCGTGCTATTTAGTCATATTGTCGTATTATTTTAGAACAATTTAAAAAATTGTTGTTGTGCTACATACAAAAACTCTGCCTCTTTTGGAGATTGTAACAATATTTTTACCCCGGAATGAAGAATTGGACACACATATACAACCTCCCGTGCCAAATAAGGAAAATATGACAAACATTTTGCTAAGAAGCTAGAAAATCAGCACCAAAAGCTTAGCAAGGATGTTATAGAAAATTTATTGATAAGCGAATTATTTTTTATAGAAAAGTGTTCCTGATACTATAACATTTTTCAATAGCTGATTTTTCTTACAGAAAATTTACCAATAACTAAAATTTTTGAACACAATTTGGAAAAAATGTTGTTGCTAACCATAATTATTTGCAGGAAATACATATGTATGTTTTTATGCATAAGCCCTTTGGCGATAGCCAAAAGTAGTCATAAAGGAATGTATGGAAAACAAAACTCTGTTGTGGAAAAGTCACTGCGATCTTAAATTGATTCGAAAAACTTGGGTCTTTTAACTAAAATTTGTTACAGCAACTAACCGGTAATAATAGATCCCGCAAAATAGGCTTGTGTTGAACTCATTTATTTGCTTGTTTTTTTACAATAACCTATGTTCAAACCAATGTATTTTAAATAGGTTTAATCAGAGGTTCTCGTCAAAAACGAGCGGATGAACGTGTTCGACACAAGTCTACAAAAAAGTATATAGATTGCTTAGGTAAAACTCGGGAAATAGCGCTATATAAGATTAAATCTATTATAATATTCAACATGTATGCAAATTAGAGTTGTACAAAACAGCTCTTTTGAGTGAGCGCTCTTTTCCGCTCCGCTCACTTTACTGAATTAACTCATTCAGTTCATTCACTAGCTCAGTTGATTCATTAGCTCAGTTGATTATTTAGCTCGGTCATAATTCATGAAAGAATCGGACTAGTTAATACAACAACCACTTATGCATTTTTATTTTTTCGTTAATATGTAATATAAAACACATTAATTCAACATAAGTACTGGTAATAATTGCGCGTGTATAAAAATGATAAATTGGGATAAATATTTAAATGATCGTTAGCTTTACCACAATAATAGAAATCAACCCGATTTGGGACTTTAAAATAAATACATATAAATAGTGCACCGAGTTAATAAGTACTGAAATATGTATCATTGCAGTGCAGGCACCACACCATGTGTGTATCTGCACATATGAGTGAATTAACTCTTTTTTCTCATATAGATTTCGACATACAAACGTTGAAAAGAGCTACTGAAAGAGACAGATCCATGAAACAACTGAAAGAAGTGAAAGAAATGAAAGAAATAAAAGAACTGAAAGAAGTGAAAAACTAAACTGAAAACGCTCAGTAAAGTGAATGATTCACCTCGCCCAATTGAATGAATGATTCAATTGAATTAATTCATTCAGACGCCGTACAATTCTAATGTATGTAAATATGGATCCGCCAAATAACTTTTTTTTAAATGCTATAAAAAAACTACTGAATATTTTCTCAAAATTTTTTTTTTATTTGAAAGTACAATCCTTCCAGTTAATAATGGAAAATAATTTCATTCAAATGGCTGCATGGCCCGATAACGATCGCCATTGGCTGTAACGGCCACTCCTTGCTCATTTTCGAAGAAAAATGGCCCAATTGTGCCTCTGGACCAAAATCCGCACCAAACAGTGACTCGTTTTGGGTGCGTAGGCTTCTTTTCAATGTATTAGTGCGGGGTTTCTGTGCCGCAAATGCGACAATTTTGCTTGTTTACATACCCACCAAGATCAAAATGAGCTTCATCTGAAAAGATGATTTGTTTGGCAAAATCGGCATCTTCTGTAAGTCGATCGCAGGCCCACTTAGTGAAGCGAAAACGCATTGGATGGTCAACCATATTCGTTCAGCGGAAGGATGAAGCTAATTATCTGTCAAATCAGACATGAGCTAAGTGTTACCCTTCACGAAATAAGCACTATTAGATTGCGATATAATGCATACATTCATTTGATATATTCTCCCACACCAAATAGCAATTTTTTAATTTATAACTGTACTTTACAGATTACAAAAATTCTTTAGTAGTTTCTTTTTGATGTTTCATAAGTGGTGCTCTGTCAGCACAAAAGACTCCAAGAAATTAAAATAAAAAAATGTTCATAAAAAAGTAATAAAAAAATTTTGTGTAATGTTGTTAATACAAGAAAACGTCCATTGTGATATTCGACTATTTTTATAAAATAATAAGAAAATTGAAAAAAACAAGTAAAAATGTTATATTCGACCGGGTCGAATCTTAAATACCCTCCAAATATTTAGTAAGTAAATTTAAAATATTTAACTTTGTGGGACAGAGTTCCTTTAAGAAATCTCTGTACCCAATTGTAAATCTATATTTTGACAGAGCGATTCCGGGAAGGCCCGTGGGGGAGACTTTCATCACTCCATGATCAGAGAACATCTCAGCTTCTTATAGGCTTAAGAAATAAAAAATTTTCAATACTTACATGATTTTTGCATATAATATCGTACGTTAACGCCCACTAAAGGGGCGGGGTACAAAAAGAGATGGGAGAGCCATTTCACCTTTGTCATAAAACTCTAAAAATAAATGTTTGGGAAAATTAAATACTAGATTTAAAAAAAAAATTATAGGATCATTTAGGGGGCAAAGAGGGAGGAGAGGGTACGGCGGAGTAGTACCAGCTTCGTCATTAAAGCTTAAAAATTTTATTTTTAAGGCATATAAAACTATTTGTTAAATGTTGATTTATTTTTATTGACCTTATCAGTTTATTGTAATATTAATCAAGCTTGTGGTAGTTTTTTATATAATATTATTTCTTATAATTTTTATTCGATATTTCGTTAACAGCTTATTAACATCTTCCGGAAATAAGAACTATTAAAATTTGCTAGAAAAATGGTTTTGAAACATGTAAATAAAACAAGAGAGTTTCCGTATTTTTTATTATGATAGAATGATTTAGGAATGATTATGTGTGAAACAAATAAGCATAATAGGCTTTGAAACTCACACAAAACCAACACGACAAAGAAATTATATTCGAATCTACTATCCTTAATCTGCTATATTGTTTGAAAATAATTTGTAATATACAAATTGTGAATTCTCAGATGGTTTTTGAAGGTATGTGAATTAGATAAGAGGTTTTTAACTTTAAACTGTGCTTAAAGTCTACTGATGATTTGTTAAAGCACCAATGAAATGCATGTATACATTGCTTAACGATCAACGAAGGCGCTGTTGGCTGAAGTTGTTCTACTACTATGAAGCGGAGGGTCCTGAGGTCAACCCCGTGCTGAGTCATGAATATTGTGTTTAATTCTTCTGATCAGCATTAGTGCATAGTTGTATTAGTTGTTGCCAGCCTGTTTCAATGATGAAGTCATAGCACTGCTCACTGAACATAATCGGCTGCGACTGACACGATCGTGTAGTAAAAAGCAGAGTAACAGCACCCTCCTTCGTCGGTCCAGTAGCAAAAAATTAGCCGGCGAAGTAAAAAGGTTGACATAGGTACAAAAAATTCTCTATCTCCTCATCTTTCTTCGTCTGTCCCCTGTACTTGAAGTACAGAAGTCATTCCAGCAAGAATTGTAGAACTTTCTTATGCCGATTTAAATTTGAAAGCGATCGCGTCACATAAGATTCTTTTCCGAAAATTAAAATCCACAAATTTAAAAATTACATTTTATCTAAGAGTTTGTTGTAAATTTAATATTTTTTATTAAGAGTGGAATCATAGCAGAACTAATCATCACAAATTTCGGGGCCACTAGCCATCTCGTCAGCATTCTTTGTTCTGTTTTTCCACTTTTTAAGGTGGTAGTAGTCACTGGGAATATTAACTATTTAACTGATGCATTTTACGAAATAGAATATGAGAATCAAATTATTCCTATGTATATTAATTTTCTAGTTAACTCACTTTTGGTTAGTACGACGTTTACTAACTATAATGGCTATTATTCCAAATATTTCATTTTCTCTACCAGACCCACCGGCTGCTGAGATCTAAAAATAAAATAGCGTGGACATAAGTAAATAAGAAAACAACTGTTGATTGAATTATTCTGCCACATATTTAAATCTAACTGGATTAGCGATATTATTGACCCGAAAAAAACGATATAACTGCACGACCTGCTGGACAATATACCTGCGGAAGAGATAACCAAACCTTCAAATCAATCATTCGTGCAGGAAATCCAAACCTCGCTAAAGTTTAATTTCGTTGTTTTTTTTTATGTTACTTCATTTTTATGTTTTATTATTATATGTATTCGCTTTTACATCAACCCACCATCTTAGTCTGTTCATCTTAAAGCAGGGAAAGGCAACCTATAATATTACATTTTGCGATTGTATTACTTTTATACTCTCTGCGCTCTCACCACGAATCGGTCTTGCCAATCAGCTTTCGTCACTTCTCCCCAATTAAAACTTTAAAATCTCCAAAAGCTAACTTAATTTTATTATGGGTATCAGCAATATATTAGAATATTAGTATCGGCATGGCATTGGAGCAAAATGATGTTTGTGGCTCTAATGGTGTGTAAAAAAGACAAAGTGTAATGCAAATACACATATGTACATATATATTTTTCATTGCATTATTTGCAAAAAGTTTGAATGTAATGAACACAATGAATTGTGGTTCAAATTGTTAACAAAACACGAGGTGGTCATAAGGGAATGTCATTTACAATTTTCCGCATCTCTTCATACTTTTCGCCAAAGTATTTGCCTTTCCCTGTACTAGAATCAGCAGTCATTTTTTTCATAAAGATTTCTCCACTGTGAACGGACTCATATTGCTTGCTGGCAACGCTGATTCTTAAAGCATGCGATAAACACAACCTGCCTGTTTGAATGCTGAAACTAAACTGATTAAAGTTGTTTACAGCTCTACAATACGTGTACGCACGTACGTCACAGAAGAGTAAATGGAAAGGCGCCGCGCCCTACATTTGCCTTTCCCTGTCTTAAGGCTCATTTAGCCGAACGTTGAAATCGTAAATGTTAGGTAAATGTGTCAGCTGATCCAAACTGTAATATGGCAAGTTGTGAAAACGCTTACTCGACTTTAATAAAATGTTGCCGTAACGTTGGAACCTGCAGATAATAGAATTTTATTCAAAGGTTACGTGACAGTTGTAGACAGTGATGGGATGTATGTATGTTGAATGAGAATGGGGCACAAAAGACCTCTTTTGGTACTTATTTCTCTTTTGATAGATTTAGTTGATAAATATGTATAAGGACATGATATACGCATTTTATATGTTTAACTTTCTAAATAAATGTTTTATTCTCAATGAAATATCGCATGCCTGTATGTGGTTGTTCGTTTCAGATGTATATATAAACATATATAAACATTTTGCAATATTGCAAAACATATAATATATATTGTAATATGCAAAAAAAAAATGTGCCCATTTTATTAAACTTATGCCAAGCAATAAATTATTATACTATTAGTTGTGTATATTGGTATTTCTGATACCTCTTTGCACCATTTAATTAATTTGCGTACTTTTTCAACACGGACGCCAATAATATAAACATTTTAAAGTGCCATCAATGTTTTAAACAGTTGTATAGAGTTTTATTGTATTTATTTTTGAAAGTGATGAGCATCAGATTTTTTGTGATAAACATATCTTCCACATCCATTATATTATATTATTTTCTTTATTAAATACACTCAATCGATATAGCTTACAAGAAACACAATATTTTGGGAATTTTTTTATAATATTGTTTTTATAAATAATTATATGTTGTTTGTTTTTGTCAAAAACATATGACACGATTTTAAGCATTCTATAAGTGTAGCAACATTTACATTTACCTAACATTTTCATTTAGCTCACATTTACGATTTCAACGTTCGGCTAAATGAGCCTTTAAAGTTTCTGCCTTGGAAAATGCCCTGCTTTTTATTGCTGATATATATGGGGAATTCATACTGTGTGCTATTTACTAATATTGTCATAAAGTCGTAATATATTAGACCAGATTAGAAATATTGTTGTTGTGCTGCATACAAAAAAATCATAAAATAATAGCACTCTTTGAGGTATGTTTTTGTTTCGTCATAAAATAGCTCTACGGATCTGAGTCGAGCGGCTGAAAATCTTTAGGCGAGACGGCGATAGTATATGTTTGCCGCCGTTACTTATATATGATTCACGACTAAAAAATTATTCATTACATGTACATTAAATCACATTTTTATAACATACAAAATATTAACAAAGAACTAAATCGAAAAGACTAAATATATACAAGTGAAAAGTTTTTCTCGCTTAACTTACGTAGCTGGCAGCCACTGAACGTTTTTCCGTATGCCGCCGCAAAAAAAATTTATTCAGGTCATGTTATCTTATCAGCTGATCGATGTTTGAAATTGCTTACTAAGTTATGACGGGTGGTTCACAATAGTCATGATTTTCGTGCTATTATCTTATAACTTTATGACTACAGTGTGAATACCCCAATAGAGAAAATACTTAACACAATATGCATTCACATAAATATATATTTTTGTATGCGTGTCTATATAACAAACAGCCCATTCATTAAATCAGGGAAAGGCAAATGTAGGGCGCGGCGCCATTCCATTTACTCTTCTGTGACGTACGTGTGTACACGTATTGTAGAGCTGTAAACAACTTTAATCAGTTTAGTTTCAGCATTCAAACAGGCAGGTTGTGTTTATCGCATGCTTTAAGAATCAGCGTTGCCAGAAAGCAATATGAGTCCGATGACAGTGGAGAAATCTTTATGAAAAAATGCCTGCTGATTCTAGTACAGGCAAAGGCAAATGCTTTGGCGAAAAGTATGAAGAGATGCGGAAAATTGTAAATGACATTCCCTTATGACCACCTCGTGTTGTGTTAACAATTTGAACCACAATTCATTGTGTTCATTACATCCAAACTTTTTGCAAATAATGCCTGTTGGTGAATAATGCAATGAAAAATATATATGTACATATGTGTATTTGCATTACTCTTTGTCTTTTTTACACACCATTAGAGCCACAAACATCATTTTGCTCCAATGCAATGCCGATACTAATATTCTAATATATTGCTGATACCCATAATAAAATTAAGTTAGCTTTTGGAGATTTTAAAGTTTTAATTGGGGAGAAGTGACGAAAGCTGATTGGCAAGACCGATTCGTGGTGAGAGCGTAGAGAGTGTTAAAGTAATGCAATCGCAAAATGTAATAGTATAGCTTGCCTTTCCCTGCATTAAATACATCCATACGTACACATATCTATGAATGGAAGCGTGCACATACATACATACTTGATTCCTTATAAGTTTCTTATACTACGTAGTACGATTCTTAAAAGTGTTGCTGATGATAACAAGCTGACACATAAACATTAGAGCAGATTTAAAGAGAAATACGAGTACACTTTGTTAATATGACACCCTACACAACATATAACTGCTGTGGGAACTGTGTAATTATAAACGCGCTAGTCTGGCTGCACTTAAAAAATAATTGCTAACGAGGCCTGATGTTGGCAGACTGTATCTGTCTCTTTCGAAAGTTTGGCGTCTCACTCGCAATTTTGATAACAGTGCGTGCTTTGCGAATGATTTTTCAAACTACGTTTTTCAAATAAAAATAAGCAAACGAAATTCGTGCAAACCTTTTCAAGGTAGAATAAATTTAGTTTTTAAATCCTTTCTCTGGATCCAATTTTAATGCAACAGTATTTTTATAGCCGTATATGTGAACCAAATAGCTTAGACGACTTTCCACAAAAGCCTGAAAAACAAATTAGTGCGAAAGCCAATGTATGCTACAGGACCAATGAGGGAGCGTGCTATTACTCTGCAATTCAGTCATGATAGTGTCAACCGCTCAAGGTAATATTCAATGGTAACTGCCATGCCCTCGCCGGCAACAAGTAACACAACCATGCAGATCAGAAAAATTAGATACCGGAAAAATAAGTCAACCATTATAACGTTAGGTTATATGAGTTTTAGATATACCATGACGTACCGTAGAGCACATTCGTGTAGAAATATATATTTTTGTACTTTATATTTATGCATACATATTTGTTTATTAGTGTATATATATAATGTATGGGAGACATTGTACATTTTTAAAGCTTACATCAGCACCATTGATGAAGTTAGATTATATATAGTACTTCTTTGGAAAAAAAATAGGCAAAAAATAATAATAAAAAATTTAAATTTTTCAAACACAAAAATAAATAAAGTTGGTTTTACGAATAAAACGCACTTTATTATTCTTTTATTATAATTTATGTATTTCAGATTTTATTCGATTATAAATTCAGTAGGTGTTTCTTAGACAAAAGTTTAAGTCAGAAGGGGTGATTTTCTAAAAGGAAAGTAAAGTGACAAGCAATTTAAGAAAAAGAGATTAAAGGAGGATCGAATTAATTGACATTTTACAATGAAATGTTGCCATATAAATTTATTGAGAGCGTTATTTCCAACACTCCCTCTCGCTCTCATAAATTATTTATAAAAGGTTAATAATTATATCTTTAATAAATTTAATAATGATTGAAATTTTTCTTTGGGCAATGCCTTCGTGAGTACGTCTGCTCGTTGATTGACGCTTTCCAAATACTGAACATCGATGTCGCCCTTATTCTGAATGTCACAAGTATAAAAATATTCGGTATCAATATGTTTTGTTCTTTTCGAAGATTCTGGACTTTTTACTAAAATTATTGCTTGCTGATTATCGCATTTAACTGGTGTTGCATCAGGCATTATTATTCCAATGCTCTCTATTAATTTTCGAAGCCAAACTGCTGTTTTTGTTGCTGAGCTTAAAGCAATAAATTCTGCCTCTGTTGTAGAAGTAGCTGTTATTGTTTGCTTCTTTGAACTTCAAGCTATAGGTCCATCATTGATTGTAGCTATCCAACCTGTGGTACTTCGCCTCGAATCTAAATCTCCTGCCCAGTCTGCGTCACAATACATTTTCAGCGTGTTACATTTCGACCCAATATCATATGAAAGACCTCTGTCCTTTTAAATATTTAAAAATATGTTTCACACCATTGCAATGAATTTGGGATGGATCTTCAACATATCTGCTTAGGACCCCAACAATTAAAGCAATATCACGTGGCGTTGATACCATTAAATACATCAGAGATCCAATGGCTTCTCGATAAAGAAATTTTTCTTCAGATTTCGTACCTAGTTTTGAAAATTTCATACCTGGTTCTGCTGGAGTTGCACAATTTTCGTGGTTAAAACGTTTCAGTATTCTTTTAACATAAGCCTGCTGATGAATTTTCAGTTTCATTGTTTTTCTGCAAATTTCAATTTGAATGCCAACAAACGATTCAGCAAGTCCATAAGTTATGTTAAATTCACAATTTAAGGTTTTAAGGAGATCTCCAATGAAAGATGCATTATTTCCACACACTAAGCCATCGTCAACATAAAGTGTTAAATAAGTTGTTATTTGCTCCGAATTATAATAAAACAACATAAATCTGCAGTTGATTGTATAAAGCCAAAATCAGAAAGAAAGTTTAGAATTCGTTTATTCCATTGCCGGGAAGCTTGTTTGTGACCATAAAGCCCTTTTTGTAGTTTACATACCCGTTCATCTTGTTCATAACCATAAGGCTGTTCCATATATATAAGTTCTTCCAACTTACCATGTAAAAATGCTGTTTTAACATCAAATTGGTAAATAATCATATCAAACGCAGCAGCTATCGACAACAAACGTACAGACTCATATCTAACAACCGGTGAATATATTTCATCATAGTCTACTCCTCTCTTTTGTGAACAACCTCTCACCACTAAACGAGTTTTATATTTGTCTATTTTGCCATCTGACTTGTATTTTCTTTTAAAAATCCAGCGATTTGTGATAACGTGCATGTTTGGAGTACGTGGTAAAAGAATCCATGTATTGTTTTCATATAAAGAGTTAAATTCATCCTTGATCGCTAAGTTCCACATTTCAAATTCTTCTCCTCCCAATGCTTCTTCTAGAGTAGTTGGCTCTAACTCTACACTGTATTAGTGTTTTCAAAAACCGACTTTTTTGAAAACCGGTTTTTCGGTTACCCGAACTCGAAAAAACCGGTTAATCGGTTAACCCACCATTAAATAACAAAAAAATTTAACGTAAAAACAATTCATTTTAATTTAAAAAATAACTTAAAAAAATAGTATTTGTTACACAAATTTTGTACTAAAAGAAACTAAAATAGTAACTAAAAGAAATTTATAAAGACCAAATGTGAATTTTATGAAGTTTTTTTAAGATAATATTTCAAAAACAAAACGCAATCCAAATGTTTAGGAGACATTCTGTTTTTCAATTTAGTTTTTATTAAAGATGATACCGATAAAACTCTTTCACTTACAGTTGATGTCGGATTAATAGAAAGAAGAGCATGATATAGCATATCTAATTTTTCCGTTCTCTTGTTGAATTTTTCCAAATATTCGAAATCATCTCTAAGGTTATTGAGATGAACACGTTTGCATTTATTATTTAAGTCTTAGATAGATTTTAAAGTCAAGTTTAGTTGTTCCTCTAAACTTTCGGAATTTGATAAAATTTCAAAATCTTCAGAGTCTAATTCAGTTTCAATCGTTTCATTTTCTACAATAAAAAATAGCCTCTTGTAGAGCTGCATAGCAAAGTCTTTAATAGTAGACTTTGACGAATATTTTATATATTCGCAAGATTTCGGAAAACAACCATTATTTAAATATAAAAATAGTGTATTTAATGTCATATTTCTTCTTTGGGAAATCCTCTCACGTAAGCAACATAGTAGAGTTTGTGCGAAACTGCTATTTGATTTTCCAATTGTGCTGAACACGAACTTTAAAATTACCTCAGATTCCAATAGTGTTACAGTATCACTTGAAAGCTTATTAACTGCAATATTAAGCGGTTGTAATACGTTCAATACATTATCTAGAATTTCGAGTTCCGACTCGGAAAATGTATCTAAATTTAAATCAAGTAGTGTATGGTTGACATACGATTTTAGTTTTAAAAATGTAGAAATCATTGTTGCTAAAGAGTTCCAGCGATGTTTAACATCCAATTTTAAAATAATCTGGTGTCCTTCATGTTCCACTACATACTTTTGTAGTTTTTGCTGTTTATCTTGACTTTTATTAAACATTTTAACCACTTTTCTAACTTTGGATATGGTTGGGTAAATTGATGGCGAAAGAACAGTATGGTTGTCGACGGGACGAAACGAGCCATCAGAATCATAGTCACTTTCTTCATTGATATCGGACCATTCGCTGTCATCCAATTTATCGTTACTTGATTTGTGGTAAAAGCTATCTACTACACATAAATGAATGCCATGATTGTAGCATAATTGGCTTAAAGGAGATATAGATTCCCCATATTTCTTCATCACAGCTGCACCGTCGTGAGTGGATGCTATACGTCATTATTGATATCGATTTCAAACTCCAAAAGCTTATCTTTAACATACTGCTCTATATTTGCTGCAGTTCCCCGAACAGTGAGTTGTTTTAGTCCCAAATTGAATATTTCCAATTGAGAGGTACTAGGGTTAAAGCAACGAACACTTACGTTTATATATTTCAGACTGGAGATATCAACCCACTCATCGACAGTAATGGAGAACTTTCCTTTAGTCTCCTTTATTGCTTTAAAAATTTTAATATATTCGGCTTTTTTTTCTTCATAAAATGAATAAATATGTTTCCATATTGTAGACTGGCATGGCATTTCCCTATTAATTGTCTTTAGATAAGACTTTATTACCTTCGATCTTTGTACCGCACATACGGAAAGCCCGCCTTCAGCAACCGAACGAGATAGAACCTCTGAAAGAGATGAGGTTGTACTTTTTGTTGTAAAATAACCTTTTAAGCTACTCTGAGATGAATTTGATTCATTTGAATTTTTTTCTTTTTCATCATCACCATCAATGTCAATTTTGTGTATTCTAAGTAAGTGACTCTTAAGCGACGAAGTAGAAGAGCCTTTACAAGCAAGAATTTGTGGGCACTTGGTACATTGTGCCTTTTCATTTTTCTTTTTGTAGTATTTCCACACTTTAGAACTCATTTCTGTAAATTAAAAAGCAATACATTATATTTAAAACACAATTTAACTTTAAATGTTAGACATACTTTTGATAAACAACAAATATACATTAATTTATTTTCTTGTTTTCTCCAAATTTCTTACAAATTTCGGTTATTTGACACACAAACAATAATTCAATGCGAAATAATAAAAAACAGCTGATAACAGTGAGGCACACACAACAATAAAATAGGAAAAATGGGCGATTTTTATAGATGTAAAATAACCGGTTAGCCGGAGCGGAAAAACCGGTTTCCTAAAAACCGAAATTATGCCCAAAAACCGGGTTTTCGGTTAATCGGTTAACCGAAATTGAAAACACTACACTGTATACTTCACTCTTGATTTCATTGTTATTTTTCTTTTTGCTACTTGTAGTATTATATGGACTTCTAAACTTTTGTTCACTGGCATATTTTTCAAACATGTTGTTGTTATCAACTGGTTCTTTTAACTCTTGTTGTTTTGATTCTTCTTCATTACAATCTACTACTTCGTCATTTACGTTTTTATTATCGTGTTTTGTTTTCGTTTCAATTATCTCATTTATGTACTCACCATAGTTTTCGTTAAAAATTACGTCTCTTCTGATGAAAACCTTTTTATTCTTTGAGTCGTAAACACGATAAGCTTTACTCGAATCATTGTATCCAACTAGTATGTACTTTACTGAATTCTTTTCAAACTTTGTTCATTGTTCTTTTGGGATATGTACAAATGCCTCACCATCAAAAATTTGCAGATGACTTACCACCGACTTTTTGCCATACCATTTTTCAGAAGGCGTACATACTTCTATGACGTCAGAGGCAGGTCGGTTTTCTAAATACACAGCCGTATTCGTTGCTTCAGCCCATAGATATGTTGGTAAATTTCTAGCGTGTAACATTGATTTGGCACTCTCGACTACAGTTCGATATTGGAGCTCTATAAAGCCATTTTGCTCAGAAGCTCGAGGGGTAGAAAATGCATGCTTAATTACATTTTGTAGAAGAAATTTTCGTACTGAGTCGTTGCAAAATTCTAGACCTCCATCTGAACGTAGTTTTCTAATGTTGTGACCGTCAGCTCTTACTTCGGCGTAAAAAGACATTAAGTTAGTTAATATATGTTTTGTTTTTAAGAAAGTATATGAAGCAATATCTAGAATCCTCCACGCTGGGTGGTCATCTTGTCGCGATGTGGAGGCTTAGGTCTAGTTGACTGGTCTGTACTGGCGGGGGCAGCTGATATCAGTAGCCCCTGGTAGGGTCACCCATGCCAGAGTGGCCAACAACTAAGTACCGTCCAAGAATCACCCTTCCCGGACTCGATAGCGTCTGTTTTTCCCCATGGGGCGGCTATCGAGTCAGTCCGTTTTTCGGTCCAAGGGACCATGTCCAAATCCATCAGCGTCTGTATCCCAATTGGGGCGGCTGATGGTCTGCGTCTGTATCCAGGTGGGTCGGCAGCTTTTTAACCTGGCAGTAGGTATAAAATGCAACCTTAAACCCACCAAGAAATGAAAAAGAAAAAGCCAAGCCCCACGTACCCGGTTAGGGGCTTAACAATCTCCGGGGACCCTATTCTCGCGGCGCAAGTAGCAGGCCGCGGTGAATCGAAAGCTACTGCTGCTCAGGCTGGCCGGGTGTCCACATCAGGCCCGACCAGTCTGCGGACTACTGACGTGGTGGGCAATCAGCCTGGATTAACCGGGCTGATTGCTGTTGAAAAAGGGGCAAAACACCCGGCAACGGGTGGCTGCCCTAGCACTAGCAGCGAGGTACCTCTGTCTTTCGCTCCAAGTACCTCAAAAGCTGCTCAGGTCCTTACCGGTAAAACGGTAAAAACCCCTTCTTCTGGTGCGAAGGGAATGGAAAGGCCTAAGCCGTCCAAACCCGTCGCCTCCAAAGCGCACATTGCGCAGGAAAAGGCAAAGAGGATTACCTCTAGCCACAGTACTGCGTCACCCACTGCCAATCCCGGCAATAACAGTAATCCTTCGCGCAAAAATTCTACACGCAGGGCCAATGATGCGAGGCGCTCCGCCTTAAAAACCATTTCGCACCTCGGTGCGATCCCGGCTGACCAGCTTTCTGAAAAGCAGGCAGCCTCTCTAAAGTGGGCTCAGGCTCATATGTCGAGGCTGCAAACAAACTCCTCCCCCGCACCTGCCACGGTTGCGGCGCCTAAACGGCAACGTTCGGAAGAGGAGAACGATGCAGCTAGGGCTTCTAGGGCAAAACGTCCTAAGAACATCCCTTCGAAAGGCACCTTTAGTGAGATCGCCAAAGGCAAGCTCATAAGGGCCATAATCGATAGGGATGCATCAGACGGTGCCATTTCCCATGCCAGATGGGACTTGGTCAACCAAAAACTGGCGGGAGTGTTCTGGAAGATCCGCAAGGAGAATCCGGGACCGCCGCCTCAATGCGTCGATGCTGGCTGGCACCAGCACGGCGTTAAATTGATGGCCTGCACGGATGAACGCTCAGCGTCTCTGTTAAAGAAGGCCATCGAAGCTATTGGCGAGGTGTGGGAAGGCTCTAAGCTGGATGTGGTTTCCGTGGAAGACATACCCAGAAGACCAAGAGCCTTGACCATAATTCCTGCTGAACCTTCTTCCCCGAAGGAGATCCTTGAGATCCTTAAGGACTGTAACCCGGATCTACCCACCCATGACTGGAGGGTAGCTAAGGTGAATGCACCCGAGAGGTCTAGAAGGGAGGTGGTTCTGATTCTTAACAAAGAATCTCTGGCACCGATCCGTAAGAGGGGCAACAAAATCTTTTACTGTTTCAGTACGATTCTGTTGCGCCTCTACCGGACCGATGTCAGGAAGAACCGCAACCGAGGGGATGACGCTGCCAACGGCGCTGTTGACTGCGCTGCTGCTGGTGTGTCGGACGCAGCTTCATGCGGGCAAGAGGACACCCACTCAGTCTCAGACATGGTGGGTGGCTTCTTTGAACGGATGGCAGTCGCGGATGAGGACACTGACGCCCTCTTGGAATCCAGCCAAGAGGACGCCAACACCACCATAATTGCGCTACATGATGGTGAAGGTGACGCAGATAAACCTTCACCACTCTAAAGCAGCATCCGCTGCGATGCTCCTTCGGGTGATTGAGAGGAAGGAGGAGCTGGTTATGGTCCAGGAACCCTGGGTCCACCAAGGACGGGTTCATGGACTGACACTAAAGGGCTACAAGCTATTGTTTGCCAAAGGCACAGGTAATATTAGATCTTGTATCTTGGCTAAAAACTCTTTGCGTATCTTTATCCTATCTGATTTCAGTGATGGGGATACTGTAGCAGCTGCTCTGGAGACCCCGTCCGGTACGGTTTGGGTGGTCTCGAGCTATATGGCGCATGACCATGAGGGCAGTCCACCAAATGGCAAGGTGCGTGGCATTGTGTCAAGGGCGATAAGCACGAGGACACCTATAATAATAAGTGCTGACGCCAACTCACACCACATCTCCTGGGGTAGTAGCGATACTAACGAGCGGGGTGAGTGTCTCTTCGATTTCATTTTAAATAATAATCTTGAAATTGTCAATAGGGGTTCAGAACCCACTTTTATTGTGTCTAACCGTAGAGAGGTTTTAGATGTAACATTGGTTAGTGCAGAGCACACCAATCTGGTTAGCGGATGGAGGGTTGCGGATGACTGCTCCCTATCCGATCATCGCTATATTGACTTCAGCATAGGGTTAGGTGTAAGTAGATTAAATCCTATAGTTAACAGAAAGAAGACTGACTGGGAGCTACAGAACAGTATACTCTGCAACTCCTTATCGACGTCTCCAACTATTAGAAATATTGGGGACATCGACTCTGCTGTGGAGATTCTAAGTGAATCGTTCCGCTGTGCTACTAATGTGGCTTGCAAACCAACGGTTTGCTGGGGAAGGGCCAGACCACCATGGTGGAGCCCGGAAATTGCACATTCACGAAAGGAATGTCGTAGGCTATTCAACGAGGCTAAACGATCAGGCGACTGGTCGGCATACAAAACCTCCGTGAATCGCTTCAAGAATCTTGTCAGGAACGCAAAAAGGAGGTCTTGGAGGGCTTTCTGCAGTAATGTGGAGGGTTCATCTGAAACCAACAGGCTGCGTAAGATGCTATCAACCGCACCGGTTGTACCCAGCTACATACAGAAACCCTGTGGTAACTGGACCATGAGTAGTCAAGAGACGCTAAGCGTACTACTCGACACTCATTTTCCTGGCAGCCAGGCGGCACCTTTAACAGGCACTGCCGATGGCAGCTTGGCGACAGGCGCAGTCACAACTCCATTGGATATGGATAGGCTCCGCTGGGCTGTACACAGCTTCGATCCGTTCAAGTCTCCGGGACCAGATGGAATAATTCCAGCGGATCTACAGAGAAATGCGGACATTGTCCTACCTTGGCTCACGGTAATTTACAGTGAATGCCTTAGGAGGGCTTATATACCTATATTTTGGCGTACGTGCAAGGTTGTCTTTATCCCGAAAGTGGGTAAGACGTCACACACTAAGCCTAAAGACTTCAGACCGATAAGTCTTACTTCTTTTTTACTCAAAACTTTAGAAAGAGTAATTGATATTCATCTGAGAATGACCATTCCGAATGAGCTTCTCTCCAAATCACAGCACGCCTACACTAAAGGCAAATCTGTGGAAACGGCACTACATTCTCTAGTGGGCCACATAGAAAAATCTCTTGAGTATAAGGAATTTACTATGGGGGCTTTTCTGGACATAGAGGGTGCTTTCAACTATGTCAACCCCGATTCCATTATCAATGGGATGGCAGCGGTAGGGATTGATGACAATTTATGCCGGTTTGTTAGAAACTTACTAACTTTCAGGGTAGTCAGGGCCTCGATTGGGGATGTCACTGAGTATAGGGCAGTCTATCGGGGCACTCCACAGGGAGGTGTTCTGTCACCTCTGTTGTGGAACCTGACCATTAATTCGCTTTTGCTAAGTCTAGAACGCAGACAGATTATGACTGTCGCGTACGCGGATGACGTAGCGGTGGCGATATCGGGTAAGCACTTGGATACCATATCTCAGTGTATGGAGTCTGCGCTGGCTCTGCTGAGTAGGTGGAGCGTCAGCTGTGGGCTCGGCATCAACCCAGCCAAAACTGAGTTGGTGCTCTTCACTAGGAGGTACAAGACCGATAGCTTTATACACCCAAAGCTTAACGGCACCTCCTTGGAACTATCTAAAACCGCCAAGTACCTGGGTGTGATTCTGGATAGTAAGCTATCATGGAATCAGAACATACAGGCGAGAGCGGAAAGGGCCTTAGTGGCTATTTATACATGCAAAAGGGCAGTAGGCCTCAAATGGGGTATCAACCCTAAGGGGATCAATTGGATCCTTGAGGCTGTTATTAAACCAGTACTCTTTTACGGGGTATTGGTTTGGTGGAATGCGATGGACAAGCAGGCTCATCGCAGGACCTTTGAAAAAGTCTTTCGGGTCGTAGCGAGACTGATGACAGGCGCACTACGATCTACACCAACGGGAGCAATTTTTGCAATGCTAAACTGGCTCCCGGTTGACATTCTGGCCAGACAACTGGCTCTTTTCTCAGCGGTCAGGTTGAATACAGTATGTCCATGGACTAGGACTGACTATGGGCATGCTAGGATTTTAAGAGAGCACTCGGAAATCCATGCCAACATTGACTACTGTGTACCAAGACCCTTCTTTGGTGGACTTTTCCGTTCCATTGTCGTTGACAGGGAACAGGTGGACAGGCTTACCTTTCCCGAGGATTCAGTTAGAGTTTTCACTGACGGATCCAAAAGGGGAATAAGAACGGGCGGAGGCTTCTATGTGGAGAACTTCAATGTTAGATCTCCATTCCGGCTCCAGGACGGTTGTACTGTCTTACAGGCCGAAATCTCTGCTATTACTCGGGCAGCGAGGTGGCTAAGGTACTATAGGATATCGAATGATATCTTCATAGTTACCGATAGCAAGGCAGCCATCTCTGCTATTAGTGGTGTGTACAGTACATCAAAAACTGTGGTCGAATGCCGACTGTCTATCAACGAGATAGCGAGACATTCGAGGGTGACACTGGTTTGGGTGCCAGGGCATTCTGGATGTCCAGGCAACCATACTGCGGATGAGATTGCCAGACAAGGGACTGAATTGAACAGTTCAATGATCAGTCACTTCACTGGCATTCCATTAGCGCGATGTAAGTTTCTGATTCAAAGCGAATCATACAAACTAGCTCAACTTAGGTGGGATAGTGTGGCTAACTGCCTCGTGGCAAGAGCCACGTGGCCCCATTACGATTTGCGCAAAACGCGCGACCTTCTCAAATTTGACAAGGCGCGCATGCGTCAACTGGTGACTGTTCTGACAGGACACTGTAGCTTTGGGACTCATGCTAGGAGGATGGGTCTAATATACAACGACTATTGCAGAAGCTGCAATGATGAGGAGGAGGAAGAAACTGTCCTCCATCTTCTGTGTCAGTGTCCTGCCCTCGCTAATGCAAGGGTAGCGGCGCTGGGCTCCCGATTCCTGTCAGACTTAGACAGCCTGGCAAACATGGAGCTTTCAGGGATATCATCCTTCCTCAGGGGTACAGGATGGTTTGAAACGGCGGAGGACATCTCTTAAGAGGTCCTCTGCTTAAGGGCATCACAAAGGGACCGAATTGACGGACCCAAGTGGATTGTCCCGCCAGGGACAACGGCTCTCTAACCTAACCTAATATCTAGAATAGTCATCTTTTAATAACATAAAGTAATTTGCACCATTAATTGAAGGAACGCTCATTTTCCACATAAATCAACGTGAAACACTTCTCCTGGCTTAGTAGCTCTTCTAGCTTGATCTTTTGAGAAACTGTTTCTGTGCTGTTTCTCATAAGCACAACCCTCGCAAAATTATAAATTTTCATCAGTATTTAGATTCTTCACACTTAAGCCATCTACCGTATTGTTGTTAACCATTTCTCTAAATGTTTTGTAGTTGACATGGCCAAGTCTTTCATGCCAAATTTTTATTGAGCCTGCCACGACTGCATTTAAACTAGCTGATAAAGGTTTCAAATTCATTTTGTACAAACCAGATTCACGAGTTCCATAAACAATTACATTGTTACCTTTCATGAAACACACACGACTAAAACCTTCTTTAAAAATGACGTCCATACCTTTCTCTGTGGCTCTTGAGACAGAAATAAAATTTTTGTTCAAATCTGGAACTAATAAAACGTCTTTAATTGTGTGTGTGGAACCGCTTACATCACTTCTGACTAGAATATCACCAATACCTTCGACTGTCAACTTACGGCCGTCTCCAACTTTAACAAAATAGTCACCAGTTTTAAAATTATTTACCTTCTCAAATAACTCTGAAAAGACATGTGATCCGTAGCTCCAGAATCAGCGCAGAAAACATTTTTACATTTTTGTTGTTGTTTCATTGTTTGTAAAATAAACAATTGTGGGATGTTATTTTGATGCTCATCAGCCTCTCGTTCAACTATTAGTGAGTGCATACGGTTGTTGGAATTTTGTTTGTTGCGCTGGTCAGCTGCCTTTTTAAAGCATTCTCTTGCCCAATGGCCCTTCTTATGGCAATAATTACAGCTTCCATTGCGTTTTGTATTTTGATTATATGTTGTGGTTGTTATCAATTTTATTATTTTTGTGCGCACTTACTGTGAATGCAGATTTAGACGTGTTGTTGTCGCTTGTATCAGCTGTGCGTGAATTAAATAATGATTCTTCATTTACCAAATGATCAGTCAACCTCTCTAGGTTTTGTTCAGTTCTAGGAACAGCATACCAAGCAGCTCTCACATGGTCATATTTAGATGGCAGACTGCTTAATATTTTAGCAATGACCATTGCTTCTTTCTGCTCTAAGTCTACGAGTATATCTCTCAACCTTTGATTTAAGGAGCATATATCTGCTATAAAATTTGCAACGCTTTCACTCTTTCATTTCTCGAGTAATATTTGTGCGGATTGTTCACTTTTCTCTGAATGCACTGCCTTGAGCCTTGACCACATTTGAGCTGCAGTATTACAGTCTGTTAAATATTTTAGTTCTTTTTCATCCCATGCCTCAGGATTTGTTTTTGGTCGCTTAACTGTTCCTAAAATATAGGGCCTTAATTTATTTTCTGTCATGTAGATATCCATTTGACGGCGCCACAATTGAAAATTTTGTCCATCAAACCGATGTAAATGATATATCTTAGAATCAGACAAATTCCTCTGGCTGTATATTTGTATTGCGTCCTCTAAAGCTTCTTGTTTTAGTTCAGAAGATTCTTTCGAATTACTCATACATTTTATTTAAATTTTCCTTTTTGGCAGCAATATTAATTTAAATATTCGCAGAGACTGGGCCCATAACCTTTTACGAATAAAACACACTTTATTATTCTTTTATTATAATTTATGTATTTCAGATTTTATTCGATAATAAATTCAGTAGGTGTTCAGAAGGGGTGATTTTCAAAAAGGAAATTAAAGTGACAAGCAATTTAAGAAAAAGAGATTAAGGAAGAAGGATCGAATTAATTGACATTTTACAATGAAATGTTGCAATATAAATTTATTGAGAGCATTATTTCCAACAGTTGGATTGTAGGGTAGCTGCCAATTCTTAATCGGAGATAGTGATTAAAGTATCTATTTCTATTTTCATTCTGCTAAGAATGTCCACAAAACTTCTTCGGGATTTTTGTAGAAGAGCAATTTTTCTATTGTTTATGTTTTTGATCGTTTTAATTTGAAGTCAATTTAGCAATCACTTAGCAGAAGTGGGTAAATTTATTTATTTATTAAAGGTAAATTTATTTTCACTAATTTAAAGAAACTGATGAGAGCACAAATAAAATTATATTAAAGTATATAAGAGTAAGTGCAGCGATCTCGACCAACTCCTTTGTTACCGGAAGAACTAAGCCCTTTTTACACACACAAAGTTTAGTCTTGTGAAACCTAAAAAGAATGGGGTGAATACTGACTTTGATGTTCTCTCAATTGCTTGGTATTTCGTTTGTCGCTTGTACATACATACATACATATTTGTAATATGTTGTTGTTTATCACAAAATGACGAAAGGTTGAACGAAAATTTACAAGACTTTTTCAAGTTAAACTTTATGAGTGTAAAAGGCAAGCAAAGTTCAAAAGGAAATTCAAAAGACTTTGTCAAAGTAAACTTTGTGGCTGTAAAAAGGCTCCAACTCTAATCTACACATAATCAAAGTCCACAGAGACTTTGGCCTGAATGATGGAGCGCTCCATATTTTTCGTATATGCTGCAGTGCCTCTTCGGTCTACGGCGAGCGCTATATAGCAATGATTACGTACTTTTTGGCGTCTGAAATAGAATATATAAGCTTGGATAAGGACACTTGTAATTCTAGCATTCTGTATAAAATTGTGGTTACATATTCAAGCAGTGTCTTGAAGGTATACATAGATGGTTCCTCCATACAAATATATTAACTTCCTTCTTTGTTTTCCACAACAACAATAGAGAAACTAAAATTTTATAAGGCAGCGAGCGATACAATTCGCGCTATTACATTGCACCCCGTCATATCAAGAGATAATAAAACCAGATTTGAAATGTATAATGCTTTCCATCATTGGTTTTCCTATTTCAGGAAATAAAAGATCTTACGATGTTTTTCGGCAAAACTTGAATTCCATTAAATCAGCGCTGTGTGAGTGTTTGTGCTTCGCCCCGTCCACAGTTTTTTTTTGTAGTCCGCACATCTACTGTTTTGTTGTGTTTACCTATAACACTGCTCTGCAAAAAATAATTCTATGTCTCTCCTTTAAATAAAATAATGTGGTACGGAGACATATTTCACCCTAACTCGAAAACCAGTCATCCGATTTTTAAAAGATGCATAACAAAATTTCATATATTTTAGTCGAATATAATTTTTCTCTATCTCTTATCGTTTTGGAATTATTCAGAAATTAATGGAGAAAAAAATTTTTTTCGTGCAAAATTCGTAATTTTTTTCAGTTTAAAAATGGAATTAAAAAAAAATTAAAGCAAATATTCAACATTATTTCTGAGAACTACATATCTTAAAAATAAAATATGCTATAAACCATAAAAATCGGTTGACAAATTTGGATTTTATTGTCTTTAGGTGAGCAGGTAAAGGAACTAAAGTACAACGGTATTTTGCATGGTTCTTGGAATTAAAAATTATAATATATGTAGTATTTTTCATGTACCTGTGATTTCAAATCGAAAACATTAGGGTAAATTCTGTTATTTATCGCAGCAGTATATATAGAAGTAGATGGACAATAAGTGAGTCAGTTTTAATTTGAATATCGTGCGGTTAAAATCGGCAACAGTAAATAGATCTTATAGTGTGCTTTGTTATTGTGTAAAAAAATAAAGCAATTAAAGAATCCACAAACGCTTTCATATAACAAAATGTCAAGGATTTGTAACAAATCTCAAAATTTATTTTGTTATGTATGTGGCGATCTAACTTTAAGTTTTCATCCCAGATTAAAGATGCTTATCACCGTTGTTTTGGGTTTCCTATTGATGATAGAGATAAAAATTGGCTACCGAAAATATGTTGTAATAGCTGTGCAAGGTCTTTAAGAGGTTGGTAAAAAGGAAGTCATAAGTCTTTGCAGTTTATGAAGCCAGCTATTTGGAGTGAACCACAAAATCATGAAAATGATTGCTACTTCTGCCTGACTAAAACATGTGGGTTTACGAAAAAAAACTAAAAATAAAATTATATATCCAAATACTTCATGCGTCATACGACCAGTTTACAAGTATATATATACCTCCATTGCCTCCTACAAATGACGAAGAAGAAGGATTTTCTGCAACAACTCAATCCAGTTACGCCACCATGGGTGTTTCTTCGCATTCAGTTGGAAGTCTAACGAGTAAACCTTATTTTGCGAATCAAACTGATCTGAATAACTTAGTTCGTGAATTAGGGCTCTCAAAAAAAAGTCTGAGCTTGTTGCATCCAAATTAAAACAATGGAATTTGGTGCAAAAGGACATGAAAGTCTCGTACTTTCGAAATAGAGAACAAGCTTTTTTGAGTTATTTCAGCAGAGAGGGAGATTTGGTATTTTGTGATAATGCTGATGGACTTTTGCGACAACTGTGTTTCAGTGATAAATGTGAGGATTGGCGGCTTTTTATTGACTCATCCAAGACAAGTTTGAAATCCATTTTACTTCACAATTATTCCAGGAGCAAAAAATATAGCAGAAGAACCTTTAATTCAAAAAGAAGAAATTCTTCTGCCTCCTCTTCATCTAAAGCAAGGCATAATGAAAAATTTTGTCAAAGAAATGAACATTAAGAGCAAATTTCCTAGAATCAGCGATGCAAAAGTATATCTTGGTGCTGTATCAGACGAACATGTTGAAAGGTTCCATCAAGATATGTTACATATAGAGAAGCGTTATAATGGAAACCCATCGGAAGGGATGCTTGCAGATTTTTGTTGGCCGATTCGGCAAGAAACTCCAACTGATAATATTAATAAAAAAAGTAATATTTATTAATTATAGGAAACTAAAGCTGAATCAATGGAACAGCTTAAGCTACTCTTTTATTTTAACAATGTTTCTGAAATAAAAATTATTTTTTTGTAGCAAAAATTTTGTGTTATTATAAGCAAAAAAAAATAATATATATGGACTGTAAATATTTTAAATTTTTATTGTAAATTGAAGTTATCTACGGGTGACGGAAGAGTGGGCGCTTTAAGCTGGGCGTTGCTGCACGATTACAATCTAGCAATCTTTTTTGCTTGTATTTGTTTTGGTTGTACGACAATAGATTCAAGTAAAGAGCTGCCACTCTGACGTCAGCCTTATTGATGTTTTGTTTGCTGCATTATACGTATTTGATCAATATTGGATACTTGCTGTAAATTGACAATAACATCCAATTATTTTAACCAATTTTTACAAAATTATAGTTCACTTTATTTTTAAGATGTGTAGTTCTCAGAAAAATATGCAAAATGTTGAATATTTGCTTTAATTTTTTTTAATTCCATTTTCAAACTGAAAAAAATTACGAATTTTACACGAAAAAAAATGTTTTTTCAATTAATTTGTGAATAACTCGAAGACGATAAGAGATAGAGAAAAGTTATATTCGACTAAATTAAATGCATCTTTTGGTGTTTTACTTCTAAAAATCGGATAACTCGTTTTCGAGTTAGGGTGAAATATGTCTCCGTACCTGATTAATTTAGGGGGAAAAATTTGCCACGCCTATAAAAAAAATCCCGACCTGATGGAAAAAAACCGAAAACAGATTTGAGCTGAGCGCATCAAAATCCAAATAGCCCACATAGTTTTATTTAAAGGAGGATTTTGCTGCTGAGCAGTGTAATTTGTGTCTAGTTAAAAAAACAACAAAAACAAAATAAACATAAAATTACATGCATACACATAAATAAAATAAAATAATATACAAAGATAAAGCAATAGTATTTGTACCAGTGATGGCATTTTGGATCGCAGTGACCAGCACAGGGCTTTTATGTCCACTTCTGCGATTGTGCTTCTCCCCTCTCTAACAATAATAGTTTTGTATTGTTGATTCCAGCGTGGAGGATACTGTTTGGCCACCTGGTGGTGAAGGTGTAACACTGACCATCTAGTAGCCACTAAAAAGTAGTAATCACCATTATTGGAGTCAATACTTCTATCCCTCTGGGTATCAACTTCCATCCCTCTGGGTATCAACTTCTATCCCTCTTTAACTGTGTACCAAAGCCAGCTTGCATGATCCTGAATTTAGCTGATGTTGAATTTAGCTGCCTCTTTGCTAAATTCAAAATGAAGGCATTTCGGATTCCTTTATAGAAGCCCAAACGCGGGAAAGGAACAAACTTTATCTGGCTTCGATTCTCTTTCCGATTCTATATCAAGCATCCTCGAATGTTGTCTGGACAGTGATATTGTTATTGCTGGTGATTTGAATGTCCACAACTCATCGTGGCTTCGTCATTCGAGCCATACAACTACAGAATATCAATATGTTGAGCGCAATTAGTGAATGAACCAAAACATATACCGTGTGTTAAAGGGCACCAACTTAATACGCTTGACTTGTTTCTAACTCCACACCCTCAAAAGTATGAAGTGAACGTCAGTGCACCTCTCGGTAATTCGGATCATTGTAACATCTCCGCTTCTTTTTCGTTCTCAGCACTTCAAAACGTTTCACCCACAGCCACGAAACGGTTAAAATATATATACAAAAATGGTCGTTGGACAGAGCTCAACGAATTCTATCGAATTTTCAAGTGGAAACAATAATGTCGATGTTATGGGGGAAATGGTTGGAAATATAATTTTGCTGGGAATGAAATACTTCATCCCATCCAAAATAATTTCGGTTAAGCCGAGACATAAATCTTGGTTTAACCAATCTTGCAAAGAGGCAATCAGATCCAGAGAGGAAACATTCAGTATTTGGCGGAATAATAAAAACGCAAATACTGATTCGCTGTGCAAACAAGCGAGGGCTTCGTGTGCCAAAGTGCTAAGGCGTGAAAAAGCTTTAGACGAGTAGCGCCTTCGTGCTAAAGTTCTTCCTGCCCCGAGAGGCAGCAAAACCTTTTGGTCATTTGTTAAAAGAGTAAAGGATAAAGCTAGTTCATCAGTTCCAACTATTTTATGGGATGATCAAATATTCACTAAACCTGTTGATAAATCTAACCTTTTGGCTGAAATGTTTGCAGGTAATTCTTGCTTGACAGATAGCAATCAGCAATTGCCCGTGGTGGGAGGAATATCAATTACTATGCCAACCTAGTTCTGGCACAATGCATCGCATATGTAGAGGTCATCCCCTGAGTGCTTGTTCAAAGAAAAAAATTTATCTCGTTTTCAGCGAGCTCAATCAGCGGCTTGCTCTATTTTTCCCACATAAACATATTTAGATTAACAGATTAATTTATAAAAAAAATTTGATTATGAGACAGCAGAAAAAAAATTTATAAATTAGGCCGTTGGAATTTAGTTTGTTAGCACGGTGTAATAAAACAGAATCTTCTTTATCAGCATTAACTAGGATGAATGAAGTAAACCACGAAGTTTTCTTTTGCTATTCAAACTGTTGCCTACTAGTCAGTTTCAAGCTCCTACCGAGTCTATATATACGAATTTTACTTAGTTCTAATCAATTACGTCACGAGTATGTAACAATAAAACTGTATCAAATCTATCTGAGAAATCCACATGAATACTTGTTTTTTACAAACTTCTTCTTCAGGTCATCTTTAACAACATTATTTAATCAAAACAGAACTAAAGAAATCATAACGGTTTATAACTGTAATTTAATCACATATTATTCGTCACATACGTCTATTTACCTACATGAAGGTGAGTCTGTTACGAGACATGTTTCGAAGAGTTGGAACTGACAGTTCTAGCACCTTATATGAAACGAAAATGTCAGTTTATCTTCTTTGAATAGGTTCAATTGCAACAGCCATTAGCGAACTTTTTTTATGAATTTGTAGAAATAGGTCGGAAAATATGTATATCAATTGTTGAAAGATTGATACCAAGTGCTATTTTAACAACTTTTTTCACTGGACAGGGAACAAGTACATTAAAGACAATGAACAGAATATAGTACATAAAATTTCAATCAATTTAATTTTATGCGAGCTTAGGAACAATAATTTAAGGGTTAAGCGGAGCATTATGTAATCTGTCGTGGTTAAATAGCACAATAATTCAAGGGTGATCCAACAAAAAAGCACGATGTAGATAAAACAAAAAGTTTTCACAGAATTATATTAATACTTTTTATTACGATAGAAGGATCTTTGTGAAGCAAAATATCGGCCAAATGCTCGCCATGGCCTCGGTGGCATACCTCTATCCGATGGTTCATATTTTCAATGGCTGTGTGAAAAAATGTGCCAAATTATATCATCCTTTAGTTTTGCAATTGTTCTCGGCTTATTGACGTACACTTTTTCTTTTAAATATCCCCAAAGAAGGAAGTCCAACGGTGAAACAAAGAAATGTCAAATTAAGTTGGCAAAAAACGTGACGTTAAGATGTGACTTACAACTAACATTGTGTGTTTTGGTTAGACCACCCTTTATATGCCTCAGGAATTTATGGCGAAATATTTGAGTAATCAGTATACACATTTACTTCATTAACTAATAAATCCTCTTTTGACAGAAAAAAATTGTTTTTATGAATCATTATTGTTCATTCACTCGATGTAGAAATTGTACTTGGCAAAAAGAATAAGTAAATAATAACAAAAAATATATAAATAAAAAAATAAGAAAGGGAATGTTTCAAATACATCAACAACAGTACTTAATTTCCATTTACATAAATGTACTCAACAGAAAATACACACACAAATATTTCAGTATTTGTATGTATTTGAACCTTAAAATGTTTGTTTTGTGTCTTTTTTCAATGATGACAAACGATTTTAACAAATTGCATCCAAAAGTGTCTACTGTACACTTTTAACAAGAAATTCACTGCGAACCTTCAATATACAGGGTGTCCGCCGGGAAGGTATACTACTTTGTTTTGCCCCCCCCCATTTTGGTAAACATTAGTCTTGACAGTTCATATCTGGCAGTCGTGAAGTAGACACGTGGATATTTATTATCGAAAAATATTCGATAAACCAACGTCCTTTAATCGGATTACAATGAAATTACTGCGAGACCTCTTTCTACAACAAGTTATTTCAAGAAATGGTGCGGTTGATTGGCTTCCACGGTCGCCTGATTTAACTGCTCCGGACTTCTTTTTGTGGGGATATCTGAAAAGCAAGTTTTATGCGAACAAACCAGAAACGCTTGAGCAAATCAAACAAAATATTAGTGATGAAATTAATGAAATACCGCGTAAAATGTGTGAGAATGTAATGAAAAATGTGCTCAAAAGGGCTCGCATTTGTGATGCTAACAGAGGCGGACATTTATCAGATATTGTATTCCATACATAATTGCCGACATTAAATAAAATATTTATCAATATAAGATCTATTCTCTTTCATTTAATCAAAAACTAAACAAAGTAGTATACCTTCCCGGCGGACACCCTGTAGTTTTTCGCCACCTCACATTACATTTAAAGAGCCTACTAATTGCTCGAAATTGAGTTATAAGTTCAGAAAGATGTAATAAATATTCCGTGGCACAATTGCATACGAGAACGGTACCAAACCGATTGTAGCACATTTCTATTTAATACCCGTGTTGCCATTTGATTATTTTCCTCATGTCCCATTTTCCAAATTGATAAGCTAATTGTTCAAAAATGTGTTGCAAATTCAGATAGACATTCAGAAAGACATCAGTACTAATGATGAAAGTGTAGCGGTTTTCGAAAACAGGTGTTCTGATTTGCTGTGTAAATCAGATAATTAAAACTACTGTTGCCTTTCCCTTTTACAAACCAACACACATTCAAATATGTACGGATTTTCCACAGTCCGCTAAGAAAATTGAAAATGTTCAAAAAATCGCTAAGCTATTGGTTCTACCCCGTTTTGCAAAAGTCCAGTTTACAGCAGATTTCGACGTTTTGAGTTCCTAGGAAGATTCCCTGACTATTACTGAGAGATTGTCTACAGGTGTGTGTGAATATATGTAAGCCACTTATAACTGTTAAACGGCTTCACCGATCGATTCCACAAATTAATCAGATCTTGACATTGCAAAACGACGTGGATCAATTGATGTTTTCGTAAAATATCGAGAAAGAATTAGAAAAAAGTTATTTTTTAAAAAACTCCGAAATTATATGATCTGATTAATTACTGTTCTCGATTCACGCTAATCACTTGCGAGACGGTTGATTTATTCAGGAGTTATAACAGTTTGAAAATATATATAATAGTGTTTTATCAAACTCTTATTAGACCTTTGAGTTCGAAGAATTTAAAGTCATAAAACAGCACAACAAACCACGTTACGATAGTTTTGCGGTTAAAATTTGTGGCAAGTTGCAGGAATGGCCTTTAGAGTCAACGGTTTACCAATTTTTTTTATTCCGACCGCACTCAGAGTATGAGCCCTGGTTGATGCTTGGCAGTTTGTCCTAACTAACAACGGAGTGTTGAGAGGTTAGAGAAGTTTAGAGTTAGTATTTGTTGTCTAAATGTCCTAGGCCAGATCGGAGTAGTACTGCTTCAGCCAACGGAGTATCTTCTATTTATTTTAGAATGCAATTCCTTTAGATACATTAGCGTTTCTGGCATATTAAGAGCTATAGGAGTGTTTTTTTCGAGTATGGTGGGTCCAAGAGAGTGATTATTTCGGAATAACATCTAGTACTCCCGAATTCGGATTTTTTTAATTAAATTATGTGCATCTTGTACGTATGAGTGTACGGAGTGGCAGAATATCATGATTTCCTCGTAAATTGGTGACATTTTAAGTTTATTTTCGAAAATGTGTTAAATTTGCACTTGTCCCAAATGAACAAGTACTATATAATTGTCTCAATTGTTTGGTAAAAAATTTTGTTTTGACTAACACACATATACATACATATACTATATAAAGGCATAAATAACAGAAAGGTTGAATTACCATTTTAATGCACAGGCCAGAAGAAATATTTCTTGTGTAGTTTTTACGTTGTTGTTGGTGATGGTGGTAGTGATCGGCTGTTTTGATGGCAGCAACAGTGGTGATGAGGCTCATAAAAAGCTTAGGAAAAAATTTTCAGCTTTTATTAATGTTTTTTACACAATTTTTCTTTTTGCAATGGTCCAGAGTGGGTGTAGTTGTGAAAAAGGGAGCAGCAACATTAATGATAACTGTTCAATGGCTGGCATATTTTGTTGTTTTTGTATATACATACTTATGTATATTTTTATGTCCTGGTAGTGGTGCTTTTTCTGTATATATTTTTTTAGAAATCTTTCTTCGTATATACTTAAAATATTAAAATTTCATTCCAAACAAGGGTTCTTGCACAATAAAAAAAAAACCAAGGAAAAATATACCTCCACTTTTCCCCCGCCATTGCTGTTTTATTTTATTTAACTTTTTGTGAATTCTTCAACCATTTTTCGTCTTAAGCAATTGATGATTATTACAAAAATAATAAAAAATAAGAGAAAAATATATATGTACATACATATAATAAAAAAAATAACAGTACAGTCATACTTTTAGGTAAATATAAAAACATGGCGTTTCAGTTCAATAAATAATAAAAAATTTCTTCTGGATATGTATGTACATATATTTAAATCACAAGACACGCTACGAGCATTATGTTGGGGAATTTAATTTTCTCGATAAGTTTTTGAACAAGCAATATTTGCTAAATTTTGAATCTGTAATCAAAAGTAATCCTAAACAATTTTGGATTTTTTTAACTAATTTTTCGACAGTTTTGATTGAGATCAAGTTCATTTGTTATAAAATAGCACTAACGTTAATTTTTATCGATATTTTGATATCCTCTGGATATCTTCTTCAGGATAACAATTAACAATAGTTTTATTAGAATTTTAATAGATCTAAAAAGTACAGTCCAGTTTATTCATCTGCCATGCGTCTCAATCAAGAATTTATAAGTTCCTGTTAATGAAATTGCTAATGCATTTTTTGGACTCGTATTTGGATTTAACCCAGAAAATCTTGGTGCCGTGTCAGAAAGGTAATTTCTGCTGATAAAACTTCTAAAGAAATTGATTGCTTTCGCAAATAGTTGTTGATTCGAATTTAATTTCATTCTAGATTTTAATTTATATCAGAGAAGGCATTTATGTGTAAAATTTTTCGCTTTTGTCATAATAAATGCGTATTTGAAGTTTCAAATTAGTTTCTATTTTTGTTGTTTTTTTTATATGACAAAGTTCTTTTTGCCGATTTTTTTTTTGTCGGCCAGTGTAATCAGTGATGACCTGACTTAATAAAAAAAATATGCAGAGACTGAACTTGTAAAAAAAATCAGACATATAACAACATAAAAGGTGTTCTCTGTTTATTTGACATACATACATACATATGTAAATGCAAACGCGATGTGAAACACATTTAAATGGACTGAGCTGCTGGCTGCGTGGCTGGTCGTTTATTTTGTTGTGATGTCCCGATAAGTACATATATAAGTGAAAATATTTATAGTCACGAATAGTTTCTGTATGTGCGAGATTGAATGGAATTAGTAAAACTTGTTTTTCAAATATGTCCATTATTGGATTTGAATAGGCGACACATGTGCGCTTGCATATGGGCTTTAAGAGGGGAAGACTGGGAAACCAGTTTTTGTTAAAAAAAAAAACTACCTAAAAGCCATTACTAACCCTTTTATACCATTTGCCTGCACAGAGTTTTAAATTTCTTCTAAAAATTTCATCACATGGGCGATTTGCTTTTACTATGAATACATTTTTATATCCACTTTATTAAAGTGTACATTTGCATGACAGTAGGATGAGGATGACCGCTGTTGAATTGAATTTCAGATTTTGTTTAAATATCATAGGTTTTGGGCTGCTAGATGGTTATTAAGAAGTAAACATATATTCCTAGGAGAAGACATTAATATACAAAAATTCTTTTGTTGTCAACAAACAATTGGACTATGTAAAATCATCCCTTTCTTTAAGTTTTCTAGTGATTGTTAGACAATCAGTATCAAGCATTTCCTTAAGGGTGCAGTTTGCTAATAAAAATAATTTCTAAGAATCTCGTTAAAATTAAAAAACACATTTTAAGGTTTTTTAATAAATACGTCTCTAAGATATATGTACATATATGTATACATAGTATATGCAGTCCTTACTGTGAACAGGGGCTCCTGATGAACAAATAATGTTAGCACACATGTGCATCGGGTATGCCAAAGAAAAGCAGCCAGGCGAGATTTCTAACGTTAACGTTAACTTTATAAAATCAATGAAGCATCAAGTTTCCCCCATTGCTTTGTGGTACATGATGCAGGAACTCTGGGTGCAAGATTTCTAACATGTTCATATTTAGGACAACTATTTTTAAAATGTTCAAATTTGTGTAGAGTCCAGCTAATAGGATTGAGCAACCCTAATCACTTGAATTTGTTTGATCACTACCAAAAAATTAAGGAATAATGAATGAACGCACGATGAGCGCACATTTGTTGTTTATGTTACTCTATAATAAATTATGCGTATACATATGATTTTTCTTGTTGTTATTGTATTGTTCTGTAGCAACTGGTCAGACCGGTTAGGTCAGTTCCCTATCCAGTCTGCGGGCAGTTTTTACTGACTTACTTTTGTTATGGTAATCTAAATTGTTGGAAAGAAAAAAGAATTATCATGTTGGAAACATTGCGCAGATTGAATGAAAAGGTTCCTTGTTATTTATCATAGGTTTAAAATTTTCTATTTATTTATTTATTTAAATGCAGTGGACAATGAATGTATGTATGATTGGATGTATGTATACAAGAGATTGTAAGTTTAAAAGGCAGTTCCGACCTAATATACACATCCATTTGATGAACTCTCGTACATGATATACTCATACATGTTAACAACGCATGTTTATTCCGGTTCCTGTGCAACATGAAACAACAGCAATAATCCATGTGCATGTGTGTATACACATGCATATGGATAAGCTTACACATGACTATCTACAAGACGATTGAGTATGTTTTTAGTGTGTTGTAGGCATTCACATGCTTCGGTATGTGATTTATTTTAAAATTTATTTTTAAATCTGTGTCATATTTGACGAGTGACTTGAAAATTTTGCAAAAGTAATACTATTAAGTAAATAAAATATGTTTGATATATTTATTAATAAGCCAGAAGATACGTGTGGATATTGTATATGATATATGTAAGTGGATTAGTTGGTGTTGTAGAGTGCAAGAGTCAAGGTAAGTTCATTTGTATCACAAGTTGGAATGCTCAATATATTTTGCAGATTTCTTGTCGACAAATATATCTCTAGGTATAATTTTAAGTTAAAATATGGCTGATATTTGTTTCACTTCTTTTTTTATTATTGGCGCATTTAGTTTGCACCTCTTTCACAACTGGTGCAAATAGTGACAACAAACAAAAGCAATTGTAACTACAATTTGACTTGAATTTTTATTCGCATTTTCAGACACCATATTGATAAAAACAAATGTCAAAATTTTAACTGTTATTTTCAACAGGAGTTAATAATTAATACTCCATATTTCGGGTGTTGCTTTATCTGCTTGAGAACTGTAGACATCGATAACTACGGTTTAATAGCTGAGAGTGCCAAACTGTGTTGACATTTCTTGTTACTAAGATTTCGCAAGTCATCATGAATCGTATAACACGATTTCTTTCGTAATGACCAAGGTAACTGAATTTTGGTTTCTAAAAATTAATCGACAAATCATCAACGGCAGTTGTTCCGACAAGTGGGCTAACATGGTATACATTTTTAAATCTAACAGAAAAAATGGTTACAGTTTATTGCTAATGACGAAACAAAACCCAGGGCTGAATAATGTTTTCCTTACAATTTGATATAAAATTGTTCCAGAGAATGCAGTCGTGACAAAAAATCTATTTTATTTTGGCAGAATTTTTTCTTATGCTCTCATTTTTCGTGCTCATTCTCATAAGAGAGATCTTGAGGTTCTTACAGTTGATTTAATTAATGAGATTTGTTTATTTTGCAATGTTTTTGCCTGAATTTGCGGACATGTTTGTTTCATCATTTACTACGTATGTTTGAAACAACAACGCATTCAAAAATTTTTTTATTTTAAGTGTATTTATTCGACAGAACGAGTGACATCGTGGGGCAGGTAGTTAATCTTAAGGCGGATTCACCCATGTGCTCTAAACAAATTTTTGTTTTGGACAAAGTTTTCTTTATGTGAAATTTGGGGTCTCTCAGAGAGGACAAAAAATTTGTTTCCGGAGAATTTTTTCTGGACAAATTTGTTCATGCAAACTTGAATTGAGTTGCCCATCATATAACATTTGCATAGTCATTTCTTATATAAAATAGTTAATAAATAAACAAGTAAAAACGTTATATTCGAACGGGTCGAATCTTAAATACCTTCCAAATATTTAGTAGGTAAATTTAAAATGTTTAACTTGGTGGAACAGAGTTCCTTTATATATCACGCAAATCATAAAAGTATTTTATATAAAATGACACAAATTGGCTTTGATTCTTACATGATTAAGCTGCTTAAAAGTGTTTTTTCAGATAGAAAGTTTTGCATTAGCTTTAAAGAGGGATTATCAGATTTTGGAAACGTGAATTGAGGCGTTCCTCAAGGTTCAATCTTAGCTCCTCATTTATATAATATATTTATGTTTGATTTTCCTCACATGAGAGATAATTCTTTATGTTTACTTTACGCCGATAACTCACTTCTTTACTCACACAGTGAATTACCCTTAACAGCTCTGTCGCATGTTTCTGGCCATTTATTAGAGGTCAAAGAATTTTATGATAAATGGGGTATTAAAATCAATGATTCTAAATGTAAAGCAATCTGCATTAGAAATGCTTCTGGAAAATGCAGAAATTTTGTTGTTCCAGAAAACAAAAATCTTAGATTATATATTAATAATATTGAAATTGCGTTTGGTGATAAAATGAAGTATTTAGGTATCACTTTCAATAAACTTTTAAAATTTAATGAACATGGAATAATTGTATTAAATAAGGCTTATAGAATTATGGGTTGTTTTTCAAAAATTTTATATAACAAAAATTTGCCTTGTAACACTAAACTATTACTGTACAAGACTAGCTTAAGGCCAGTATATCTCTACGCGTTTCCTATTTGGTTTAATGTTTCACCTTCTTTTATGAAAGAATTGGAAATTTTTGAAAGAAAGATATTAAGATGTTTTATTGGAAGAAATTTCCAATCATCTTGTAAACGATATTCTAACGTCTATATTTACAATAAATCAAAGGTTACTCCCATTGGTCTTTACGTTTGTGATATTTTAAAGAAATTTATTGCAAGACTTTCTAGTCACGAGAATGGTATAATGAGAAATGCGTTTAGCGAACAAATAAATTTTAGTTGGTCAAATACAAATTACTTATCTTATAATTTAAATATTGGTTTGCGTTCACCTTTTTATCTAAAAAGTACTTCAGGCACTCATAGGGGTTAATGCATATATGTTCAACGGCTTTGTGTTGTTATTATTTTTATTTATTTTTTTTTATTTAATTATTATTATTATTATTTTTTTTTTTTTAATTTTTTTTTATAAGTTTAGTTTCTAAGCATTAGTTTTAAATATATTATAGAGAAATACTCTCTTATGTCATGTTGGCTCCGGGAGCAAGAGCTTATAAACATATTTGGTTTTACAATTTGTAATTTATTTTCCTTGTTAAATTAAGCTTGTTACTGTATTAATATTTTGTAATTAGGATAATACATTATAGTCCTAAGTTGTACTATTTTACTGAATTGTAATTTAATTCATATGGTTTGCTAAAAGGCTCAAATAAACAGTTTAAATTGAAATATATAATATCGTACGTCAACGACCACTAAAAGGGGCGGGGTTAAAAAAGAGACAATATCATGTTTTCCACAGACGAACGTCTGGGCATTGCTCGACCGTCTTAGACTTCATCACTGATCAAGAATATATATACTACATGGAGTCCAATTCTCTTTGGAGGGTATTAAAACTGTATTTTGGCGGGGTCGCTCTGGCAAGGGCTGTGCGGGAGACATTTTACCTTTGTCTAAAAATAAATGTTTGGGATAATTATATACAAAATTTAATTTTTTTTTTTTTTATATGGTCATTGAGGGTGCAAAGGGGGAGGAGGGGGTAGGGCAGAGTAGTACCAGGTTACGTCTCAGCTTCGTCATTAAAGCTCAAAAATTTTATTTTTAAGGAATGTAAGCTTAAGTAAAACAGTTTTACATTATTTTTGCATTTAATAACGCCCACTGAAGGGGGCGGGGTCCAAAAATTAGTATTTTTATTTTATGGCTCCAAGTTTAAGGCGTTGGAGCTTCTTTAATATAAAAATATATCATTTGCTTAACAAAATTACAAAAACAAACTTTCAAAATTATATTGTTTTTTAGAGGTTGGTTTAGTACTTCTTAGGAGAACTTTTTTCCCTCTTGCCCGATTAAGCCCATCTCCCAAGATGGTTTTATATTTATACCAAAGATATATTTATACCAGGTATATATTTATACCAAAGATATATTTATACCAAATTTCAAGAGTCTAGCTCTTTTCGTTTAAACTGAATCGTGATTTCCACAGACGCATGGACGGACGGACGGACATGCTCAGTTCGTCTTAGATTTCATCACTGGTCAAGAATATATATACTTTATGGGGTCTCAGATGGATATTTCGCTTCGTTACAAACGGAATGGCAAAGTGAATATACCCTCCATATTCTTTTTTGCAGGGTATAAAAATAATATATGTTTCATTTAAACGCATCATTGGTACTAATGCGTGAAAAAGTTCCGTGTTTTTTTTGGTTTTAAAACTCATTTTAGTGCATTTATTTTTTTTAATTCGGACCAGCACTCAGGGATGACCCCTACAAATGCAGTGCATTGCGTCGGAACTAAAAAGAGAGTACAAATGAGGATAGATGAGAAGACAGAGAATTTTTTTACCTATTTCAACCTTTTTACTTCACCGGCTAATATATTGCTACTGGGGCGACGAGAGAGAGTGCTGTTCCTCTGCTCTTAGTACATGATAGTGTCAATCGCTGCCAGTTATTTTCAGTGGCCAGTGCTATGCCTTCATCACTGAAACAGGCTGACAAAAACTAACCCAACCATGCGCTAACGCTGATCGGAAGAATTCGACTGAACGCGGAGTAGAACACACAGACGTATGTACTTTACTAATATACTTTATCTTATGCATTTCAATGTTCATAATAAAAAACAATTATCTTTTTTGTATGTATATATAATACAAAACATTTAACATGCCACTAAGAAAACAAAGCAAAAGTAATCTCAGTCACTGCAGTACTGCCACTTTGTAGAACTAATAGATTTTACTTACACACCGCAACTTTCATTTTCCGGAAAAATTTTTTTAAACTCTCACTAAAAATATTATTCTAGGGGAAAATGTTATCTTCAGAACGCACGAATAATTATCCATCTTTAGCTCAAACTGCTATTTTGAAAAGGGAAGTATCGGTAAAATTTTAACCGAAATAATATCAGTCAAAGTTTGTTTGTTATTTTATCTGAAAATATCGGTGAAATTGTAATTTAAGTATTGGCGATTTCAGGACTAGTTTAAAAAAAAATTGGCTAATGTTTTCCAAAACGGGTGAAAAATGTATGAGAGAGAGGAAATACAGAAAGAAAGGAAAACAATGGAGAGAGGGTAAATCTCTCAATTTTTTATTACTTAATCCAAACTCAACTTTTTGTGGCTTTATTTAATTAAATAAAGTTTATTATGACATTGAAATGACAGTGTTCTGCAACGATTGAGGAGATAAAAACCGAGCAGCTGAGAGAGTTCATGTCGAAAATTACATAAGAGAAACGCTGCGAAGACTGGAAGTTGTTGGCAGAAAATTTTCCAGAAACAAAATTAAAATTTACTTTAGTTTTGAATTAACCCCGTATATATGCACTTCTTCAATGTGTAAATCAATGAAAACTTGATAACATTTATGAAAAATCACAAAGAAAAATTTCAAACAGCCCACAATTATGAGCACATTTTTAGCACAAGTTTTTAAAAACGAATAGATTTCTCTGTAGTTCAGGAGGGCTTTGCAATTGTTCGCACTGTATAGGTGGTTGTTTTCCAAAAAATTGGTTATTTTGAGCTGGTTGGTTCATGGTATAATTGATAGCTTTTGATCTCATTGAATGGTCCACTTCCATGGGCTCAGGACGGGGATAGTGCTTTGGTGCAGCTGGCCTAGGGCGAAAGAATCTTGGATTTAGATGGGCTTGTGGTGTTTGATAAAATTTATAATGATATCCATGCAGATCTAAATTGATAATGATTAGATGAAGGTTGTTAGTGTTGTTTCTGTTAGTTTGGTTATACAAATTTGCGAAATGCGATCTGGGAAATTGATTTTCCATTTTTAAACACAAATGGAGTACCTGAGGAAGATCTTTAGGTTCTTTCATTCGTATATGTAAGGATAAATTGTCCCTTATACCTCTGGTGAGACATCCAATGTCCTTATCTCTATATGTTTGTGCTAGAAGGTCAAGTGCTGCTCTACCTATATCCATACATGACAGTTTGTTCATAATGAGAGAAAGGTGTATGTGTACTTGTTGGTAATATTCCTGTATAGTATTGTTGCTTTATACTAAGTACTCATCAGGTACTCCAGTGTTGCCAAGTCTCTTTTGTCGGCGTAATGTAGTGCCAAACATTTTCAGATACAATCCCAATTTAGGGGTGTATTATATGACTCAAGTGCAGCACCTGTACTACCTGTAATTTTATTTCTAATTGTATTTGAAATTGCAAAGTATTTTTGAGTTCCTTTAACTGAATCGTATAGCTTAAGAATTATATTGACACCCTTTTTCCAAGAGCTGAACTCTGTGAGCCCACCGGAAAATTCTCTTAAAAATTTCACTACGTCAGGAACTTTGTCCAAATTTGTTGGATTATTGCTATATTTGTCTTCAATTGTTTGGTCTTCGCCTCCCACGAACAGAAAGCGCCACTAACCCTGTCAAAATCGGTTAATGGGTTCATGAGATATCGGGAATGAAGAAATTAAAAAAATTTTAAAACATTCGCATCGTAACTCCACATTGCGGTGTAATAAAAATTAGCGGAAACTTGTAGGGATGGCCTTAAGGGTCAACCGTTTTCTATATTTTTTAATATGAACTCTCGATTATTTGAACTTTTTCCCTGCACCCTAGAATCTCAAATTATCGATATTAGACGGTATTTATTTGGTTATTTTCCGCCATCAATAAAAAGTATAACTGGCTTAGAAATACCCCTATTTTGACAATCTAGCCGGATATTAATATTTTTGTTTGCCTATATTGCTTCTGAAATGTTATTGGTGCCCCTACATTGATGAAACTTGGCAGAAATATGTTTTATTACAGCTGGAAAATAGGAAAAATCGGACCAAGTGGAAAAAAGGCCACCTTAGAAGAACTAATCCTACCCCTGAAAAATGAAATTTTGTTTTAAGTTTTGCCGTACTTTTGTTTAGAAAACTGAACTGTTTACTTTGGCGTAAGTTCAGAAACCTAAACATGGACCCAGGAGATCGTAAAATGCAATTTTCCCCTGACCCCTACATAAAATATTATTTGCAAAAATAATGTATATATTAAAAGGAATGAATTACTTACGCGTTATTACCATAAAAATTTCATTATTCGGCTTTTATAGGAAGGGGGAGAAATTTAAATTTCTCTTCAGCGGGCAAAAATAATGTAAAACTTTAACAAATTGTTTTACTTAAGCTTACATTCCTTAAAAATAACATTTTTGAGCTTTAATGACGCAGCTGAGACGTAACCTGGTACTACTCTGCCTTACCCCCTCCTCCCCCTTTGCACCCTCAATGACCATATAAAAAAAAAATTAAATTTTGTATATAATTATCCCAAACATTTATTTTTAGACAAAGGTAAAATGTCTCCCGCACAGCCCTTGCCAGAGCGACCCCGCCAAAATACAGTTTTAATACCCTCCAAAGAGAATTGGACTCCATGTAGTATATATATTCTTGATCAGTGATGAAGTCTAAGACGGTCGAGCAATGCCCAGACGTTCGTCTGTGGAAAACATGATATTGTCTATTTTTTAACCCCGCCCCTCTTAGTGGTCGTTGACGTACGATATTATATAAAGGAACTCTGTTCCACCAAGTTAAACATTTTAAATTTACTTACTAAATATTTGGAGGGTATTTAAGATTCGACCCGGTCGAATATAACTTTTTTTTATATATTTTTGTCTTTGTTTTTAATAACAATAAAAAAGTCAATTCAGACAGGTATATATATTTTGATTCATCAAATAACGTCAATTACAACGCAGTTGCACAGGTAGCTAAAACGTTATAGGGGTGTGGGAGAATTACTGTTTCGTGCATTTCTTTTTCTAAACATTAACGACAGTGTTATGTGTAATAATTTATATAACAAACATACACTTACAATTATAAAAAACTAAAACATTTTATTTATAAAAAAATAAAAAAAAATTTCCAGGAATGGGAAATTAAAAATTTTTTTCGGCCCATTCCGTATTTTGTAGTACATGTAGTAACTAAAATTGTTAAAAATTTAAGTTTCCTCTTTATACGTCATGAAGATTTGCATTGGCCAAAAAAAAAATTTTGTTAAATTCAAATTTTGCTTCCAGGAGTGGGAAATTTCATTTTTTTTATGCGTGAAAGTAATCAAACAGGCAACTGATGTTGCTTTTTTGCTAACTAAAACTGTCTTATAATTTAGGAAGTACAAAATTGGTATAAAAAATTCAAAAATAACAACTAAAATTTCGAATCCAGGGATGGACAAGTGTAATATTTAATAGTACATGAAAGTGACCAAACAGGTTACAAATTTGAAATTTTTCTTAAAAAAAATTACTTTATACCTCATGAAGCGTTGCACTGATAAAAAAAAATTAAATTTCGCTTCTAGGGTTGGGAAAATGAACGTTTTTTTGGTACATGCAATTTTGTAGTACATATAATAACCAAACTGGTCATAAAATTTTAGTTTTTCTTAAACAAAACTACTTTATACCTCATGAAGATTTGCACTGATAAAAAAATTAAAATTTCGCTTCCAGGGTTGGGAAATTGAAATTTTTTATACATAAAAGTAACAAAAAGGCAATTGACGTTCTTTTTTTTTGCTAACTAAAACTATTTTATATTTTAGGAAGAACAAAATTGGTATAAGAAATGTCCAAAAAAAAATCAAAATTTCGAATCCAGGGTTGGACAAGTGCAATATTTTATAGTTCATGAAGGTGACCAAAATGGTTCAAAATTGTAAATTTTTTCTTAAATAATACTACTTTATACCTCATGAAGAGTTGCATTGGTAAAAATAAACTAAAAATTAAAATTTCACTACCAGGGTTGGGAAGTTTAAAGTTTTCTTGGTTGAGCAATATATTGTAGTACATGAAAGTGACCAAAATGGTTGCAAATTTTAAGTTTTCTTAAATAAAACGACTTTATACCTAATGAAGACTAGGATTGGTAAAAAAAAAAAAATTAAATTTTTTTTATATATAAAAGTAAACAAAAAGGCAACTAACGTCAGTTTTTTACTAATTAAAACTATATTTTAGTTCAGGAAAAACAAAATTGATATCCAAAATTAAAAAAAATCAAAATTTAGATTCCAGAGTTGGATAACTACAATATTTTGTAGTACATGAAGATGACCAAAATGGTTACATAAATTAAGTTTTTCTTAAATAAAACTATTTCATGCCCCATTAAGAGTTGCATTGGTAAAAAAAAACAAAACAAAATTAAAATTTCGTTTCTAGAGTTGGGATATTGAAATATTTTTTCTACATAAAAGTAACCAAAAAGGCAATTGACGTTGTTGTTTTTGCTAACTAAAACTCTTTTATAATTCATGAAGAACAAAATTGGTATTAAAATCCTAAAAATATTTTATGGTACATGAAAGTGACTAAAAAGTTTAAAAAATTTATTTTTTTTGTCAAGTAAAACTATGTTACACTAAGAATTGCATTGGTAAGAAAATAAAAATTCGCTTCCAGTGTTGGAAAATCGAAATATTTTTGGTACATAAAAGTACCCACATAAATTCGAAATTTTGTGTTTTTAGTGAATCAAAATTATTTTATATTTCAGAAAATATTAAATTAGTATTAAAAAATTAAAAATTCGGTTCCAGGGTTGGAAAATGGAAATTTTTCGGTGCATAAAAGTAACCATAAAAGTTCCCAATTTTGATTTTTTTTTCAGTGAATTAAACATATTTTATACTTCGCTAAGAATTAAATCTGTATTAAAAGTTTTTAAATTCAAAATTCGGTTCCAGGATTGGAAAATCGAAATTTTTTGGTACATAAAATTAAACATATAAGTTCCCAATTTTGGTTTTTTGTGGATGAAATCTTTTTTATTCTTCGAGAAGAATTAAAAAAATCTTAAAGACGATTCTACGGTTGGACAATTAGAACTTTTTGGAGTACATGAAACGGATTTTTACTCTTTGTTTTTAAATTAAACATATTTAATATTTTTGGAAGACGTTCAGAGGTATTAGAAGTAAGAAAAGTCAAACATTTAGCTTCCTAGCCGAAAAATTTTAACGAAAATAATTACATCTGTGAGGGGTATTTAAGATTCGGCACAGCCGAATATAGCACTTTTACTTATTTTTTCATATTGGACCAGCACTCAGGGGATGACCTCTACATATGCAGTGCATTGTGCTAGAACTAGAAAGGAGGGGATAGTATTAAGGGGACAGATGAAGAAAGATGAAAAGTTAGAGAATTTTTTTTTAGCTATTTCAACCTTTTTACTTCGCCGGCAAATTTTTTGCTACCGGACCGACGAAGGAGGGTGCTGTTGTTACATGCTTTTTAGTACATGATCGTGTCAGTCGCTGCCAATTATTTTCAGTGACCAGTGCTATGCCTTCATCATTTAAAACAGGATGGCAACAACTAACACAACCATGCACTAATGCTGATCAGAAGAATTCAACACTATATTTCACGACTCAGCGCGGCGTTGAACTCAGGACCCTCCGCTTCATAGTCTCGTGTTCTACTACATCAGCCAACAGCACCCACAATTATCAGAAATGTCCGCAAACGTCCGCAACCACATTTATCAAATGTCCGGTGAATTGACTACCAAGTCAATTGCATGGATATAGTATTTGTTTTTAAGGATATGGTACTGCCTGGAAAATCGAACAAGGATTGGAAGAAACCAGTAAAAAGAGTAGTCTTGGGTCTAACCCGTTCTTTTCGTTCGTTTTGGACAAATTCTTATGATCAAACCTCAAACGAACAAAAAGAACGAGTTTGACCAACTCTAAAAAAAATTACTGCTTCACCAAAATCAGATTCAGAGTAACACAGAAAAGGAAATGCTAGTATTGTGACTATATTTTTAACGGAATCATATCTGGTCATCAGTTATATATAAAACATTAATTGCTTTTACAATTTCAATTAAATTGAAGAAAACTAATTGTTATAAAATGGCGGGTTGTATAAGTGTATATTATAAAAGGCAACAAAAAAAAATCAAATTAAAAATATTTTCCGCAACACCAAAAAAAAAGGAATGAAATAGCACGTGATTATCGTTTTTTCTCTTCTTGCCATTATTTATGGTTACTTTTATATACTACAAGGTTGGGAGTAAGATTGTAGATTGAATGGATTTATGGTAAATGTGTAGGTTATGTGGGTCTGTTGGTAGTGGTAGTGGCAGCAAGAATTGAAATCCCTGCAAGCATTTTCTGTTCACTAAGTCACTAAGAAGTTATATTAAAATTTGTATATCAATCACATCAAAATATGTGTATATGTTCCACGAATATATAATACGATAAAAATAGTATTATTATTATATTCTGATATTTTTAAGCTTAAGGGCTCTTTATTTTAATTTAATTCTTAATTTCAATATTTCGTCACTCCTTTGTGTGAAGAAGTCACACAAAGGAGCTTAAGCTTAAACTTGAAAATATCAGAATATAATAATAATTAAAAAGAAGTCAAGAAACCAGAAGAATTTAAAAATAGTGTTTTACGTGCTTATCTTAGCAAGTACAGTTCTGAGAGTTAATTACACGAAGAAGTGAAGTCCGTATCGCAGCTACCAAAAAATCTCTCAGGATCACTTTGAATTTTTTTAAATTTGAAAAAAAAGAATCAGCACAATATATTTAAAAATTGAAGTGAAAACAGAGAATTTGCAATTATGGTCTTCAATATAACAGTTGCTAAATTTGAGTATGGGAGCTCAAAATAGCATTTTGAAGACTGGAAGAATTTTTCGTCAAGCAACATGTATTAAAAATTCTGCACAAATTCAATCAGTGCAAAGCCGTTTTCAAAGTTTATGCAATGCTCCGCATCTTTGAATTTAAATAAATTATACAGCATAAATGAAATAAATTTCTATGTAGTAAGAATTTTTAACGAACATTTTATATTGCTATATTATATTAAGATTTTTATAGGCTAATTGTTCGAAATTCTTAATTTAAATCTCAGAAAGACATGATAAATATTCCAAGGCACAAAGGCAAGTCAACATCAGTTTTTTGTTATTCAACTTACACAGCAGAGCAGAACAGCTGCTTTCGAAAGACGCAACCCTTTCATCATTAGTTTCTCATGTGTATTGTGTTTGTCACCACTTATTAGGTGGCTTAGTTGAATGTGATAACAGTTCCTATTTACACAATAAATAACCTAATTAAAAATTATTGAAAATTCTAAAGCCTTAATCCTAAATAATTCATGCAATAGTATCAAAGACAATAATGCACAGAGTTTTTTATTATGTTCCAAAAGAATTGTTACAGATAGACAAGAAATTGAAAATTATGAGACTTGTAATATTTTCTCACTGATACAGTACTGCTTTGAAACTTCTGGAAATGATTTCTAGTTTTTGAATTAATTTGCTAAAAATGTATACTTTAATTTTCAGTTTGAATAATATATATTTTTATCTTCTGACGATTATTTGATGATTTCTTACAATTAGTTTGACGATTCTCTTCTCGAAATTTGACGAATTCGACCCTATTTCACCCGGGGCTGCCAGATATTTTTCCTGAAAAATCAGCAAATTTTCCAAACAAAATCGGCATTATCGGCACTTTAATTTCTTAAAATCGGTAAAAAAAATCGGCATTAATTAAAAAACTTATTTTTACATATGAACACTTTTTTATTAAAGAAAACAATTCAATATAATCTATTAAATATTATACATAAAACAACATGTATAGATCAATAAATTTGTACTTCACAAGGTTTAAAATTATTTTAAGTTTTCGTTTAATCTCCCAATTAGCAATTTAAAAGAAACGACTTATAATTTTATTCATTTAGAATGACTTTTACTTCCAAAAAATACAAAAGATCAACTTGCTTTTTATAAAACAGTAAAAAATAATTAAATTAAAATATATACATACGTCTTTTCCTATAGTATTTCAAAATTTTGCTATTATATTTCAGAATTTCCTAAAAATTAATTCCAGGTTCTAAAATAGGTGTTCCAAAATAGAATTAAGAATTTAGAATATTATCTAATATGTAACTGTAAATTGTCAAATTTTTGAACAAAATTCTTGAATATAATTAAAATATACTGAAAAACTATTGGAAATAATGTAGTTTTTATAAATCAATTATAAATATCTGATTTTGACATTTTTATTAAACCGTTATTTATTTTGATGTAGAAGCAGTTAGAGTTGGAATTGGAATAAGAGTTAGAGTTAGAATTCCTTCTAAAGTTTTATTTTTTAAGGAACATCGAAATTTCGTTCACACCTACAACAACAAAGCAATTGAATTGTTATTTTACTATTAAGCTTGACATTTCAAATAACTTTTTTTGATATTTACATGTTGTCACTTCGTATCATACATGATTATGAGAAATCTTACACAAAACACTTGTTATGGTTGTCCTCTTTACTTCTTAGTAAAACAGATTTGTGATTTTTGTTGCATAATCTTTGAACAATGTAACCAAAACAAAAAAAGAAGAATTAGATAATAATGTTACCACACTATTATTAAAAAATCGGCATTTTTAGGGGCAAATCGGCATATTGAAATTTTTGAAGTAAAAAATCGCCAAAATGCCGATAAATCGGCATTTCTGGCATCCCTGATTTCACCTGGCAACTATGCAAACAGGACAGAAATATGTTTGGGGGGTATTAGTATTTAATTAGGCGATATTAGTTTATTTTCTGTTGTCATAAGATTTAACTATCTTCCATTTATGGTCTAGAAGATGATGAACCAATCGAACCAGGAGTGGCAGATACAACACACCTTGAAATATTTGCTGGGAAATTAAAAAAATTTGTTTAGTTGTATAGCGTCGTGTAGTGGTATTTGTGTCAGTGAGGTGGTGGCAGTTCTTTTGGTCAAATTTGTTGTTGGTTAGAGGAAGGGACCTTTTATATAATTATATATCCATATACATATATGTATAAGGATGATGTTTAGTTGTAGATATTCAAGGGTGGGTGTTTATTAATGTTGAACTTTTTTCACGATGGTGTTTAACATTTCTTTTCATTACTTGTTTTTTCCGTTTCCTTTTGTAGTATTTGTAATAGTTCTTTTTGGTTGTATTTCTATATATATATATATATATATATATATATATATATATATATATATATATATATATATATATATATGTATATATGTATATGAAGTGTATACGTTATAAAAAGCGTTTCAAAAATTACTTATAGGTTTTTTTCAAAAAGGGGAAAAGCCATAACAGTTTCAAGCCAAGGAATATAATATTAAGATAACCATTTATTGAAAGAGAAGAAATAAAACACTTTTGGCCAACAGAAAATCGATAATATGTATACTTGAACAAATTGAGCGAATTCAAAGTAAGTGTATAGAGTAACTTGAAATATCATTGGACCTCAGCTTAGAACTCATGGTTTTGAGTCCCATTTCCGATTACTCAGCTCGGCTACTGAATCATCCAGGAAACGAAGGCGGTGATGTGGTGATCCTCTTCTGGAACAGTCGAAGTTTTAAGTGCTGCCTTGTTCTGTTAGTGGAACGACGAGGACCCTGAAATTAGTCGATATTAAGAAGTTCCTACGCTTATCGCAGCATGGCTTAAACCAACTGCAGAAGGGCAAGTCGCTGAGAGCAAGAGACCATACAACCGGTCGGTATCGACATTACAGAACATGATGACATCTTTACCAGATCGTTAGTGATTCCACACACTAGGGTGTTCAATCGGTTAATCGATTGATTTCTATTCGATTAAAAACAAACTAATTTAAAATTTGTCATTTTCGAATATACATGTCGCTAAACTTGAACATAGTTTTAATTTGTATAATTACAAGTACATGAAACGAAAAAATTGCTGCCGTTGGAAATGGAGATAAAAGAGCTTAGTAAAGGTTCCGTCACTATAACTGCACTTGAAGAAATTATTAAATTCTTGGTTAATAATTTGATGAAAGTTATTGATACAATTATTTTTTTTTATTATTATTATATTCTGATATTTTTAAGGTTAAGGTTTATTTATTTTAATTTAATTCTTAATAAATTGTTAACTTTTTCAACGGGCTTAAGTTCGAATCTGCATGACTGCAAATGATTTTTTATTATTTTATTAATAAATGAATTTGTTCAAATTCTATTTATTATTTTTATACCCTTCACAAAAAAGTGAAAGGGTATATATAGGTTTGTCATTCCGTGTGTAATTTCTTCGATATTCACATGGGACCCCACAAAGTATATATATTCTGGATCCTTATGAATAGTGATGACGATTGAGCGATGTCCGTCTGTCCGTCTGTACGTGGGGGGTTTTCCCAAGCCCCCAGAAGAGCTAGAGATTTCGTTCTTAGACCGTTGGATTGAAAATGAGCTTAAATAGAGTGCTATTGAAATTCAGATAGATCCGAAGTACGGTTCCAGAGCTGGGAGGCTTACACCTATTTCTCGACGCAAAATTTATACCAAAAATCAATTATTTTTTTTAATGTTTGTAAATTAAACCTATTTCGTGCTTTGGGAAGCCTCAATGGTCTATTAAAAACTAAAAAACTAAAAAAAAATTTTCCAGGGATGGGAAATTAAAATTTTTTTTCGGCCTATGTCGTATTTTGTAGTACATGTAGTAACTAAAATTGCTAAAACTAAAAGTTTTTCTTTAACAAAACCCTTTTATACGTCATGAAGATTTGCATTGGTCAAAAAAAAATTTTTTTAAATATAATTTCGTTTGCAGGGGTGGGAATTTTAATTTTTTTTATACATAAAAGTAACCAAAAACGCAATTGACGTTGTTTTTTTTTTTTTGCTAACTAAAACTATTTTATATTTTAGAACGAACAAAATTTATCTAAAATTCAAAAAAAAAATTAAAATTTCGAATCCAGGGTTGGACAAGTACATTTTATAGTACATGAAAGTGGTACATGGTACATGAAAGTGACCAAAATGGTTAAAAATTTTAAATTTTTCTTAAAAAAAGTTACTTTGTACCCCATGAAACGTTGCACTGATTAAAAAAAACAAACAAATTATAATTTCGCTTCCAAGGTTGGGATAATTAAAGTTTTTTTTTGGCACATTCGGTATTTTGTAGTACATGTAATAACTAAAATTGTTCAAAATGTTAAGTTTTTCTTAAATAAAACCTCTTTATACATCATGAAGAATTGCATTGGTGAAAAAAATTTTTTAAGCTAAAATTTCGTTTCCAGGGTTGGGAAATTGGAATTTCTTTGATACATAAAAGTAACCAAATAAGCAATTGACTTCTTTTTTTTTGCTAATTAAAACTATTTTATATTTTAGGAAAAACAAAATTGGGATAAAAAATTCAAAAAATAAATCAAAATTTCGAATCCCGTGTTGGACAAGTGCAATATTTTATAGTTCATGAAGGTAACCAATATGGTTCAAAATTGTAAATTTTTCCTAAATAATACTAGTTAATACCTCATGAAGAGTTGCATTGGTAAAAAAAAACAACAAAAAATTTAAATTTCGCTTCCAGGATTGGGAAATTGATATATGTTTTCTACATAAAAGTAACCAAAAAGGCAATTGACGTTGTTGTTTTTGCTAATTAAAACTCAGGAAGAACAAAATTGGTATTAAATTCTTAAAAAATCAAAATTTCGACTCCGGGGTTGGACAAATGAAATATTTTATGGTACATGAAAGTGACCAAAAAGTTAAAAAATTTTATTTTTTTGTCAAGTAAAACGATGTTACACCTCACTAAGAATTGCATTGGTAAAAAATTAAAAATTCGGTTCCAGGTTTGGAAAATCGAAATTTTGTGGTAAATATATTTGGTACCCACATAAATTCCCAATTTTGATTTTTTTTTTCAGTGAATTAAACATATTTTATACTTCGATAAGAATTAAATTGGTAAAAAAAATTCGGTTCCAGGGTTCGAAAATCGAAATTATTTAGGACATAAAAGTAACTATATAAGTTCCCAATTTTGGTTTTTTTCAGTGACTTAAACCTATTTTATACTTCACTAAGAATTAAATTGGTATTAAAAATTTTAAAAACTAAAAATTCGGTTCCAGGGTTGGAAAATCTAAATTTTTTAGTACATAAAATTAGCCATATAAGTTCCTAATTTTGGTTTTTTGTGGATGAAATCTTTTTTATACTTCGGGAAGAGTTAAATTAGTATTAAAAACCAAAAAAATAAAAATCCAATTTCAGGGTTGGAATATCGACATTTTCTGATTCATAAAAGTATGCATGTTATTAAAAACTAAAAAAATCTATAAAACGCTTCTACGGTTGGACAGAACTTTTTGAGGTACATGAAACGGATTTTTTCTTTTTGTTTGTAAATTAAACATATTTAATATATTTGAAAGAGATTCAGGGGTATTAGAAATAAGAAACGCCAAACATTTAGCTTCCTAGCCGAAAAGTTTAAATGAAAAATTGGCATCTGTGAAGGGTATTTAAGATTCGGCATAGCCGAATATAGCACTTTTACTTGTTTATATTAAGATTGGAATATTAAGAATATTTTCAATAATCATCAAACCAGCAGAACGGATCAGTACTGATTTCATCAGCGTTCTTTGTTCAATTTTTCCACTTTTGCAAGTGGTGCTAGTTATTAGGAATATCAACTATTTAACCAATGTTATTAACGAAAATTGATTAATCGTCAGGGTTGGGAAATTTCGTACTAACCAAAAAGGTAATAACTTAAAAATATAAATGTGGGAACTTCTCATATTCAATACTCGTTAATAACATTGGTTAAATAGTTGATATTCCTAATAACTAGTACCACTTGCAAAAGTGGAAAAATTGAACAAAGAACGCTGATGAGATGGCGTAGCGGCCTCGAAATCAGTACTGATCCGTTCTGCTGGTTTGATAATTATTGGAAATATTCTTAATATTCCAATCTTAATATAAAAAATAATAAATAGAATTTGAACAATTTCATTTATTAATAAAATAATAAAAAATCAATTGCAGTCATGCAGATTCGAACTTAAGCCCGTTAAAAAATTAACAATTTAAATAAAAAAGTTCGACTAATAAAAATTCATACATAATTTAATTCTTAATTTCAATATTTCGTCACTCCTTTGTGTGACTTCTTCAGGAAATTAATTATTTTATTTGATATAAAAAATTTTTTTCTTTATGAAACAAAATTATTTGTCAACAAAATATAAAAAGATTCAAACAAAATTTAAAATATATGAACAATAATAAAATATTTAAACCTATACATGCATATATATTTAAAAAGAAACATTTATAAAAACAATGTTTTATTCTATACATACTACATATAAATATAAACAAAAACCCTTATACGAGTACATATATACTTATACACATATTTTTTAGCAACAATCATGAAGTTACAAGCAAATTTAAATAAATTTAAATAAATATATTATAGCAAAATATATAAACTTATAAATGCATATATATTTTAAAAAAATTTTAAACAATTTTTACTCTAATCATGTAAATGTATACATAGAAATGTAGTCTATAAACATACATAAAAAATTTTTACATACACATACATATATACGTATAAACATATATACCTAATTAGCAGCAAAATTCAAAATGTATCAAACAAATTTAAATAAATTATAAACATATACACATATCTTTCAACAAAATTCAAAAAGTTTAAAAAACAAATTAAAATAAACTTTAACATACTTGAACAGTAACAAAACTTTTTAAAAATCTATGCCTACCTATCTCTTATTAACTAGGTGTCTATAATTTTGAGCTGCGTTTGCTATATCTGCCTTAAAATTAATTCTTTTTGTGATTGGTGTATTGATTATGTGTAACATTTCTAACATAAATCTACGTTTATAATTATTTTCTGTGTTTAATATTGAAACATTTTCAAAGTTTGGATAATAATTAAATCTAGCACAATGTGAAGATAATGTAGTGTTTTGTGAATTTATATCTCTATATCTTTGATCAGTTTTATGTTCTGCAATCCTAGTTTTAAATTTGGTCTTTGTTGTACCTATATATACCTCATTGCAATCTTCAATGTCATTTCAATGACAAGGTATTTTATAAACTAAATTCGACCTGTCTAATTTATCAACTTTATCTTTTGTCTTACTAAAAAACTTATTTAATGTATTATAAGTTATAAGTTACATAAAGGAGTGACGAAATATTGAAATTAAGAATTAAATTAAAATAAAAAGACCTTAAGCTTAAAAATATCAGAGTATATTAATAATTAAAAAGAGGTCAAGAAACCAGAAGAATTGGACCAGCACTCAGGGGATGACCCCTATATATGCAATGCATTGCGGTGGAACTGAAAACGAAGGGATAGTATTGAAGAGACAGATTAGGAAAGATGAGATGATAGACAGGTTTTTTGTAGCTATTTCAACCTTATTTACTTCGCCGGCTAATTTTTGCTACAGGGCCGACGAAGGTGGGTGCTTTTACTATGCTTTTACTACATGATAGTGTCTGTCGCTGCCAATTATGTTCAGTGATTAGTGACTATGCCTTCATCATTGAAACAGGCTGGCAACAACTAACACAACCACGCACTAATGCTGATCAGAAGAATTCAACACTCAGCGCGGGCTCGAACTCAGGACTCTTCGCTTCATAATCTCGTGTTCTACTACTTCAGCCAACAGCACCCAATATTTACATTTAATAAAAGACGAACTGAAGTTCTAAGTATATTTCTGTCTAGTAACAGTTTTTTAAAATGCAGCACAAAAATTAAAAAAACCTGGCAGGATGTTCAGTAGTTAACTCTGCCGAGATGAGTCCGATGATACGAGTATCGTAACAATAGAAGAAGTTATCTACACTGATGAAAGCAATATTTTAATAGATGCTTTAGAAAATCAAAATAGATAATGGAAAACTTTAAACACCTAATTCATAAAAAATATTTTATGCTTATGATCTTAATTGACGAGTTGCAACTTGACTAACGGGTATGATTTGGAGATCCATGTTTGATACCTGATGAATCTTTGTCAAATCCATTGCTGTTTTGATAACAAATATTCTGCAGATATGAAAATAATTTTTTTTGTATGCGTATTTTATGTAACATTACACCAAAAATTATATACAAAGTATTGATGGCATTTGTCATAATATTGATATCGAAATTCTAACAGCACAATGTCACCAATCCGAAGATTAGGCAATACTGGAATGAGGAACATATGACGATTCTCATTTCTGTTATGTCATTTTAAATATAAGCCTGAAGACCTATGACAATCACGCATAAGCACCGTGGGCATGCCTACACATAACAAATAAGAATTTATTTGAAAAATCAGTTAGTAGAAAATCTCAAATAAATTTCCAATATTTTATATTGTAGCCCAAAAGTAATAATAATAAAATAATTTTTATCTTTTCAGAATATATCGTTGGTGTTTTTCAGACCATAGCAGTTGGTGGTAAGTTTTTTTACTGCTTTAGTGTTTTCAGTTCCGTGTTCTTTTTTACTGCGCTGACCAGTTGTTGCTTGCATATGTTTGCGTGCCAAGAGTAAAATTTTTATCTCAACTTAGGTCTTTGACTGCTACCCTTAATGATTATTCAACAACCTACTTTCACAGCTTAGGGGGTATGTCCACACCAACCGTTTTATGCTTATTCGATACATACTTTCTGTGCATTTTATGCGTTTCTAAATACAAGTTGCATGCAATGCGTTTCATATGCCCACCTTTTTTCCCATTGTAATACGTGTATAACCAACTTTGTAGAATCTTCGTGTTTAAGACAAGAGTACAATTACCTGTTGTAAGTATTTTTCATGTTTGCACGGACGATTCAAGTAAAACCAAAGTAAAGGTATTAAACAGCTAAGTTAATAACAAAATGTGCGTAAACTGTAAACAAAAATATTTGTACTTACTAAATATTGGCGAAAACATTAAATTAAAAACAAAAAAAATTAATGCTAAATAAAGAGCTAAAGGAGTTCGTTTTGTGTTTTAGTGGTACGCATTAAATAGCTGACGGTTGCAGTTCTACAACATCTATAAAAACAACATGAGATTTCCTGAGTAGACTTTGTTTGTTTTTATAATTATTGTATAAAACTGCTAGCACCTTCAATAAATACTATTAATGTGGCGAATATTTGCTTTAAAATATGTACATCTCTGATATGATGAGAGTACTCAAGTTCCCAAAATGGTTTAGAAAATAATCCCCTACCGACCGCTTGCATCATATTCACTACATTTTGCTTTTAATAATATGTATCTACGATTTTTTCTGTTTGAGGTACTGTAATACATGTATTACCGTGTAAAGCACCTATGATACAAAAAAATAGAAATGTGCGCATGAGGTACATTACGCTCACGATCACGCACGCTCACGAACGCATTATTTTTAATCACGTACTTTCACGCACAGTAAAATTGTGCTCATGTGTAAATCCCCATTAAAAGTATGTCTCTCTATACTATCCCGGTGGCGTTTTTTAAGCGACTTTGTCATATTGATATTTTCATCTATGATTCATCCTTAAGAAGTAGGTCTCAAGGCCAAATATATATGAAAATATCGTAATGTTGATGAAGTTGTGGGACAACGTCATAGCCAAAGATACTTTTGCAGACATTTTTGGTATAGATTCACCGTATAAAAGAAAGTTGAAAGTAATCGACATTGTCTGTTATTATTCGTTACAAAACTGAACTCTGCTGGAGTTTGTCTGCTACAAGAATTCGTCAATGGTTAAATACCGTTTTTTTTTTTGTTCTGTTTATTACTTAAATTTATTCTATATTTTCCTTATTATTGAAGGTTTTACAAAAATATGTACATATTTCAGTTAAAGTATGTTTAGTCTGAAATGTGAAGTGTTGTTAAAACAGCAGTGAATGTAATAAAAATTTTTGCAAAATAATTAAATATAATATAGCAAGTGTTGATAAAACTGTAGTGAATTTAAAGGAACAAATTTGCAAATTAAACGTAATCAGGTAAGTGAGTTGAAATGTTTTCAAAAAAATCTTTAAAAAGCGCCGTTAAAAAAGCAAAACCAATACTTACTACGTTTGAGCAAGCTTGAGCAAAAGATAAATATTGGTGAAAGTGCTCTAAAAAAATAATTCTTCGGAGTGTAAATCCTGGGAAATATTATCACTTAGGACTAAGACACCAATTATTGAAAATTTACAACGGCATTGCGAACAATGATACCATAATAATCGACATAGCAATTGATGGAGTTCCTCTATTTAAAATTACTAACAAATCATTGTGGCCCATTCTAGGCAAAGTCGTTAGTCCCAACATAAAATCTGTTTCCTTATTTGGAGCTGTTTTCTCTGGAAGCTTTACCTGTAACAATTAATGCAATTTTGAGAAAACAAGTTGAATTGGGGATCAAGCTCGATCAATGTGTGAAAAGGCAAGATGAATTAGCAAAGATGTTGGGAGAAAGGCTAGAAAGCACTGAAACTGTATTCAAACTTTATAACAGCTTTGACAGGTGAGTATTACTGGCCAGTTTATTTCGAAAATAAATATTTTATCCTATTTTAACATTCTTTCTATATATTTTCATAGACTGCACAAGCTTCAACACTTTTGAAGAATTTCTTGCCTATTTCCGTTCAGCTGTCACAAAATTAAAAAACCGTGACGCTAAACGCCACTATAGAGCAAAAGATGATACTCAAAAATCTATATCCAACGAGTAAACAGCAGATTCAAAAATTACTTTTTCAACATAAAAGAAGTCAAGACAATAACAAAATTTTAATTTTCTTATTTTGCGTTAATTCAAACGAAAACTTTTAACTTGTGTGCCAATTGAAACTAATTGTTTATATTATTATGTGTGCCTTTAATTACTTTTTTTAATACAGAAAATTATGTTACATAAACACGTATTGTATAATGCTTACTAGTGTTGAAACTTAAGGACATTTTCATACATGTATCTCTAGCACAGCGACTTATATAAGCTGTTTCATATATGAATCGCTTGTAGTAAAATTCTGTAAAAGTCTTGGTTATAACGACAAATACAATAATAATTCACAGACGATTCAAAGTAATATTGTGCGCTACAAGTCTCCACGTTGGCGACACATAACACAAAAATTCACTAATGAAACTAGATGATATTGTCTATTAGTCCTCAAAACATAAAAATTCGCTTATGAAAGTTGATGATATTGTCTGTTGGGAGTCACAAAAAAATGGACACCTACAAGACAAAATCAACTTTGGTCATCTATGACAGTTTGGACAAATACTTAAAAAATTCATATATGACACCATAGCAAAATCAACACTTGCCATCGATGATTTAATATTGTCAGCGTTTGTCACGTTGATTCACTATGACATTCGCCACCGGGATAGCGCATACATATGTACATATGTGTGTATGTCTATGCGTACATATTTTCCTTAGTATTAAATAGAATAAAAATTCATAAGAATAATATTATACACATTAAAAGTCACGCACGGTCCTAAATAATTTGATCACGCACACACGCGTGATTTTAATAATTTGTAATCACGAATCACATGATTCACCCGTGAATCAGTCGTGATGAAATATATATATATATATATATATATATATATATATATATATTTATTTCACCAGGAAAAGCAAACAATGAATAGGTAATCCACAACGCAAACCTTTTCTCAACACGCATGCGACGCAAACAAAAGTTGAATGTAAACCTGCTTTATCCATTCCACGGCTCTTTGCGTTCTACGCGCTTTGCTCCGTAATACTATGTTCATATGGGAAAGCGAACCTCTTGGTCCGCCCATTGTGCCACAATTTCGAATCTTGGTGTCCAGTCGGTTGTTGCTGCTTCATCTTGATGTTCATATGCTTTAGTGTAAATTTTTTCGCAGGCACCCTTTTATTATATTTACACAACATTTATCTGTTCATGTTTTTATATGCATATATATTTTTTTTTTTTTTTTTTTTTTTTTTTTGGACCAGCACTCAGGGGATGACCCCTATATATGCAATGCATTGTGCCGGAACTGAAAACGAGGGGATAGTATTGAGGGGACAGGTTATGAAAGATGAGAAGATAGACAGTTTTTTTTTTTGTAGCTATTTCAACCTTTTTACTTCGCCGGCTAATTTTTGCTACAGGGCCGACGAAGGTGGGTGCTGTTACTCTGCTTTTAGTACATGATCGTGTCAGTCGTTGCCAATTATGTTCAGTGATCAGTGACTATGCCTTCATCATTGAAACAGGCTGGCAACAACAAACACAACCACGCACTAATGCTGTTTAGAAGAATTCAACACAATATTTCATGACTCAGCTGGGGGTTCGAACTCAGGACCCTCCGCTTCATAGTTTCGTGTTCTACACTTCAGCCAACATCACCCATTACACATTAATTTTGTTTTGTTTTTTTTTTTAATATGTATGTTTTGTCAGCTAGTTCAGATAATTATTCGATAATTTGTTATCAAAATTGGAGATGGTTGTAAATTTATAGCGGTTCGCAACAAGATTCATAGTGAACCACGATGGTTCCCTCTCAAAATTTTGTATGGCGAACCATATCGGTTCAACCATGCTTGGGGTACGAACCCCGAATGAGAGAACAAACCGCGAATATTGTTGTCCGTGTGAACATACTATAACTTGTCATATACATATGTACAATTGCCATGATTCTACTTTTTAAGAGATACATAAAGCGCAACAACGCATAGATCGGATGGTATGCACAGACATCTTTATAACGCGGTAAGTCGTGAAAAGTGTGCTATGGACTTCCAGCTTTACGTTATGATAAATGCACGTAATAACGGATACTAAAGTTTAAACTTTAACGAGTATATATACGACATCCCAGCATACATCCCAATCAGGGTCGGATACTCTTACATGCAAAGGAATTATTCATTTGCTTACTTCCTTTTCAAGTGCAACTCCCCGAAAAAATTTTACGATATGAGAGTTGGAAAACGGGTATCCCTAAAAAAAGTTTAATTTTTATTTCCCCATATCACCACACGTATAATAATCAGACTGTTAATTTGATGTAGTTTGCTCTAAAAATTAAGTTCATCTCTCACATGAACTCTGACGTATTGTTGGGTAAGGGGAGAGGAATACTCTCCATGCTAGGTAATTTCTAATATCTTCATATATCCACATGTGTAACAACCAGTCCCTAAATTTTAAATGAGTGGGTTTGTAATTAAAGTTCATCTTTAAGCAGAATATTAATGGCTTAAAAAGGAGACGGTTACCATCATATAAAAATAATTATTAATTGCACTCCATCTGCGCGGAGTGCTTAGATCTTTTAAGTGGCAACCACTATATATCAATCTGAGTATGTAAATAAGAGGCGAACTCTTTTAATCCAAGGAATTCCCGCTTATAAGTCTTGGGAAAGCTCGTGATGAAAATCCCCTTTGGACAGAAATCCTTAAAAAAACGCTAATATAAATATTTTTGTATGTATGCATACACAGAGAAAGTGTTAGCTGGGTTAGCTTCGTATTTGTATTGTACGAATGTATGTCAAAGAGAAGATTTGTTGTCTTGGCCTTAAAATTGTGTACACAAATTTTTACAGGATGCACATACATACATATATGAATGTATGTTTATTAACGAGTGAAGTGGTATTTTGGGTGTGCATAATCATATGTAAGCCAGTATATATACAAGCATATTTTTAAAACCACATATCCTTAAAGGTTTTGCTTCGCGTTGTGTTGTAGATTCGCTTTGACATCTAAGATGAAATGTACCTACTTATATGAAACATGCCACATAAAGCACTTTTAATGCAGCCCAAAGTGAAAAGTTCTGCAACTCTCATCTTTTTGCGTGTTTTGACAATCATCACGAATAATTTTTTTTATTTTGCCAAATTCGAACGTACGTTTTAAATATTTGAATCTGTATTAATAAGAGGTAAAAATGTTCGTGAAATTCATTTAATATATATTTAAAAAATATATATATAATAACAAAATTATCAACAACTGTGCGAGTGTTGTCAAAATCTTCATTGTGTCATACACCTTTTGCTTCACAATCAAAGTTAAAAACGCCAAGTAAAGCGACAAAGTTGTATCTGACATGGCATTAACTCTTTCATAAATTCATAATGAAGTTAGGAATGACAAAATATGTGATTTACTATTACTATAGATATTTTTTATTGTAAAATAACGATTTTCTTTTTCCAAATTGCTACGCCATAGCGAAATATTAAATATTCAAAATGGGGTATTCATTCGATTAACCGTTAATCGATTAATTGAAAATTTACTATTTTCGATTAATTACTAAACCGGTTAATTTCAGTCGAATAACCGATGTAACAAAATACTTAATTTTTTGGAATATTATAATATATATATTTTTTGTTTTTAGTTATATTTTTCATCTCATATACAAAAAATATACGTTTAGAATATATTTTTTCCTACAAATAATGAGTTCTTTCAAACATTCGTAAAGATTCAAGAAGGGAAAGAGTTCCGCCTTATGCATGATGTAAAATATTGTTGGTCATCGTTGTTCAAAAAGGTAGACAATGTCCTTCGTATATATAAATGTGTGAGTCATGCTCTGGCTAATTTTCATTTAGATAAACGGGTTTTGGAAAACTTAGGTAAGATATATAGCGTTTGGACGAAGATAATTCTCTTTTAATAAAAGAAAAATAACACAATAACACTACTGCCAACGATTTAATAAAAAATCTAAGGGTTCTATTTAATGGGGAACGAATTCAAGTTTTAAAATTTAAATACACTTATTTTATACCTCCACTCAGGCATATTTCCTACTAAAGATACGACTACATCCTTAAAATAGAGTACAAAACCAGAATCTATGGAATTCGGAAATGAACTTATTTGCAGAATGTTCGGTGCTGAGTTTTACCGGAATGAGTCAGATGATGACCTGACAACATAAGAAACTCTAGAAATATTTTCGCAGAATTAATCAAAACGATTAGAAGTATTAAAGTTTTAAAAAAATTAAATCATGGCTTTGATGCTGTAATATATATTTAGACAAATCGAGAAAAACGGCAAAAAAGATATTGCGTAATATGGGCTGCTTCCGATTTCTCCAACATCTACGATAAGTGAAAGAATTTTTTCAAGTCAAGTTTTATAAAAACCAAAGAAACGAGTAGCTTAAACTAAACATTTAAGCAAAACTATTTTTCAAGCTATGCAAATAACTAATAAAATGATCTCAGAGTTTATTTTTTAATTAATACATAATATATATTAAATATTTATGAATTCCTTTTTATTTGTTCGTTTTAGTTCAAGTTATGGTTTTTTACAATAAACTCCAAATAATGAATAAATTATCCATTTTTGGTTATTGAAATTACTTAAGTTATAAAAAACTTTATGGATCGGTTAACCGATCAAAATTAACCAGTCAAACCAAAATCTTGGTTAATTAGTCAAGCGATTAACCGATAAAAGCAAAAACCCGATACATACTCGTATATTAAGAAATAAAACTTCCTAGAATTTCAATTTGACGTAACAAGAAAACAATGTAGTTATCTAGTTGACCTAAAAAGGGATAAAGATTTATTTGTAGCATTTCTAGCATATTTAGTGAATAACTAATACTTAGTGTTCAATGTCAATTAGTAGAATTTCTTTAAACGATATAGGTTTATTTTAAGAACAAATTTGTCTTCTGAAAAAAAGCTTATCTGGTAAAATGTATATTTTCTAATTTCATTTGTTGTTGTCGTTATTTATTTTACTCATTTACCTACATTTTTGTTTTTTTTATAAATCATTAAGCACAAGGGTTGTTGTCCATTTGCGATTTTTTATAATTACAAGAAATGCGTGCTCAATCACCCCAACCGTTATTGCTGAACAATTTCAACTCCATTTTGTTTACATACCTAAAACTGTCACAAGAAACCCTTACAGTATGTATTTGTTACAAACTAAAATCCAGAACTTATACATGAAGCCAGTTCTGGTTCATATTGGAATTATTGAAAGATATGGACATGACATAAATTTTAACTTAAAAAAAAAATTAATTAATTCTGAACGGTCATTGCAAGCGAACAGTATGCTGTTTTAGAAACAGATACTGGTTGTAATTAAGAGTCATTTAAATTAGGAAAGCTTGTAGATTATTACCATTTTCATAGTTTATTTTCAATACTTTGCTTTGCTCTTTAAGGAGCAAATGAGTGTGTCGGTTTGTGCTGAGTATTTTAGAAGTTAAGTCGGTCTATATTGATATTGAAACCAGGGTTGAAGAAGACAATACATATGCACTTTCTTGGTACGACCGTAGACTAAATAGTAATACGAGTAGTACAGTTAACCAGTGGTACGATGAACGAACTTTTCCAGGCTATGCGTGTTTTGTGAAATTTCTCTGGTTCACCATTCTGATCGAGCAGAGGACCAGCATGTAGCAAAATATTAGCCGGCGAAGTAAAAGATTCAAATAGCTCTATCTTCGCATCTTTCTTCATCTGTCTCCTCAATATTTTCCCCTACTTTCTAATTTCGGCGTAGTGCACTGTATATGTAGGGGTCATCCCCTGAGTGCTGGTCCAAGTTAAAAAATAATAATATATGTATATATATATATATATATATATATATATATATATATATATATATATGTATATATATATATATATATATATATATATACAGGGTGTTTTTTTTTAAGGTATAGAACTTCGAATTGAAATAAAACACAAGAAAATCGTTTTAATGTCCATCAATTTGGCTTTATTGGAAGGATAATTTTATGCCATTAATGTTTAAATATGATTTCGGGCATGTGGCCGCCGCGGCTGGCTCGAATAAAGCCATTTCTACAGGTCCAATTTTCAACCACTTTTTCGAGCATATGGGGCCGTATGTTGGCAATAGCGCCACGAATGTTGGCTTCCAAGTCCCCTAACGTTTCTGGTTTGTTGGCGTAGACGAGCGACTTCACATATCCCCAAAGAAAATAATCCAATGGTGTCAAATCACACGATCTTGGTGGCCAATTGACAGGTCCATTCCGCGAAATTATGCGCTCATCGAATGTTTCCTTCAATAAATCGATTGTGACGTGCGCTGTGTGGCATGTAGCGCCGTCTTGTTGGAACCACAACTCATCCACATTCATGCCATCCAATTCGGGAACAAAATAGTCGGTTATCATGGCTCTATACCGGTCTCCATTAACGGTAACTGACTCTCCAGCATTATTTCGGAAGAAGTATGGCCCAATGACTCCACCAGCCCATAGAGCACACCAAACAGTCAGTTTTTGTGGATGTAATGGCGTCTCAAGGGTCTCATGTGGATTCTCTTCACTCCAAATGCGGCAATTTTGCTTGTTGACGTAGCCATTCAACCAAAAATGAGCCTCATCACTGAACAAAATTTTGCGGTAAACTTCGCGAACTGAACCATTACTTTCGAAATAAATTTGCACGATTTGCAAGTGTTGTTCTTTTGTCAACCTGTTCATGATGAAATGGCAAACCACACTAAATATTAATTAATTGACAGCTGACTAAATGGCCGCCAGTTAAAAAAGTGATGCCAACTTAAAGTTCTATACCTCAATAAAAAACACCCAATATATATATATATATATATATATATATATATATATATATTTATATATATGAAATCATCTGCATTTAAATTATGATAATTTCAAAAATTATGTGTGAAGAATATGAATATGTTTGCTTAAAGTGAACAAAACTATTTTTAAATGAAAAAACTTTGTATTTATTTTAGCAGAGAAAACAAAAAGTTGTTCCAACATTTTCTTCTTGGTACAATTATAATAAAAACAAGTAAAAGTGCTATATTCGGCTGTGCCGAATATACTAATACCTCTGAACGTCTTTCAAAAATATTAAATATGTTTAATTTACAAATAAAAAGAAAAAATCCGGTTCATGTACCCCCAAAAAGTTCTAATTGTTCAACCGTAGAATCAAGCGTCTTTTAGATTTGTTTGGTTTTTAATACCAATTTATTTCTTCCTGATGTATGAAGTAGGTATAATTCATCATAAAAATCAAAAATAATAAATAATATGGTTACTTTTATGATTCAGAAAATGTCGATTTTCCAACCCTGGAACCGAATTTTTAGTTTTTAAAATTTTTAATACCAATTTAATTCTTAGAGAAGTATAAAATAGGTTTAAGTCACTGAAAAAAACAAAAACTGAGAACTTATATGGTTGCTTTTATGTACCGAAAAATTTCGATTTTCCAACCCTTGAACCGACTTTTTAATTCTTTTACACTAATTTAATTTTTTCTGATATATCAAATGGGTTTAATCACTTTTATGTACCAAAAATATTTCGACTTTCCAACTCTGGAAGCGAAATTTAAATTTTTTTTACCAATGCAACTCTCAATGAGGCATGAAATAGTTTTAAAAACTTAATATTTGTAACCATTTTTGTCACTGTTATAAAGTCGTATAAAGTCGTTTTATTTAAGAAATACTTAAAATTTGCAACCATTTTAGTCACATTCATGTACTACAATATATTCCATGTACCAAAAAAGAATTCAATTTCCCAACCCTGGAAGCGAAATTCAAATTTTTAAAAATTTTCTTTATCAATGCAAATCTTTATGAGGTATAAAGTAATTTTGTTTAAGAAAAATTAAAATTTTTTAACCATTTTGGTTATTACATGTATTACAATATATTGAAGGATAAAAAAAACTTCAATTTTCCCAACCCTGGAAGCGAAATTTGAATTTAAAAAAATTTTGTTTGGCCAATGCAAATCTTCATGACGTATAAAGAGGTTTTGTTAAAGAAAAACTTAAAATTTTTAACAATTTTAGTTACTACATGTACTACAAAATACGGAATGGGCCGAAAAAAATTTTTTAATTTTCCATCCCTGAAAAAAAAATTTTATATATTTAGTTTTAATAGACCATTGAGGCTTCCCAAAGCACGAAATAGGTTTAATTTACAAACATAAAAAAATAATTGATTTTTGGTATAAATTTTGCGTCGAGAAATATTTGTAAGATTCCCAGCTCTGGAACCATACTTCGGATTTATCTGAATTTCAATAGCACTCTATTTAAGTTCATTTCCAATCCAACAGTTCAAGAACGAAGTCTCTAGCTCATCTGGGGGCTTGAGAAAACTGACTTCACGTACAGACGGACATCGCTCAATCGTCATCGCTATTCATAAAGACCCAGAATATATATACTTTATGGGGTCCCATGTGAATATCGAAGAAATTACACACGGAATGAGAAACCTATATATACCCTTTCACTTTTTTGTGAAGGGTATAAAAAGTGCTATTTTATGAGGAACTCATTTTGCAACCCTAATTGGAACAGAAACAATCCTCATAGTAAGGTGAGTAAATTAAAGAATGTATATCATAAAACGCCGATTTTAATAAAGTGTAATATTTTTATTTTACATTAAATAAAGACACTATAAAAATTTACAACGTTACTTTGCACAAAATTATTAATCATGTTTCTCACCACTTCACTTACACTCACGAAATATGTTTTTGTTTTTGAAATCTAGTAGTCAACACTCCAAAACAACCAAAAATTAATTTTGTTGTTGTTATATGCATGTGAGTCATCGAAGTTGAATTTGTTTGCTTCATTTGTAAACAGAATTGCGTTCGGTGTTTTATAGTGCTTACTTCAATTGCTTGTTAAAGCTGAAAACAAAGCGTGTTAAATAAAAGTTTAAATGGAAAACGAAGGTGATGGTAAGTTTATTAATTTTGTAAAATATAATACTCAAAAATTGGATACTCTAAAAAATAAAATAACTTTTTCCAGAAGTCTTTAACATTTTGGAATTTATTTTATTTTTTAAGTTTGAGTAAGCTTAACAAATTTTGTTTAGGAGTGTTAAGCATAAGATTAAAAACCAAAATTACTTTGAAGTGTTTAGTTTTTGAAAATGTTTATCTCGATTTGCGGTTTTTGAGTAAATTTTTTTTTTCAGTCGTCATTTGTTTACAAAATTCAGCAGTTTTTGATATTTGGTTGACCCAGCATAAGAAAGGAAAAAATAAGGACGCACTAATAAATTATTTTATACAAAAATGTGGAGCCGATAAAATTTCAGATGAATGCTATAAATATTTAACAAAAAAAGCACGCATGCTTAACAATAATTTGTCTGCAAAGTGGGAAAAGTGTCATAGAAGATTCGATGATTTTCAAATTAAATATTCCGGCTGGATTTGTTCAGAAACTGTAATAAACAGGCAAATAAATTTAGAAATCGCTTCCACAGAGACTCAATGGACAGTAGAACTAAGCCCAGATGAGAAAATTGTATCACTATATGGACGCCCGCAACTTAAGTACTCTGAGAAATCTGAACGAAGTAAGAGGAGACAAGCAGCAAACCTCTCGATGTCAGAACACAACGAAACAAATCTGTTAGTTCAAGCAGCATCAATTTCGGCTCGAAAACAAGGACAAGTAGATTTGGCAGTTGTTTTAAAAGAAACTATCGAAAGTCCATCAAGACCATCCAAGATTAGGAAGCTATATTTCGATGATGTAAAAGCACCTATTGTAATGTCTGATGAGGAAGCGTTAGCATTTCTTCTCGAAAACGATTTTTCGAAGAGCCAATACTGTTCCATCCGGACTGAAAGCAAGCAACGTAACGCTAATATTTATCCACCCTATGATAATATATTAGCAATAAAAAGTAAGTGCAGACCCGATGATGTACTTGTAGACGACAAATGTGCAAAGGTTCCTTTACAAATGCTTTTAACTCATACGGCTAAAAGAATTATAGAGATGCAAAAGGAAGTATTTGCGACAATTACGGGTAACTTCATATCAACGGAAATGATATTTAGCTACGGAGAGGATGCAGCTGAGTCACGAAACAAAATATATAAAAGGGACAGGCTGCACCATGCACGGAAGACTAGCCGCATTGATAATCTTTTCGATGTATTTTATAGAGCTCTTGACACATCGGATCCATTAATTTCATCTCTTCGCTTAAATACACGTGTACACCAAAGGAAGCGTTTAACACTGCCACCAGAAGTAAAGGAATTATTGTATTGCGAGGATACCGGTGAAACATGTGCGACTGAGAATTTAGAAAATATGGATGACGACGAGGACGATTATCCAGAAGAACTTGAAGAGGAAAATACATTTTTGGATAATGAATTGTATTGAAATTAAAGAGTATAATAAAATTTTAAAATTTTCGTAAATACGTGTGTAAATCATTTTTCAATTTCCAGAAACAACATATTTACTCGTAAGTGTCGTATATTTTCTCATTTAGAACTAAAAAAAATAAAAACTCAGAAAGAAAAGAAAAAAAAATTTATGTAAATTTTTTTTTTTAATTTTATTTTTAAATTTTATTTCTAAATGTTGAAAATTAAAAAAAAAAATTATTTATTTTATACAAAAACACTTAAAATATACTGCAAATTCAAATTCCAGTTAAAAATTTCGTTATATTAAGTTTTAATAGTTTTGGCCAAGAAAAGTGATGTTTGCGACCACAGTGCACTTGAAAACTTTCTGAATCATACATTTGAGAATTATTTGCAATTTCTTTATAAACATGAATGTAAATTTTATTTCTCGAACTTTTAATTATTAAAATAAGAATTTTTATTTCGACTCAAGTTCAAATCTGCAATCTGCAAATTAATTTTCTTTACGAATTTATATTAAATTCATTTCTAAATGAAATTTATTTGTTGGTGGTTAAGCAATGTCTATATGCATGTCATTGGTGCTTTACCAAATCGTCAGTAGACTTTAACCACAGTTTTGAAAAGTTAAAAACCTCTTATCTTATGCATATACTTCCGAAAACCACCTGAGAATTCACAACTTGTAAATTACAAATTATTTTCAAAAATAACAACAGAATAATAATAGTGGGCCTTGAAGCTCATACAAAACTAAACCAACAAATAAAGTATATTTGATACGAATCTATTTCATTTTTCTACACCTTTATACAATCAGAAATCCATTGGATAACAAGAAAAGTATTTATAAGGCAAAATGAAAAATAAAATCTAAATCAAACTGTTATGAAATTTTTCTATTTGACACATTGTTGTCACAATACTAATATATAAATGAAATTTATTTGTTGGTGGTTAAGCAATGTCTATATGCATTTTGTTTTTATTTATTTGTTTTATTTCTTTGCTTCAGTGTTTGACAAATTGAAACTATGGAGAGGTACATAATTGAGCAGCACGTTAAGTTTATTGAAGTCTTTTACGAAAATGGGCGTTTAAATCAAAATGCATTTCGAGCACTTTGTGATTATTTTTTGGTCAGTATAATCGACCAAATGTTTCCAGAATCGGAAGTCAGGCACAAATTTCAGCAAGCCGGATTTGTAGGAAATGTGAAAACACAGAGAGTTGCTGCGGCTTATAAGCTGGCAGAATCATCGGGCAGTACTTTTTTGAAAATGAGGTTGGCCAATCAGTTACCGTGAATGGTGTTCGCTATCGAGAGAGAATATCACGGACTTCTTGTGGCCAGAAATTGAGGATATGGACCTAAACGGCATGTGGTTCCAACAGGATGGTGCCACTTGCGACATAGCTGACTAAACAATGCCTCTTTTACCCGTGTTGCCTCAGATCGTGGCTATGTTTATTAGCCGTCATGATCATTTGATTTGACACCGTTGGATTTCTTTCTTGGAGGATACTTAAAAGAAAAAGTGAACGTCAATAAACCAGCAACAATTCAAGAGTTAAAGGATGAGGTAATTCGGCATATTATCGACATTGAACATAACCTATTTCTGCCACCGAAGCCGTGTCGAGTATGTGGCAGATATTTTGTTTCACATATTATTGTCAAAGATCCTTCTGTCACAATAAAAAATGTGTTTGTTTTATTTACAATTAGCAGTGCGCGTTTACGCACTGTTGGTTGTCAATAACATGACTATTTATCTGAATATATGTATGAATTACGTACATTAAATAGATAAATATATAAAAAGTTTTGCAACACTGATGAGAAGCGCTGCTGATTGGGTGGCGAATTTTAATAATTAATATTATAATTGTTGTTAATAATTTCATACGTACTGATGTGTGTATTTATAGGAGGAGGGAGTCTATTCAAAAATTCTAATTGTCATAAACGTTGTAACATCATGTTTTAAGTTCGAATGATACTGAGTTCGTTGTTGTGTTTTGTTCGTAGATTCGTTCGTCATGGTTTCGCTTCGTACGTGTGAATATTTTTAACTCTTAAGTGGTGGAGAGGAAGTTTAAAAGTATTTGGGTAAAAAATATTTAAATTTTATTAAACATGATCAATCATCAAGTAGCTATCAAAAGACAAACATTGTCGACTTTAAATTTACTGTGGTTTGCATATGCTACAATGAGTTTAATTGTTAACGCGAGTTGATTGGAATGTGATTCAAAAAATTTTTCTAAAAAGCCTTAATTAAGAAAAAACAAAAATTTATGGAAAACACAACGTTTTATAAACTAGAAATGTGTATATTGAATTAAAAGAAATTAAAAAACAAAGTGCGTCCTTAACATTCTATTTTCGAATTTCTTTTTTAGTGAATACTACACTGATTTCTACTTTTAAATCGTTACTTTAACTCGCGTGAATAGCATGTTTATATTCTTGTAGTCATGCAATTTTGCTTACACAATGTGTTTAGTTGCGAAAATATTTAGTATATGAAAGAACATTAAGCTAAACTCGAAATGTTTGAAGTGCAAGATCGTTCGTGATAAGTTGGAAAAATTAACTTTTTATACACACTGTCATATTGACAGTATGTTAGAAAATATGGCGACAACAAAAAGTACTTACTTGAAATAAAAGAGAATAATGAAGGACATTAAAATTGTGCAATAAATTGAAATCGAATCGAAATTCCAAATACTTGAAACTTGTCACTTATTCGAACATTCATTAAAAAAGTTTTAAGTTTAGCAGAGACTTACAAATTAATTAAAGCTATTGAAATCTGGAAAAAGTCGAAATTAGCATATATTCGCACATTAGTTATAAATAATTTGAATCACAAAAAACCGCCACAAAAAATTTTTATTTCCAGGATATATGTATATAACATAGTTGCCAGGTGAAATCTGACTGTGTTCGCCAAATTTTGAGAAGAGAATCGTCAAACTAATTATCAGAAATCATCAAATATTCGTCAGAAGATAAAAAAGTTCGTATTCAAACAAGATATATATATATATATATATATATATATATATATATATATATATATATTATTGCAGTTTAACTAACTGAAAGTTAAAGTATACATTTTTAACAAATTAACTCAGAAACTAGAAATCATTTCCACGAGTTTCAAAGCAGTACTCAGTGAGAAAATATTACAAGTTTCTTGTCTATCTGCAACATTTATTTTGAAACATAATAAAAAACTCCGCGTATTATTGTCTTTGATACTATTGCATGAATTATTTAGGCTTAAGGATTTACAATTCTATCACCAGCAAATATGTATACATATATCTGGCATATAATTCCAAATTAATTGAATCAATACCTAAGCAGTTGTTCCCACCTTAAAATCCATCAAACAAAAATTTTTACTGTTAATTCTAAATATTTAGGAATTTGTTTAACCCTAAATTTTTAATGTTATTCATGCTGATTCTTTTCCCAAATTTACAAGAAAAAGTTTTCACATTTAAACAAATTTGTTCCTAAAAAGTTTCTTATTTAATATTTTGTGTATCTGTTGAGTCGCCTTAAAAATTTTTTGAAGTAAAATGTAATTGAAAAACAGAAATTTATTTCATTTGTGCAGTGTAATTTTATTGAATTCGATGTGGCGATATCATATATGTGACTGATCGCATGTATAAACAACGATGCAGAGCATTGCATCAACTTTGAAACCGGCTTCGCACTGATTGCATTTGTGCAGAATTTTTAATCCATGTACCTCTCCGTATGCTTTGAAAGTCATCCATAATTGTTTGAAAATCGTCAAATTTGAGGCAAAAATCGTCCAGTCGTCAAAATGCTACTTTCAACACACAAAATCGTTAAAATGGCATATCTAGCACCCCCGAAAATTCGAAACTTGACGTATTTTCTAACATACTCATCACATTGGTAACTTAGCGTTTACACATGCCACTGGGAGTTCGAAAAATTCAATACACTTACAACTTTTTACTAATACACATACATTTTTTCTAGTGGCAGCTCCAGTGGCAGCTAATTTTGCATGCGAAAAAAAATTTGGCACTTGCATGCCACTAAATGTCAAAACGATAATCAATGTTACCCTGCCAAAAATTTAATGCAAACTTTCTGGATTACAGTAAAATTGTAATTAAAGTTTTAACTTATTTAATGTATTATTATGCAGTATTTATTGAAATTCGCATAAAAAATAGCAAGTTTGTTAATTAAAGAGCATTAATATTATTAAAATAATATTAATAATAATATATGCTAACCTTTTCCCCAAAAATGCGCCTATATGGTGAACTCGGTAACTCTACATAACAAACAAAACAAAAAGTTGAAATGGAATCAAAATTGAAGTATACGCTTCGACGTCATTTTGAAAATGAACTAACAATTGCATGTGTAGACAGAAAAGCAAATTGCATGAGATTCGACTATTTCGAATAATTTTTCGTTGATAATACGTATACAATAATGGCTTGCCACTACTTGCATGTGTAATCGCAGCGTAAAGTAAATATTCTTTATGCATACAAAATATTTGATTCAGTTTTTTAAGGTATTTACAGACAATGCAATGCGTTTCCGCAGTCTGGCAAATTGCATTGTTTGTATTCGTGTTTCTGATTTCATTTCGGGTTGCAACCACAGTTGCTATAGTTGGTAGCATTCTACCAAAATTGGTAATATTTTTTAGGGTTGGTAACTTGGTAAATTTGTTTTTAAGGCTTGACAAACTATCTTTTATCATTTTTCCGCATTACTCAATAGAAAAAAAATCATTAAAAACAACTGTGTGAATGTGCGCCAAATTGTTCAACGGCGTAATATGCAAATGTCATTATGTTTGGTCAGCAAAAGATTATTTTAAATGACTGCTATATTAAATAATTTATTTAAATTAAATACGGAATTCGTAAGTATGTATAATGAATTGAAATATTTATTTATGTTCTAAAATAAATTAAAACGTTTTATGTTATGTTTTTTTATTAATAAAAGTTGTTGTTTTTATTATAACAAAAATAAAGATTTTTGTTTTTATAAAAAACAAATTTTGGTAACTTTTTGGTAACATTTTCGGAAAATTTTGGTAGAAAATTTTTTTACTCAGTGGCAACCGTGGTTGCAACCGTGGTTGCAACCGAGATTTCACCAACAACAAAAAATTGTGATATTTTGAGATTACAATGATGTAGATTCCATTGTTTGTATTGTGATTTCTTGTTTGTACTTGTTTAGTTCATTGAAAACAAGCAAACTGTAAACACTTACATGCATAAGATTTTGTTAACAGTACGTTCACGCATTTATGTACGTGAATAAAAAAGAAAATTACGCTTGAAAAAAATGAGCACTGGGTGAATTTTATTAATTTGTCATCACTCATTTTTTCAACCGTATTTCTCCCGCGATATTTATGCCAATACAAAAAAGCAGAACTGATATTGCGTTTACGATTTCATTGTTGATTGCCGAGTGTGTGCCAAAGCAAGAAATCTTAATGAGAAATGGATTGCATAAACTGATTGCATTACTTATTTCTACTATTGTCAGTCTGTGAGAGTGTTACTTTAAAAACAGTACAAGTACTAATATATTCTACTGAAGCTATCCTACTATTTGAAAGAAAAGGACTGTTATATATTTTGAACGTTTATAGCTACGTTTTTTAACTTCTAAAACACAATTTGTGAAAGACGACAACGTGCTAAGTTTGAAACTCTTGGTATTGAGCTTCTTTATTTGTTGGCAGAACTTCTATATTTTTCATAATTTTTTTATATTTCATGCAACGGAAATGAGTACTTCAACATCCAATAATTTTTAATATAATAATTGTTAAAAATTGTCAAAGCTTGCATTTTATACTAGACATGGCTTTATGAGTAATTTATCTAATGGAATAGGTGGGAGTGGATAATTGTCACCTTCCACATTATTGAAATAGAAATTTCTTGTATATATTTTATATTGCTGGCTTTATAAATTATCCAAAAAATGCGCAGTAAATATCGGGTGAAAATTTGCTGAACCTTCTTTCTTGTAAAATGGTTACTGCATAAATAACAAATTTTTGATATATTACTTTTGTCTACAATCCAGTAGGTATTGATTGTTTAAAAAAATATACATATGCATGGTTAGATTAGATGCATTGGCGTAGATAGGCCCATTTCGGGGGTATACCACCCCCAGAAACACTCTATCCTTCCCTAAAAATTCAAAATGTTACACTTATCACACTCCCCCAAATTCAAAATATTACACTCATTTTAATAATATTTTTTTTAGGAGTAGGACCAGCGCTCAGGGAATGACCCTACGTATGCAATGCATTGCGCCGGAACTGGAAAAGAGGAGATAGTATTGAGGACAGATGAGGAAAGATGAGAAGATATAGAATTTTCAGTCAGTCGCTGCCACTTATATTCAGTGATTAGTGCTATGCCTTCATCACTTAAACAGGCTGACAGCACTAATGCTGATCAGAAGAATTCGACACAATACTCATGACTAAGCGCTCCGCTTCATAGTCTCTTGCTAAATATTTCAGCCAATAGCTCCTTCTAATAGTGAAATGTAGGGGTAAATATGTGCTTTAAAAACAAAACTAGACCCCTCATTCCCACAAAAATTTCTAGCTACTCCAATGATTAGATATTTACATCATTTTATAACTATTTCAAATCTACTTAATTACTTTGTAATATATGGTGCGTAAAATAATATGAACACATCGTGAATCGTTAAATAGTATTTATGAATATCTGTCTCATAGCGTACAGAAAGGAACCAAGGTTTATTGTTTTTTTTCTCTTCCTATTCATGTATTTAAACAAATAATTCACCAAACATATTCATAATAACCAAACAAGTACATCACAAGTCAATAGTACGTTTTTACCCATATTCGGTATTAATTATTTTGTAAAAGTAAGTATAAGTATATAAAACGGGTATTTATGGAATTTTTAATTTTTTTCAAAAGATCAGCCAACGCGTTTTTATGTTAAATTTTTTCAGAAATTGTATGTACTTGAAATCATATTAAACAAATAAGAAATTTGTCAACATTGCCATAACAAAAGTAAATTATTTAGTAAGTAAATTATTTCACCTAAGGAGTGGCTAAATAAAGAATAAAAATATAAATATTTTAAAATTGCTTATGTCAAAAAACCTCAGGCTTAAAGAATTATTACTAAAGTAGTATTGAAAGGTCAAGAATATACAGAAAGCAAAAAAAAAATAAAATAGTTAAACACAGATTTCCAAATAAAAATTTTAGGAAAGTTCAATTGGTATTAATTATTATTAGAGATGCGCGCGTGATTAAAATTAAGCTCACGATCAGGAAACTAAATTTTTTTTCACACACGCTCAAGCACGGCAAGATTTAAGGCGTTCAATATAACGCAAGCTCACGAACGCATTATTGTTAACCACGCACTTTCACGCACGACGGCAACAATTTGGCAAAATCGCGCTCGCTCACAGTAAAATTGTTCTCGTGTGTGAGTGCGTGTATCTCTCTAGCACATAGATATGTACATATGTACATACATTTTTTCCTTAGTATTAAAAATTCAAAAGAAGAAAAGACTTATCTTTTGTCTTGAGTGTGTGAATATTATACATATTAAAAATCACGTACGGTCCACAAAAGCTCACGACATTTGCACTTCTCTAATTATATAGGCGCACGCTTGTAATATATTCGCACACATCCTTATTCAGTCCTTTATTAAACATATTGGCAGACTTTCAATTACAGATTGAGTTTTTATAAATCTTGACTGTATACCAAAGCCTTTGGTATCACTAAAACTACATTTAGTTATTATTAAACAATGTTAGATAAGTAAATAGTATAACACTTCTTAACCTACACTGAAACGCTAAAGTATATATTTCGCGGACCTTAACCATTAATCGGTAAACCGGTTACTACCGGGTTATTGCCCGATTGACTGATCGGTTAATTTAAAATTGTGTATTTTCGATTAACGATTAAACTGGTTTTTTTCGGTCGGCATTACCGATGTATTACAATTTTTAATTTTTTGTATTATAACATATTTTTTTCTTGTGTTTTTAATTATTTGTCTCGTTTCAATACAAAAAGTATGAAATTAGAAAATATTTTTTCATATAAATAAAGAACGTGCTCTTTTTAATTAATAAGTGAAAAACTACTATCATTCGTACGGATGCTAGAAGGGACGAGTTTCACCTTATACATGACGTAAAATATTGTTGGCCATAGTTGTTGAAAATAGTGGACAATTTTCTTCATATACATGCATATATAAATGTGTGCCTGATTTTCATTTCGACTAACGAGTTTTAGAAAATTTATGTAAAACTTTAAACCCTCTGGACGTGGATATAAACGACTCTTCTACTCTAATTGAGCCAATGACATATTGGCAACCATTTAATTAAAAATTTAAGGATTAAGATTAATGAGAGACGATTTCAAGTTTTAAATACACTTTATTTATACCTCCATTTAGGCATATTTCCTTGAAATACATTCTTAAAATATAGTACAAAAGAGAAATTAAGGAATTTGGAAATAAACGTTTTGCAGAAAGTTCGGTGCTGACCTTTGCCAGGATCGGTCAGATGATGACCTGACGACAGCAAAACCTTTCGAAGATTGTTTGAGTTTTTTATTTTGCCGTGCACTAGGGGAATAACTAATAAAATAATCTCACAGTTTATGTTTTAAATGATATATGATATATTTATGAATTCGTTTGAAGTTTATTAGTAAAAAAAACAGCAATAACAACAATGCTCGTTTTACTCCAAGCATTGTTGTTTTTCCTTTTTTTACTAATAAGCTTCAAATAATGGATAATTTGTACAGTTTTAATTATTTAGTGAAATTAATTTATAAAAAAAACTTTATTAATAAGTTAACCGATTAATAACAAAATTAACCGATTATTAACCTTTTAAACCAAAGCCTGGGTTAATTAATCGAGCTATTAATTGATTGAATCAATAGTCCGATTAGATGAATAGCCTATTACATATATCATATTACCCATATATATATATATATATATATATATATATATATATATATAAATATATACACACACACATATATATATATATATATATATATATATTTATATATATATATATATATATATATATATATATATAAATATATACATATATATATATATATATATATATATATATAAATATATTTATATATATATATATATATATATATACATATATATGTATATATAAATATATACACACTCATATATATATATATATATATATATATATATATATATATATATATATATATATATATATACATATACATATAGTTCAAGCAACTAAATAACGACTAATATACACAAGGAGAAAAGTATATAAGTATATCTTCACTTCACAAGTGAAGAATACATTAATCATTTTTCCGAACCATAGAGCGCATCATGTCTCCCTGCCACTTAAGCTACTATCAAATATTTCACGCAAGAAGCGCAACCACTATTTTTTGGAAAACTTTTCGTTAATATATCGTGAGTATGCTCGAAAAGGTGATTATCCCCTATGTGTCATCACTCGGAAATCACAATCTCAGAATCTTATTGACTTTTTTGGAACATAACCTTTTCGCATGGAATACGCATTAGGTGGTTACTCCACATAGTTTATACATATTAATTTGTTTATTTCGTTATAGCAAAATAAATGAATGCAAACCTTAAATCTCAAAAGCTTAAAAGTAATATCGATCAACATGATCACAACGGTGCTGATGAGCTTCTCACTAATGAAAAAAAAGGAAAAAGCTGAGTAAATGTAATTTAGAAGTACAATTGGTCAAAGTAGAAAATGCGATCATAATGCCTCAAGATTTAAAAAAAAGTGATAAAGCTTTAATATTAAATACGCATACTGACGAATGTGATAAGCAGACAAATGCATTAAGAAAATCCTCAAGACCGCCTTCGCTATCGTGGAAACATATCGATAATAATTTAGATGACGATGTATATACCATAACAGCAACAGATCACACGTTGCCGAATTCGTCATTGCAAATAGATTCTATAGACGGATTTTTTAATCGGAAGCGTGGACGACCTCCGAAAAATCGATTTGTGGAAGTTTACAAACATGTAAGTACACACCATCGTTCAATGAAAAGATTATGTTTTCAGCCATAGTCAGTCATATTTTGCACTAAGAAGTAAGAAGCTTGGCCGCAACGCACTATTGTACGACTGTCAATTATTACATCAAATGTGCCATTTTAAATTACTGAAAAGTATAAAATCTTTAAAAGCAATAAAAACTATTAGCACATATTGAACAATCCATATTAATATGTACTTAAATACGACGGCGATTGTTAATATTAGAATAGCATGACACGTCAAAAACACAAATATGAAAAAATAATAACACTACAACAGCAACAAATTAATTCAATTTGCAATAAATGGATACGTTGTTGTATGAATGCCTTCTAAAGTTTTGTTTTATAAATTTTTTGCGTTTTTATGTATATAATTTTGCAATGAATTTTCGATATTTATGTGCATCCTACAGCATTGTAAGAAATTATATACCATATAATTCTTAGAAGTGTACTATTGTACTCGCTGCCGTTTTTTCCTTTCTTTTTTTTTTTAGGAGTAGGACCAGCACTCAGGGGATCACCCCTACATATGCAATGCATTGCATATGTAGGGATAGTTTTGAGGGGACAGATTAGGAAAGATGAGACGATAGACAGATTTTTTTTTAGCTATTTCAACCTCTTTTACTTCGTCGGCTAATTTTTTTGCTACAGGGCCGACGAAGGTGGGTGCTTTTACTCTGCTTTTTAGTACATGATAGTGTCAGTCGCTGCCAATTATGTTCAGTGACCAGTGACTATGCCTTCATCATTGAAACAGGCTAGCAGCAACTAACGCAACCACGCACTAATGCTGATCAGAAGAATTCAACACAACATTTCATAACTCAGCGCGGGCACAAACTCAGGACCCTCCGCTTCATAGTCTCGTGTTCTGCTACTTCAGCCAACAGCACCCACAGCTGCCGTTGCTATAATTATTATTTTTTATTTCACTGTGACTGACAGTATATGACTTATGGCTTCACATAAGAAGTAGCAACATAGTTAACCACGGAAAATTCCTCAGAGGAACTGTAAAATGTGAAAAAAGTTTTTGTGCATTCCATTCGTTTTTAAATTCAAGTTACATGCAACGCGTTTTACACGCTCATCTTTTGCTCTTTTTAATAAAACAAAAATTTGGTCACGACAGAAAACATCTTTGTAAAGTAACCCACGACACAAACCTTTTCGCATTCGAAGTAGACTTGTGTCGAACTCGTTCATTCGCTCGTTTTTGATAGACTTATGTCGATCTCTTTCATTCGCTCGTTTTTGGCAAGAAACTTTGATCAAACCCATTTAAATTACGTTGGTTTGATAATAGGTTCTTGTCAAAAACGAGCGAATGAATTCGACACAAGTCTAGTTTTTGACAAGCAACTTTGGGTTTGATGATAGGTTCTTATCAAAAACGAGCGAATGAACGAGTTCAATACAAGTCTAGAATTATTTCGGAGGAATTACCAGCCACGTATTTAAAATATTGCGTGCATTATATTAAAAATTCAATTTCCACGCTTCGTGAGGGCTTCATAGGACTGTTAAGAAAAATATTTTTGAACATCAATCGTATCCGAAAATTCAGCAATTCTTTTGTGTTTTTATATTTTCAGGCACATCCAAAACCTCAAGCAATATTCACTAGCTTTAAGTTGGAGAAACGAGAGTTAATGGAATCAGTTCCACCTAATGATTATTCACTTTCTAATTGTGCACAAAGTAGTGTGGACACCTCAAAGGGTTGTGAATGCGATAAAAATTATCCAAAAATGAATTCTGAACAAAAACCAGTCAAAGAAAATTCAACACTTCGTTATAATCTTTTCAGCAGGGTGAATACAATATCGTCAACACCCCATGGTGATAAAATATTTAGACAACATCTTCTCACCATAGGCGAAAAAGAAGTTAATAAAAGCAATCTTTCTGTTTTTATAAATAATTCTAATTTGGTATGTATGCCAAAAATTATTTCAATTTGTTATTTTTATGATGATTATATACCCTTAACCAAAATGATATATGTATATAGGTTTGTCATTCCTTTTGCTATTTCCACAGCGTTAATAAGCGTACGGCGTATAAGTATATATTACATACATACATATCTTCCCATAACCACAAAAAAAGTAAATTTTACAGGAGAAGTATTTTTTAATTATCCTTGGTTTAAATGTAAGTAGAAACTCAATATTGGAAACATAGGATTGTAGTTGACTGTAATATTTAATGTTAATAGTTTTAGGGAATTTTGTGTAATGATATGTTAAGATATTCTCAATGTAGTGAAAATTCAGTTAATTTAACCAAACAATTTAAAAAATTGTAATTATTGTCCTTAGCAAGATGCTCTTTAAGTGTTTCATTAAACTGCTTTATTGGTTGACACTACTTTTACTCCATTTGAGAAAGAAAATTTTACCTTAACTGACATTTTGCAGTTAAAAAAAAATTTAAATAAATTAAAAATCTAAAGGGAAAAATGCAGTTAAGCTAAAATTTCTTTTGCTGTATTTCCGTAACGGTGTTTATCGTCAGAAAACGATTTCCGAAGAGCATATATAGCGAGGCTTCTTATGAATAAGGAAGTCGGTGTCAATTAAGTGAAATCAGTTTTACGAAGTCCCAGAAAAGCTAGAGACTTTGGTCTCGGATTAATGAGACTGCTATTGAAAATCTAAAATACGGTTCCAGAGCTGAAAACTTTCAACTTGTTTCTGGTATATAACTAGCTAAAACTAATTTAATTTTATTATTATTATTTATTTTTTGTTTGTTAATAAACCTGTTTTATACTGCATGAAGAATTAAATTGGCATTGAAAATCAAACAATGTCAAAAATACGACTCCAGGGTTGGACAATATGTATAAACTTTTTTTACTTAAAAGTATCCAACGAAAACGATTTTTAAATTATGTATGAATTTTTTGTTAGTCGAACTTTTTCTTTATGTAAATTGTTAATTTTTTCAACGGGCTTAAGTTCGAATCTGCATGACTGCAAATTATTTTTTTGTTATTTTATTAATAAATGAATTTGTTTTTAAATTCTATTTATTATTTTATATTAAGATTGGAATATTAAGAATATTTTTCATTAATCATCAAACCAGCAGAACGGATCAGTACTGATTTCGAGGCCGCTACGCCATCTCATCAGCGTTCTTTGTTCAATTTTTCCACTTTTGCAAGTGGTGCTAGTTAGTAGGAATATCAACTATTTAACCAATATTTTAACGAAAATTGAATATGAGAAGTTATCACATTCATATTATTAAGTTATTACATTTTGGTTAGTACGAAATTCCCCAACCCTGACGATTAATATTCCCAATATTCCAATATCTCTTTTTGCTTTTTCCAGAGCCATCGGCTGCTGATAGGTAAAGCTTCTTTGTTATTTATGTTCAAGTAATTGAATTTAGTTGTCAATTTACTTTGAACAAGTGCGCGTGCCCCCGCAATGTTTTAAATTATGTATGAATTTTTTGTTAGTCGAACTTTTTCTTTATGTAAATTGTTAATTTTTTCAACGGGCTTAAGTTCGAATCTGCATGACTGCAAATTATTTTTTTGTTATTTTATTAATAAATGAATTTGTTTTTAAATTCTATTTATTATTTTATATTAAGATTGGAATATTAAGAATATTTTTCATTAATCATCAAACCAGCAGAACGGATCAGTACTGATTTCGAGGCCGCTACGCCATCTCATCAGCGTTCTTTGTTCAATTTTTCCACTTTTGCAAGTGGTGCTAGTTAGTAGGAATATCAACTATTTAACCAATATTTTAACGAAAATTGAATATGAGAAGTTATCACATTCATATTATTAAGTTATTACATTTTGGTTAGTACGATGGCTCTGGAAAAAGCAAAAAGAGATATTGGAATATTGGGAATATTAATCGTCAGGGTTGGGGAATTTCGTACTAACCAAAATGTAATAACTTAATAATATGAATGTGATAACTTCTCATATTCAATTTTCGTTAAAATATTGGTTAAATAGTTGATATTCCTACTAACTAGCACCACTTGCAAAAGTGGAAAAATTGAACAAAGAACGCTGATGAGATGGCGTAGCGGCCTCGAAATCAGTACTGATCCGTTCTGCTGGTTTGATGATTAATGAAAAATATTCTTAATATTCCAATCTTAATATAAAATAATAAATAGAATTTAAAAACAAATTCATTTATTAATAAAATAACAAAAAAATAATTTGCAGTCATGCAGATTCGAACTTAAGCCCGTTGAAAAAATTAACAATTTACATAAAGAAAAAGTTCGACTAACAAAAAATTCATACATAATTTAAAACATTGCGGGGGCACGCGCACTTGTTCAAAGTAAATTGACAACTAAATTCAATTACTTGAACATAAATAACAAAGAAGCTTTACCTATCAGCAGCCGATGGCTCTGGAAAAAGCAAAAAGAGATATTGGAATATTGGGAATATTAATCGTCAGGGTTGGGGAATTTCGTACTAACCAAAATGTAATAACTTAATAATATGAATGTGATAACTTCTCATATTCAATTTTCGTTAAAATATTGGTTAAATAGTTGATATTCCTACTAACTAGCACCACTTGCAAAAGTGGAAAAATTGAACAAAGAACGCTGATGAGATGGCGTAGCGGCCTCGAAATCAGTACTGATCCGTTCTGCTGGTTTGATGATTAATGAAAAATATTCTTAATATTCCAATCTTAATATAAAATAATAAATAGAATTTAAAAACAAATTCATTTATTAATAAAATAACAAAAAAATAATTTGCAGTCATGCAGATTCGAACTTAAGCCCGTTGAAAAAATTAACAACGATTTTTTTCTCTTTCTTCCTATATTGGTATTCATATTGGTATCAGAAATACCTAAAACACACCTCCAGAGTTTTCCTTGGAATACTAAAGTAATTGAATGAAACTATTTGTTTTAATAAAAAATATTTTATATTTTCGAAAGAAATAAATTAGTATAAAAGAATTAAAAATATCAAGCAGATGGTCCCCGGATTGGAGTGAGTGCATATATATAAGTTTTCCAGACGTACATACATATTTCGGTGAAGGGTATATAATATTCGGTATAGCCGAATATAGCCGAAAATACTTGTTCGTGTTGAATTCATTATTACTCTTAAAAATTTTGGTAAAACTCTTTAATTAGTATAATTTTATCGCTATGTTTGCATCCCTTAATTTTCCCAAGTTAATAAGTGTTTCTACTGGCTGAATTAGTTTGCACTTGGTACCTTATTAGGCTGCATTATTTTGACAATTTTCTGTCAATATTAATCCATATCAAAATATTTCGTAACAATTTGTTTTAAGGCTCTTCCTGCTCAGTTGTTGGATTACAGCGCAAAACAAACAAACAAATATCTTTCTGGAGATAAAGACAATGATAATAAGGTCCCGGCTATATCGTTAGCATATGATTCGGCACCCCAACCTAAAAAGCCAAAACTTTATGAAACAATAGATAATGTTACAGGTGAGTTGTCAACTGAAGTTCCTTCCTACTAGGAGAACACAACTTTAAACTCGCAACTGTGTAATAATAGATAATGAATCATGTTGTAACTAATTGATAATTTTAATTCATAATTTTTTTTAGAAAATATATAGATTCGTTACATTATTTGTACAATATTTCGTACCAACAACAAAAGTTTTAAATCTTAGAAGTAGTAGTAATGTAGGGATACTACTCCAAGGTAATTATATAGGGATACTACACCAAGGTAATTTTATAGGGATACTACTCCAATGTGCTGTAGTAGTAGTAATGTAGGGATACTACTCCAAGGTAATTTTATAGGGATACTACTCCAATGTGCTGTAGTAGTAGTAATGTAGGGATACTACTCCAAGGTAATTTTATAGGGATACTACTCCAAGGTAATTTTATAGGGATACTACTCCAATGTGCTGTAGTAGTAGCAATGTAGGGATACTACTCCAAGGTAATTTTATAGGTATACTACTCCAATATGCTGTAGTAGTAGTAATGTAGGGATACTACTCCAAGGTAATTTCATAGGGATACTACTCCAATGTGCTGTAGTAGTAGTAATGTAGGGATACTACTACAAGGTAATTTTATAGGGTCAATATGTTATATTTATTAACTGATTATCTGAGATATTAGAAAACTTTTCAAGCAGAAAACATTTTTAAGAACTACTTAGGCGTAAACCTATAGTCTTTGGTACAGATATTGAAATTGTACCAAATTACTCGAGGTGGTATCGAGATACCAACAAAGACGTAATGGTACAAAAAAAATCCAATTGTGTCACGTTTTCTATCCGTGCTCCAAGGTAATGTTTTCAATAGGAAAAAATTATACACATGAGTGCAAATGAAATTCTCTTTTGAGTAGTGTAAGATAAATTTAAAGTTTGAGAATTCAACAAAAAAATTGATAAATTAAATTCTCATTTGAGTAGTGTAAGATAAATTTAAAGTTTGAGAATTCAACAAAAAAATTGATATAAAAGAAAGTGCAAAACTAAATTTTTAGTTATCACTCTTCAAAGTTACTTGAAATTACGTCAAACAAAAATGGTAAGAACGTTGCCTATTATAAAAAACTCTTTAAATTAAATTAAAAATTTTTAGATCTATCAACAATTAGTTAACATCGCCCAAGGATTAAAATCCGAGTACATCAAAATTTATGATATTCCTTTAAATGAACCACACAAAATTTTAAATTTTGAGTGGAAGGTTACACAATATGGATCAAAAGTCATAGCGTATTTAGACAACAATAAATGGTTTTATTTACCCCAAAGAATGGTTAAGTACTTAAACAGAGAGGACGCTTACTTAGCTAAAATTAATGACAAAATGCGGTCAATTGTTTACAAAGGACGACAATCACCAAATGGTTCGGCAATTTTCGATCTAAACTATAGCTAATTTTTTTAATTTCACAATATTTTATATATATGTATATATATATATATATATATATATATATATATATATATATATATATATATATTGTATATCTTCGTACCATTATCTTGCTATAAATGAATGTAGTAAAGTAACATTTACCTTAATTATATTTATTTTAGAGACGAGTTTGCTTGCATTTTATTTGTTTTAAATATGCAGCATTATTTGCTATATTAAGACAAACTCTTAATAAAGAAAAACATGCTTATTCATGCTTTTTTATGAAAAAGGATAATAAAAAAGGGATATGGAAAATCCCAAGGACACTGAAATCTTTTTACTTCAATGTTTAAATGTAGTTTATGAGGTCATAAATATTAAATTGTGTGTATGTTAGGAGGGTGGTTTTTTTGTTCAATCTATTAAGGAAGAAAGACATGCGTATGCCTATTTTCAAAAGACATGCGTATCTCTGTTTCAAAAGACGTGCATATGCCTGTTTTCATTTATGGTTGATCGCATTTATATTTGATAGGTAAATCTATTTTCTACTTCAAGGTTTAAATGCAATTTGTGATGGACTCAACATCATTAAAAGCAAAAAGCGACATCAATAACAACATTAAACAGTTCGCATGGATGTAAACTGTACTCATCAAGAGTCCAATTTGACAACCTTTTAAAAATATAATAAATAAAAAAATATAAGTCTAACAAACGAATATATAAGTATATATATATATATATATATATATATATATATATATATATATATTCTATGTAAATAAAACAAAAAATATATGAATTCTTTATTATTTTACTTTATTTTTAATTACCTAATTAACGAAACATTCCCACTGTGCTGATAAACTTGCAAACTAGCTTATATAGTAAAATACTTACTTACGTACCTACATACATGCCTATGCACACACGACATGAGTAACGGTCGCCATCCAAAATATCAATTTGTTTTGCATACTGCTTGTGCATAAACATATACATATATGTACATGCATTGGTTAGTTGTTACTATGATCGCACAGCCGTGATCATATAGTTGGAATGTACGCGTTTACCTACTCATGTATGACGGTATATACACATACTGGTTGTTGTTTATTTGTAATATTTAAGCTGGTTGTCAACGAAGTATAGTGGCGATGAATTGCTTATATATCAATTTAACATACGCGATATGATTTCAAGAATTGTTCGTAGTCATTACGATTGCTTATACATTATTCTTATATATTGTAAGAACTGTACATTATGATAGAATTGTAAAGTAAATGTTAAGTTAAGAAAACAGACAAGAAAATATTGTACACATACATGCATGACCAGGGCAATGTGTGTATGCTGCGCACAGCTATAAAGGCGAAGAAAACAGGGAGTTCCTGTGCAGCCGACGTGGAGGTAAGTCATTTATAATATTAAATTTATTTTGTGCACTTTGCTTCATATTGAGAAACATTTGTGCTGGTTAGAAGAGAATTTATCAGCTAAACGGGTTTGAAATCCCTACCTGATGATACATTCTTTGCTCACCAACAACGCGTTGTAAGACACTTGTCCGAGCCCACTCTCTGCGTTTAGCTTCATACTGGGAAGCATTTGTGCTGGTTAGAAGAGAATTTATCAGCTAAACGGGATTGAAATCCCTACCTGAGCATACATTCTTTGCTCACCAACACCGCGTTGTAAGACACTTGTCCGAGCCACTCCCTGCGTTTAGCTTCATATTGGGAAGCATTTGTGAAGGTAAGAAGTGATTTACCGCCTAAACGGGATTGAAATCCCTACCTAGAAGTATATTCATTACTCACCAACACCGCGTGAGACCTTATCCGAACCGCTTCATATTGGGAAGCATTAGTGAACGTTAGGGGTGAACTGCTATCTAAACGGGATTGAAATCCCTACCTGATAGTACGCTCACTGCTCACCGACACCGCGTGTTAGTCAGGCCGGCAAAACCTCGTGAAGTAAATACGTCATTGGCCACTGTGCCACCCGCCACGCCGCTGCAATCATCATCACTTCGTCGAAGCCCAGTTGTCTACAATAAAGAGCCCAATTAATTCAATCTCTGGAGTTTAATTTTCACATCCCTGCAAAATTAAAAATTTATGTAACGACCCTGGACGCCGCTGAGCCATACCCCAGCATACCAGGGAAACGTGTCGTCACATTGGCGCCCGAGCAGGGATAGAAGAAAATTTATCCGAAGAACCAAAGTGAATAACTCAGAGGTGAAAAACAAACAAAAAGGTTTCCCGAATTTTTTTTGAAGGACCAGACCGTAGCCCACCACCAACCCGTATCATGGTGAAAACATCGTGGATATACGTCCTCAAATAGGAGGAGCTAGTCAGCTACTTGACACGGTTCCAGCAAAACACCGTGGGAAGCGTAGAAGAACTGCGCAAACGTTTGAGCCAGTTCATAAATACGGAACATGATGATGACATCACCGAAAAACTGCTGGCCCTCCAACGTCATCACGAAGGGACGACTCCGCTCCCCAGTTTGTGCGTTTCTGCCCCCATGCAGCCCACACCGACGCCACCAGGCCAGGAGACGTCACCTAGAAACAGTGCTCCAGCGGACCTAGACCCGAACAACCGAATCATGGTTGTGGAATTCGTCAGAAAATGGGGTCTTAAGTATGACGGAGGTAGGGATCCAGTTGGGTTTATTGAGCGCATGGAGGAGCTGGCGGGTATGTATAATATAGATTTGGCTCACATTTGACCAGTCCTCGCCGAATGTTTTAGGGACAAGGCCCTGGTCTGGTACAGGAACAACAACAAAAATTGGAGCCAGTGGCAAACCTTCAAGGCGGATTTTTTTAAATTCTTCGCTATTTTGAAAAACTTTAAGATGAGATTCGCAAGCGCACGCAGCGCGCACGCAAACCCTTCAAGGATTACGTAATGGCGCTTCAGAGCCTCATGCGTCACGCAAAATTGTCCGAAGAGCAAAAGTTAGAGCTGATTTTTCGCAACGCACAGCCGGACTATCAATGGTATATACGCAGACGCGATTGCAGCACACTGGACGAACTCATCGATCTTGCCGACGAACTGGAGAGCATCCCTACCACATCCATCCCCGGTAGAGGAGAGCACCGTCGCTTGATGGTAGACAAATCTACCTCGCGAAAAGGTGCCCGTCGGAGGACAAGAAAACGGGTGAGTGACAGAAAACCCACAAATAAGACGCAGCTATTATGGGAGAATAATAAGATCAGGGCGAGGATCATTATCGAGAACCAGCTCATCACCTCGACTATCGACACAGGGGCCACTAGAAGCTTCATTCATCCACAACTTGTACGAAAACTGATTCGTCAGCCAGTATATGTCCATACCCGGGTAGATGTCATACTGGCCGATGGTTCACAGGCTGCCATACATAGATCCTTAACAATCACCGTGACCTAGGGCAGAAAAACAACGAATTGTGAATTCCTGGTTATGGAGAACGCCACCGAAGACATCGTCTTAGGACTGGATTTCCTCCGCATTTTTGATACCAGCATAGGGTGTGCGGGACTGATGGTTCACAGCAGAGATGGTGCTGGTCAAGCTCTGGGCCCAAGAGTTCAACGCGCTCAGAAACAACTAAATAGAACCGATCAGCAAAACCCCCAAAAGAAAAAGATGAACCAAAATAAGAAGTTTGAAGAAGCGAGCCGCAAGTTCAGAATCAACATGGCCAGAGAGCAGGCCAAGGTTAAGAAAACTATCTCCCTGGACGATGGTGAGGTCCCAACATGCAACCGAGGAAGACGGGGCAGATCGTCGCAGCCCACGACACCGACCGTCCGTTACTCCCGCATGACCACGCAGGTGCGCTCAACTGCATCGCAACCCAGCACGCCAATGCACGGCATGGGCTATCCCCGTATGTCGCGGCCAAGGCGGCAACGCCCTCCACCAAGGGGCAACATAGCTAACTTCCGTAAAGAAAAGGAGGAAGTGACACCCCCTCCTCCACGCATCGAGGAGGACGTGTCCCCTCCACCACCGCTAATTATAATGAATGATGACATATTATCACCACCGCTAATTGTAAGCGATAATGACATGCCATCACCACCGCTATAGTCAGAAGATGACATACCACCGCCGCCTCGTTTCAGAACGACGCCCTATCGAGACGCATGCTCTTCGCCACTCACACTTGACGACTTCGTCGTCGACATAGAGGGCTCCGCAGATGACGACCTCATCGAAGAAACAAGCCGCACCCTCTGGAGGCAAGATGACACCACCGTGGCACATCGCCCACCATCACCACCGTCACTCGACTCCTCATTTGACGAAGAGAACGCCCATAAACACGTCCCAACACCACCGGCCCGTAAAGGTTTTGGCTTAGGGGACGTGATGGATCCACAGTATCCGTATATGGGATATCACTGCCACGAGCAGCAGATACGCACCAAAGCCCAGACAGTGCTGCCCCGGCGAAGTATAGAGGCCCGGGCTGCCATCACTCCTCGGCCACCGGTTCGACCAGCCGATTTCCCCATTATGACAGGACCTGGACAGGTTCGCGCTATTTGCGCCAGCGAGCGAAGGGCCAGGGTTCAGCAGAGACCAGAGTTCAACACCGTCCGCCAGATCACCACCGCAGGCAGAGCCAAATGGTCCCAGGCCCATATCGACCGCCGAAATACCACCGGATATACAGCGGGTTATCGCTCAGAAGTTGCAAGCGAGACAGCGTCACCAGAAGCTGCGTTTTGTGTCCCACAGCAGCGGACATATCTACAGAAGGTCTATATCACGGCAAGGCATAGTCCGTGTTTGGCGATTAACCTAGATGTTCTCATCCCGGAAAGAGGGGGGATGCTGTGACGACCAAAAGTCGTCGACCTCGTTTTTGGCGCACAATAGATATAAGGTACCCGTATATTTTGAATTCGAAGAGAATTTTATTTTATTTTTAATTAACGAAACATTCCCACTGTGCTGATAAACTTGCAAACTAGCTTATATATTAAAATACTTACTTACGTACCTACATACATGCCTATGCACATACGACATGAGTAACGGCCGCCATCCAAAATATCATATCATAGCATACCAGCGGAAACGTGTCGTCACAGTCTATAATAGTTTTCTTATTTCATTTGTGAGGGGTATGTATTCAAATATTTTATCGTGTATAATTAAGCAATAAGCAGACGTATTAGGTGGGACATTTTTTAACGTTTTCAACTCAACTCGAATGTCGATTGGACCAGTTTTAATTGATTCATTCTGATGAGTAACATCCAAATCAACTATTGGTGCCATACTTTTAAAATTTTCTCTCGTTATAGCGGCTGCGGATCGCGTGAGCAATAGCTTTGTTGAAGTTTTATATACATATCATATAGAATTGCAAAACGGTTTCTATCGAATTTAAGGTTCAGATCATCATGAAGATATGTATCAGAGTTAAGATGTACTTTAATGTCCGTTAAATCATAATGCTTAAACTTGTTTTCATTATTTCGAAGTCCTAAGAGAAGGAAACGAGGTCTTTCATTTTCAGTGGCTAGTTTAACGTTCCATAAAACTGCTGTACTTTCTGGAAGTAATATTTAATGGATGCCGATTGTTGTTTTAAACATTTGCAATTTATAAGCATCAGCAAGTTGAATGTGTGGCACTTTCCAAGTACCATTTAAAATTGATAACTTAGTTTTTTTGTTTTATTGTTGAGATTTTAGCACTTGTTTATCATCTTTAGATCTTAAAAGAATCAATTCATGTTTGCAGTTAACTATTATTTTATTAGAATTTTCAGCGAATCCCATTAATAATCTTAAAGGAATCAATTCATGTTTGCAGTTAACTATTATTTTATTAGAATTTTCAGCGAATCCCATTAATAATTTTAGCGGAACACAGAAATTGAAATAGCCATCTACACGTGTAAGATCTTCATTATTAAATGCGTTGGTACTGTTCGCTGAAGTAGTAGAACACGAGACTATGAACCGGAGGGTCGTGAGTTCGAGCCCGCGCTGAGTCATGAAATATTGTGTTGAATTCTTCTGATCAGCATTAGTGCGTGGTTGTGTTAGTTGTTGCCAGCCTGTTTCAATGATGAGGCATAGTCACTGGTCACTGAACATAATTGGCAGCGACTGACACTATCATGTACTAAAAGCAGAGTAACAGCACCCACCTTCGTCGGCCCTGGAGCAAAAATTAGCCGGCGAAGTAAAAAGTTGAAGTAGCTACAAAAACAACTGTCTATTTTCTCAGCTTTCGTAATCTGTCCCCTCAATACTATCCCCTCGTTTTCAGTTTCGGCGCAATGCATTGCATATATAGGGGTCTTCCCCTGAGTGCTGGTTCAAGATAAAAAAAAAAATTGTGACCATCCGGCATTGAGTAGATTATCACTTTCAAATTTATTCAGCGAAACATAGTGTTTTAATTCTGTAGCGATACCTAAAAGACGCGTGCGGTCAATTTCAACTCCATTGATTTCATCCCGAATCTCATCAAATAGGTGTCCTATACAATTGTTTAGCAGACGTATATGTAGATGTAGAAGCTGTTGAATCGTCTTTTGTTGCATGTCCTTCAATGTAAAGCAGACTTTCGCTTGGTAGAACATATAAATCTTGATTTTGAATTGCAATTCGAATTTCGTCATTGTTTTTATATGCCTGCAAATATGATGTATAGCTGTGATACTCCTTTTTGATGATTGAATTATCAAATTCGGGTTTTTGTAAAATATTAATAATATTATTCATAATTTCTATCTTCTCTATCTATATGATAAATACTTTTGTATCTTTAGATGAAAACCCAAATTTTTCAAAAACGTTTTATTATCCTCACGAAGAATATTATTTGATTCCTGTTTTATTATCCTTTTAATATTTTCGTTTTTATCTTGATTCACTTGATTTTTACAATTTGGTGGTTTTCCTGTTTCGAATCCCGCTGATGAGACTAGAATGAATGGTAAATGCTTTTGGACCCCAGTTTTATTATATAGAATCATTCTCTCGTTGGCTTTAAATGTAATCGAATTGTTATTTTTTCGCTTCGAAAATTTATTAAATTTCCGTCTTGATCAATTACTTTCAAGACTATACTATTTATTGTTCTTAAATTTACAGGTAAATATATTACATTAGTAGGAGTTTCAGTTATTTTATATCCCGGGCTAACGTTAAGTGAAAACTGATGTAAAATATGTGTAGATATGCCGTTTATATAGGACCCACTTACAATATTACATTCAACAATTAGGGTGTTGATTTTTGTTCTATCTATTGTTTTATCTGAGTAATGTTCTATACCAGGTTCCAAAACTCTTTTACTAAAACCTAGTAAGGATCCAAGTGATCTTGACTTATTGAAGTAAATTGTATCTGTAGTGCTTTTAATACAGGTTTGTAGAGTATTGTAATATGCTCGCACATAAAGAGCTCCTTTTGAATTTATATCATTATATTTATTTTTTAGTACTTCAGCTATATCTGTTAGCTCATATGATCCAACGGGAACTTCTATTTCGTAATTAGCAATGTGAAATAAATTGGTTTCAACATCAACATTCGGAATTGAGTGATATGTGTCAAAGCTTATTAGACAACATACATAATTTTCCTTTAGTTCGATTGGAGGAAAATAATTCGCAAGAAGACATGAGGAGCCTCCGTTCAATGTTAGAGTAATTGACATTTTAACGTTTGATCTGCGATTAGTTTATTAAGAGAACTCACATCAATTTTTATGATGAAGAATCGTCAACATTAATCCAAGAGTTATGTTCTGTTGAAAATCCCAACCATTTAACATAAACCATAATTCTACCCCTTTTTAAAATTTTTTCAACTAAGTATGTTTCTGGATATTTAGTTTTCATTAATTCATACTCATAAAAACCACCTTTGATTTCGTGACCTTGATAGTCTTTTATATAGGTATTAGGATTTGTATTTTTTATTATTTTAATTTTAATTTTTTTCGAATGTATGTTTATATTTACTTATTCGAACGTTGTCATTTACTTTAAACTTGGGTTTTCTAAATATTTTTAAATTGTTGTAGGCGGTATCCAATAGAAACTTTTCGTTCGACGAATTTACTTCATTTGGAGTCATTTGTATAGTTCTATGAAAAGTATTGTTATATTTGTCAACAAGTTCTTTATATGTATATGCTTATCCATTTCTATGTCCCCTGATAACTAAACTCCTTCCACATCATTTGTTTTAAAGTTCTGTTAAATCGTTCTACTATCGATGCCTTCAAAACACTATATGTTGAGTAATGATTAATATTTTTGGATTGCATTAATTGATGAAATTTATTATTGAAAAATTCTTTACCATCATCTGTTTGTAGATTTTTTGGATTGCGATTGGTGCTAATGAATATGTTTTTCATAGCATTTGTCACGTTATTTGATGATTTATTTTTAATTGATACAGCCCATGCTTTTTTGAAAAGGTGTCTATAACAGATACCGATATTCATTATTATATCGGGTATAATTTGTCATTTCAACCAAATCCGCTTGCCGCAAATCATCAATACCTTTAATTATAACTCGTCTTCTTTCAAAGTTTTTTCGCGCTCGTTTGTGGAGCTCATTAACTATTTCTCTCTTATCAGCGTTCATATTTTTATATGTGATTACATGTTTATATGATTGTTATTTTATATATATATATATATATATATATATATATATATATACATACATATATATATATATATATATATATATATATATATATATGTATATATATATATATATATATATATATATATATATATATATATATATGTATGTATATATATATATATATATATATATATATATATATATATATATATATATATAAAGGGTGTTTTTTTATGAAGTTTTTTTTTATACGAATCACTCTGTTGTCTGACAGCTGTTTTGACAGTTTAAAGTGACGTCTCTGCTCAGTATTGTTTGGCAAATCATCATGAACAGGTTAACTCCATAACAACGCTTCCAAATCGTGGAAATTTATTTTCAAAAACAGTGTTCAATTAAAAATGTTTATCCGCTTTTTTACCGCAAAATTCTCTTCAGTGATGAGGCGCATTTTTGGTTGAATGGATATGTCAACAAGCAAAATTGCCGTCTTTGGAGCAAAGATAATCCACACGCCGTTCAAGAATTACCAATGCATCCCGATAAATGTACTGTTTGGTGCAGTCTATGGGCTGGTGGAATCATCGGTCCTTATTTCTTTAAAAATGAGGAAGGACGATGCGTTACCGTGAATGGAAATCGATACAGAATCATGATCAATGAATTTTTGGTGCCAAAACTTCAAGATATGGATGTAAACGAAATGTGGTTTCAACAGGATGGTACCACTTGTCATACTGCGGGCGAAACACTGGACTTATTGAAAGAACATTTCAACGGCAACATTATTTCGAGAAATGGACCGGTGAATTGGCCTCCGCGTTCGTGTGATTTGGTGCCACTCGATTATTTTTTGTGGGGATACCTGAAATCATTGGTTTACGTGGATAAACCAGCAACGATTGACGCTTTGGAAACCAGTATTCAACGTGTCATTGCTGAAATACGCCCTCAAATGCTTGAAAAACTGGTCGAAAATTGGACCTCCAAAATGACCTTTGTGCAAAATAGTCGTGGTGGCCATATGCCCGAAATTATATTTAAATGTTAAATGACAAGAAATTATCTACCAAATAAAAAATTTTTTTTGGCCATTTCATAATTTGGCATGTGTTTTATTTAAATTTCAAATCAGCAAGCTCTTATCAAAACACCCTTTATATATATATATATATATATATATATATATATATATATATATATATATATATATCTTGTATAAGTATTTTTTCACTTTGCTACCATAATTTTAGGCCATTCAAGTTTACGTTTTTTCACATCATCTATATTTGCATTTCGATCTAAAGTAATTTATTTTTTATTATAAAATCTTCAATTTTGGCAAATCTTTCTTTAATGTTCTTTATATACTCTTTATTTATGGTGTGTATTTGTCTCTTGACAGCATTTTCAATATCATATGCAGTTGATTCTTTTAAAGATTTAATATCGCTTTTTATAATATATAATTGAGAGTCATATATATTCTTATGTTCATCAATTTCATTTAACTTTTTTCAATTTTTTTTAAAAAGTCCATATTTTCATTGCGAATCTGTTCCTTAAAATTTTTTATTGCAGCATATATCTGTTGCACATCTTTTGCTATGTTAATGATTTGTAAATTGTCTTTGTATTTTTAATTTTGAAGTATTTAGAATATTCTTAGTAGAACTTTCTCCGAACTTATTTATACGACTCATTTTTAATCTATTGTATCAGCTTCTCTCAATTCTTCAATAATGGAAATTATTTCATTTCTATGATTATTATGTCCAGCACTTTGCGATGAAAGAAGTAAATGTAATCTGTCAACTAATTCATTTGGATCATCCCAATATATATAACTAGAATTATGATTATCAACAGATTTTAACGTTAATCCGCTGCCTCTCGTTAAAACATTTGATTTCGTATTAAATAAATGTTTTATTATATGAACATATATGAATGCACGAGATCTTTTAATTTGACTATTTAGTTTATATTGACGCTTATGAGCATTTGTACTCTTTAAAATTTCTTTATATTGTTTCAAATCATTTTTATTGTGATGTAAAGGTTTTGAGTGAAAAACTAATTCAAATAAGCCAGGAGTCATTTTCCATGTTGATTTTCCTATTTGAATAGAATTATCCAAATTAAAATTTAGTTTATTATTTGCATATTGCCAGTTGTCATTTTCATTTATATTGAAGCCATAAGTCATATAAATTTTTTTATTACTCAGGAGGATTTCAATATTTTTTACTAGAGGGTTCTTATTATTATCATTTTTGGTCACAGACAGGTTGCTCTTATCATTATCTTCAATATCAATTGTTATGTTTGATTTCTTAATTTTTTTAGTTTAGTAGAAATGTTATGTATGTTTTCATAACCCTCAGCATCATCATAATTATCAGTGCTTTCTTCGCTTCGTAGTGATGGAAGTTGTAAATCAGTTAAGTCACCATCTGACTTATAGCCATCCTTTATTTTAACTATGTTATTTAAAGGTTGCGATGTATCGTCTATTAAATTATCTTTTTGGTAATCATACATTTTTTCGACTATCCTATTTAAAGGCTTTGTTATAGGTTTAAATGTATCATCTAGTAAATTAAGTCTACCCCCTCCGTTTAATTTTAGGCATTTTAATTTTTCTTTTAATATTGCTCTTGTCGTAACAATATCTTTTAATAAAATGTTCTTAGTCATATTGATCTGATTAATATCTGCTAACAAACTGCTATCTTTATGCTTTTGATCAGCTTTATATCATATTTTTATTACGCTTTAATTGGTTATAAACTACTTCACATCTGCTTTTTATTGGGTATTATCTGGGTATGAACTGTTCTGTATCTTCTTTTTAGCAGGTTAGATCTACTTTTTTTTGAACATTGATCAGCTTTATATCTAGCTTTGAACTATTCATACTTCCAGTTGTATGAATTTATCAAACCCGTTTCTATATCGCCCTTTATTCATACAGTCATCTTTACTTATTACAAGAAATCCATATTTATCCATCCAACACTGACTACATATATCCACAAATGTTTTAAATGACGTATATCCAAGAATGATCGTTATATATGTGTCGCAAGTTAACTTCGTCTTGTTTGAAAAGTATAATCATATTAGCATTATCTCGTATTAGATGCTTTGGAATTTTTGTGTACGTTTGACATAGATAAAAAAAGTCAATATTCTTATGCCTACCCATACAAAAGTAATCTCTTATATTATATTGTTTATTACAAATTACATCATCAAATATTATAATGGAATTTGGTTTAGCTTGTACTGGGCTTAAGACTTTATCATTTTCTGAATATGTAAACAGATTTAGTCCTTGTATTGGATCGATCAGTTTTTTCAGATAACAATATTTGGGTTGATATAAAGATTTGCTGTATATATACAAGTTCCTAAATCTGAGTCCATTCGGGCTTTCTATTAGACCAATCATGACGTTAGTTTTACCGCAGTTAGAGGGTCCTACAATTAGTGCTCGTATTGATTTCGGGAATAGTATACTATGTACAATTTTAGCTTTCTTCTTCTCTTGAGCGTCGTCTGCATTTCTTATTACAATTTGTTTAGCCTGCTTTACTAATCGCATATTGATAACTAATTTAAATATATATATATATATATATATATATATATATATATATATATATATATATATATATATAACAATCAGTATAAAACTGGAGACGGTTTTGTCAACAACTTAATAGATATATTACCCGTTGAACTACACTTACCTGGTTATCAGTTTTGCGGACCTGGAACGAAACTTAATAAACGATTAGCGAGAGGGGATAAAGGAATAAATTTATTGGATGAGGCTTGCAAAGAGCATGATATTGCATATTCCCAAACAAACGATATCAATTAAAGACATCCGGCGGATCAAATATTAGCTGCAAAAGCTTGGAATCGTTTAAAATCTGAAGATAGCAATATAAAAGAGCATACCAACGCCTGGTTTGTAACAGGCGCGATGAAAGCAAAAGTTAAATTAGGATTAGGTATGAAGAATACCAAAGCCCACAAGTTAAACAAAAATACAAAGAGATCAAAGAAGAATAAAACTCCAGATAGTAAGTTATTTTCTAATGCTGTTCGAACAACTTTAAAAGTTTTAAAAAAGGAAAATCCAGAGAACGTAAATACTGCTATTGAAATTGCAAAAAAAGTTGTTCATTCAAAGTTCAAGGGGAGGAAGAGGAATAATATTAATATTCCAAGAGTAATACCGATGCCAAAAGTAGGCGGATTTGTACCATAAGTTCCAATTTTGTCAGCTTTGTCAGCACTTGGAGGTTTGGCTACTGGAGGATCGGCAATTGTGAAAGCTGTGAATGATATAAAAAATGGAAAATAGCAGCTAGCGGAGGCTACCCGACATAAAAAAAATATGAAATCAATTGCTATGGGGAAAGGTTTATATCTTAAACCATATAGATCTGGATGTGGATTATACTACAAGTCCCTCCCAAAAAACTTTTAGAGAAACTACCCAATCGAACACTAACTAATTTAGATTTGATGAAATATGGAAAACATCTAAGTAAATTTAGAGGCGTTTTTATGCGTGACCGTTTGCCTAAAAAACCATTACTACAAGAATGTGGTATTGTTAATTTAGATGATTTTTGTGGTCGTGGAACTCATTGGGTAGCTTATTTTAAAAATCGCAACTACAAAGAATATTTTGATAGTTTTGGAAACTTGCAACCTCCAATTGAAATAGTTAATTATTTAAAGAGACCTATTGCATATAACTATGAGCCAGGGTACCTACATTATTCGAGCAAACATATCTTTTCTCATCTACATAGCTTAACGATATTTTATTTATTAAAGAAGTATATATATATTATGTAGCTTTGACTTAAATATATACATATTCAATTTTTATAATCGCTTAAACTTAGCTTAACACATATATTACTTTTTACACCTTTCGCCTTTTTTATTTCTTTTCCGTCCTCAGTACTAAAAGAATACATTTTAGATCTCAAACCAATAAATTCCTTCATCATTCCTAAAACTTTTTTATTTCTTTTTGGAATATTAAATTTGTTATTTATGTCATAATCATGTGTATCAAATCTATCGCCAATGTTATTGTGAATATCTCTATAAAAATCATCAGTACAGATTGTATAAATAAAGGAGTCTGTATCCATATAATTAAGTTCTACCTTAGAGTCATATTTTGGAAGTGTAGTATATTTATACATAATTACAAAAGCGTACTTATGAATTATATGTACGTATCAAAGATTGTGTTAAAACAATTTATCGTCAGAAATATTAATATAACAAATAGACACCGCTACGAAATAGTGGTTTAACAAGTTTAAGTGAAATATTCATGTACTAAAGAACTCAACAAATGATATACATATTTTTACTCTTTAAGTAACTAGCAACCAGCAAGGATATACTTTTAATTTGTTTAAATAAATATATACTTTATTAAAATAAACTCTGAGTTGTAATTGAGTTTATTGCAGTGGCGACGAGGAAATAAAACGTTTTCAAATGGCTGCTGCAATATTTGTGAAAAGTTCCATATTTTGACCACAGTCAAAGGAATTGGGCAGTGTTTCAAAATCAGTTGGAACAATTTTTGGTAGCCAACGAGATAAAGGATGAGGCTAAGAAAAAGGCTATCCTATTAACATCGTTATGCGAAACGTCGTATATGCTGTGGGAGAACTTATTGAGTCCGGCAAAAATTGAGAATACCGATACAAAATATAGTATGTGCTTGGAGGCAATGAACAAACATTTTAAGGCAGCTACATCTGGGTTTGCGGTGCGCTTCAAAGTCTATAATGCAACAAAATTATCCACAGAAAGCATAAATGAATGGGCAGTGCGTGTGAGGTCTCTAGCAGTGTATTGTGAATTTGGTACTAATTTAGACACTGCTATCCGGGATAAGTTCGTGATGGGTTTGGGAAAGGGAGCAGCTCGACATAAAATTTTCCTAGAAGGAGTAGATGTCACATTTGGAAAAGTGGTAGAAATTGCCAATAACGTGGAATACACCAAGCATCAGTATGATTCCGTACAGGTAAAAGAAGAAAACATCAATTTTATGAGCGGAAGAAACAGAAAAGAGCAGCCGAAGGAGCAACAACAGTTCCAGAGTAGGTCAACTTTAGTTCAATGCAAGGTTTGCGGTTCCAACAATCACAAGAGTGAGAATTGTAAGTTCAAAAATTATAAATGTAATCAATGTAAACAAAAAGGTCATTTAAAAAAGATGTGTAAGTCACACAATTTTAATTATATTGACAATGGTGATGTTAGTTTGTTTTCTATTATTAGTGAGAACGATGGTACAATTAAAATTAAAATTTTTGTAAACAACAAATCGTTTGAAATGGAACTAGATACGGGGTCGGAAAATAACGTAATTTCTTCTGATTTTTATAAAAGTTTTTTCCAAAATTATGAACTTGAAAAAATTGATGTATTGAAAACGTATAACGGTGTGAATATAAATCCTATCGGTTCGTTCGAAGTTGAAGTTCAGTATGGAAACAGAAGCAATTTAATTCCTATGATTGTAATTGAAAAGGGTGGCCCACCTTTACTTGGAAGGAATTTTTTAAGAACATTCGACATAAAAGTTTGCAAATGGAATTATTCGGTACCAACGTCAAGCGCACAACAAATTACTGATAAATTCAAGGATCTTTTCGATGGTAGTTTAGGACTGTTTAAAGGTGGTCAGGCAAGTTTGAAGCTTAAAGTACCAAAATTTTTTAGGCCTAGACCGTTACCTTTGGCTATTAAAGACAAAGTTGAGATGGATATAGACAGCCTAGTAAAGATGAATATTTTAGAACCTGTTGATTATTGTGAGTGGGGTACTCCTATTGTTCCTATTGTGAAAAAGAATGGAGGAATTAGAATTTGTGGAGATTTTAAGGTGACACTTAGCCCGTATTTATATATTGAAAAATATCCATTGCCCAGAATTGAGGATATTTTTTCAAAACTGCACGGTGGGGAAGAGTTTTCGAAATTGGATCTAAGTATGGCTTACCAGCAAATTTTACTAGAGGAAAAATCTCGTAAATATACGACGATTTCAACGTCAAAAGGTCTTTTTCAATACACAAGACTAATTTATGGGCTAGCATCGGCACCTGCCATTTTTCAGAGAATAATGGATTTCCTTTTAGCCGGTCTAGATGGAGTAGTTGTATTTTTAGATGACATTTTGATAAGTGCCTCTAACAGGAAGTTACACGTAAAGCGACTGGAAGAAGTCCTTTCTATTTTAGGTAATGCTGGGTTCAAGTTATCGTCAGAGAAGTGTGAATTTTTTTCAAAGAAAATACAATATTTGGGTCATGTAATTGACAAAAATGGATTGCACATGAATCCTGAGAAGATTAGTGAAATTGCTAATATTCCAAATCCCGTGAACGTGAGGGAGCTTCAGGCGTTCCTAGGTATTGTCAATTTTTACAGACGTTTTTTGCCAGATGTTTCGACGTTATTACATCCATTACATAATTTATTACGAAAGGATGCAAAGTTTGAATGGAACACAAGTTGTTCTGCGGCGGTTGAGCAGCTTATAAATTTATTATTAGCTGATAATTGTTTAGCTCATTTCAATGTTGAATTCAGAACAAAATTGACAGTAGATGCCAGCCCAGTGGGTGTAGGCGCTGTTTTGTCTCAAGTTGATGAGAACGGGATAGAGAGACCGATAGAATTTGCGTCAAGATCCTTAACGGATACGGAGAAAAGGTACTCACAGTTAGACCGTGAGGCAGATGCTATTTTGTTTGGTGTCAAAAAATTTCATCATTACGTTTATGGTCGTCACTTTACCTTAGTGACTGACAACAAACCACTGCATTATATTTTTAACCCTAAAAAGGGCATACCACAAATGGCATCTAGTCGTTTGCAACGTATCGCTTTAACATTATCAGGTTATCAGTTTGGCATTTGTCACGTTAGGTCGAATAGCAATATTGCAGATTATTTTTCTAGATACCCCAACAATTCCAATTTTTATTTAGACGAATTCCCTAATAACGTTTACATTAATTATTTGAGAACTATTAATGGTACAAATACAATTTTAGATTTTAAGGCAATTGGGGATCAGACTGAAAAAGATATGGTGTTGCAAAAGGTTAAAATATTCGTTGTTTCTGGTTGGCCTGAAAAATCCTCAGATCCCGAAGTTAGGCCATTTTTCTTAAGGCGAAATGAATTATCAATAGAGGATAATTGTTTATTTTGGGGACATAGGATAATTATTCCGATGCAGTTGAAGCTGGAGATTTTAAATTTTTTTCACGCTTCCCACATGGGTATTGTAAAAAGGAAGTCAATGGCACGAGAATGCTGTTGGTGGCCGGGGCAGGCAAAAGATTTGGAAAAGCTCGTTAAATCTTGTGAATCTTGTTTGATAACACGTTCGAGTCCACCGCAACAGGAATTGATTCCTTGGGACAGGCCAGATGAAATATGGTCCAGGATACATATTGACTTTTTTGGTCCGTTTTTGAAACGATGGTGTTTGGTGGTGGTAGATAGTTCTAGTAAATGGGTGGAGTGCGTTGATATGGGTACGAATACAACAAGTGACGCTGTAATAAATGTGTTACGCGAAATTTTTGCACGTTTTGGATTGCCAAAATGTTTAGTTTCTGATAATGGAACTTCTTTTGTTTCTAATAAATTTAAAAACTTTTTGCAAATGAACGGAATTCAACAAATAACCACACCTGTGGGACATCCTTCGACTAATGGTCAAGCGGAAAATACGGTAAAAACAATTAAAAATTCATTAAAACTTAGTTTAATTAACACACCAGTATCTGAATTCAATACCGCATTATGTCGCTTTTTGTTCGATTACAGAAACACCACACATTCAAGCCTTGGAGTATCTCCATCATTTTTGATGTTTAGTAAGAGAAAATTACGAACCAGGTTCGATCTTATTAACCCAAAAAGGAAGGTAGAAAATGTAAGAATGCGTGATGATAAGGAATTTGTTAAAATCAAACAGCAAAATCAAAGAAAATACCATAAGGGCTCTAAAAAGACTGCATTTAATGAAAACGATAATGTAATGGTTAGAGATTATTCGGTTCCGGGTAAAGTTGCATGGTCTAAAGGCAGTGTTTATAAAGTGGTTGGCAAACAAACATATTTGGTTAAAATGGAATCAAATAATATATGGAAAAGACATTCTAATCAAATGATACCTTTCGTTAATGCCAATGAACCGGATTATCCAACGACAATATCAGATCCATTTCAAAAAATTTGTTCAAATATCACAACTCAGAATGTTGAAAATGAAAATAAAGAACATGATTTTGTTAATGTAACTAACAACCACGAAGAAAATGTATCAAATGATGGTCAAGATATCAGCAAAAATAACGTTAACAATAAATATAATCTAAGGCAAAGAAAACCAAAAGATTAAAAGCATTTTGGAAAGAATTGTTATTAAAAATAGCATTTACTTTATTATATATATTTAAGATCTGTATTTTTATTTTTCTTATCCATAAACACTTCGTAAAAATGAGTTAAGTGGAAGTATTGTTAATATATAACTTTTATGGATGAAGAAAAATATTATGAAGGGATTATTGTAGTATATTTATACATAATTACAAAAGCGTTCCTTCAAAGTACTGTATTAAAGACTTGTGAATTATATGTACGTATCAAAGATTGTGTTAAAACAATTTATCGTCAGAAATATTAATATAACAAATAGACACCGCTACGAAATAGTGGTTTAACAAGTTTAAGTGAAATATGCATGTACTAAAGAACTCAACAAATGTATTTGTATTTGTATGTTGAAATACTTTACAAAGTAAATTTGCAAAAGTATTTGGTGCACAGATGCCGACGGAGTGACTTAGACTATATGCCGGCGATGTTATTAACCCGTATTTTCTTCCGTTACTGTGACTGACTGTACACGACCTATGCCTTCACATAGGAAGTAGCAACGTAGTTAACCACGGAATATTCCTCAGAAGAACTGTAAAACTATACAGTTATCTGAGGTGTTGAAATTAACTAGTGCGAGTGAGACGCAAAACTCTCGAAAGAGAGTAAACAATCAGTGGTCTGGCTGCACTTAAAAGATAATTGCCAACGAGGCTTGATGTTAACTGACTCAGAGCTGCTTTGCGACTAACTCAACAAATGATATACATATTTTTACTCTTTAAGTAACTAGCAACCAGCAAGGATATACTTTTAATTTGTTTAAATAAATAAGTATATACTTTATTAAAATAAACTCTGAGTTGTAATTAAGTTTATTACAGGAAGCATGTAATCATAATGAAAATTGTACATTTTCCACTTTGATAGTTCTAAAACACAAAATCCTAGATATATTGGTTTATTATATAAAGAATGCGTTTTATTTAATTCGATAGCAATCATATTTTCATCGAAAATGCTTAGAGAATTAAATTCAGGTTGCGCAATTAATGCCCGAGCTCCTAGTCGTTTTCCAACATTTTCCCAAGAGTTCACAATTTTTATATTTTTTCTTTTATCAACATTCTCCATAGTTTTCCCATATACAGCGTTATTTCATAACTTAAAAAAATTCTTCTCAAAATTATTTTTTGCTTTCGTTCTATGAAAAGTATTGAGAGATATATAACTTTTTAACCAATCGGACTGCTTAAATTGTAATATTCTATAGCCCAGTTCACAATCTCGAGCAAGTAGTCTAGCATGGTAGCATGAGCAAAATAATTGTACTCTACACCAACAAAATACATTGAAAATGCTCTCAAATACTCTCTCAATTTGCAAATGCTATAATGCAAGACCATTTGCACAGGATTGTGAATTGGGCTTATGTATTTTGTCTAACTTCAAACCATGTGCTATACACTGTTGTAAATTTTTATAATATATAACGTATTTACTCTTATTATTCAAATCGAGAATAAGTTTTGAATCTTTGCCCGTTGGGGGTACTTTGTTTTCGCAACAAAATGGTAAGAAGTTGTGCTGATCATGAATTTCTGGCGGATATATTAAATCTACTTCTAGAATATATCCAGTAGCTGAATCATCAGGAATGGAGTGTAAGGAGAAATTTTCAACGTTGTTAACCCATTCGAATCCACCTTCTGGTAAATATTGCGACATAGCCCATCCATATAAATTATTTGTATCTAAATACATTAAATATTTAGATGGAAGTTTATCGTTAAAGTCTGTCATATATTTGTTGTTGGCCTTTGAATGTCTTTTAGAACATTGAACGATTCCTCCTCTTATTCCCTTCTGGATGAATGTAATCATGTCAATATCCTTCAAAAGTTCTAATTTTATTTTTATCATCTTCAGCATTGCATCCCATGAAAGACCAGGCGCTGTGTAATAATGACAAGGATATAACTTATAAATATTTTTGCATAGCAATCTGAAATTTTCAAATACGTCTGTTAAAAGCAAAACATCGGTTTTGAGATAAAGCATTAGATAGTCTTCTAATGTTTCACAGTTAAAGATATTCCATACTTCTTTTGCATTATTATAATCATTTGGCGAACATTCTGTCTCAGTTAATATATTGAAAAACTTATCCCTGCTGGGCAAATTGCATTCTTTAAGCTTATCAAAAGAATTTAAATAATTATATGGAAAAACTCCTCTTCTCATTAACAAAGAAAACTGTTTTTCATCTTCGAAAATTGATTTTAATATAGTAAAATCGCTTCTGGATAGATTATTTGCTAATGAATCTAAACTTGATTGCATAAATCTATATGAGTCTAAGAATCTTATTTCGATATTGACATTATCTATACTGATGGTTTTTGAAATGCATATGTACAAGTCTTTATTTAAAGGGATGATGTTTATTGGACTATTATTAATATGATTAAGTTCCTTTATTAAGAAATGAGAATCATAAGAAGAAAGATTATGAAATATAACCGGGAAAAATTGTGGTATAGCTTTGAAATTTAAATTACATGACCTATGCGCTGGTCTTCTATATTTCCCACTTAAATGACAATGGTATTTTACTTTAACTTCATCAACGATAGGATTTGAACAAATGTTACAAATATATAAAAAAAACTTAATAAAACTTAATTCTTCGTCTGCAGTCAATGGATGCATTTCTTTGGTTTCTTTTAAAAATTTTGAATATTCTATTACATCTTTAACTAATTCGGATATAAATTTCTTGGGAGAATCTAACCCCTTAAACTACTTAAACTTGTCTAAATTTTTATCAAAACTACATTTTAAATAGTATGAGAAAGCATAAGGCAGATGTTTGTTTGTCAACGTTGTTGATGATTTATCTGGATTCGGAATGCATGTTTCAATACTTTGAAATATACACTCAGAATCAGCATAGATAACAAATGGCACGTCCATCATATTCTTATGATTTCTAAATTTTACAAGTAACTTATCTTGATTAGGGAGATACACATCCCGTTTTCCGCATTCTGGTGAGTGTTTCTTCAGTGTGTCTTCTTTTGTGAGATGTTGTAAGCAATAGTCACACAAGAAATTCTTTACTTTAAATTTGCTCGTTTGTCTTCTAATTAATCTATATAAAAACATTCAAAGATAGTAAGTTTCTGTGACGATATAAATTTAATTTTATACTACCTGGACATATTTTTTATCCAAACATAATGGGAGATAGTTTTAGAGTTTACTTCCTTTTGAATAAAAAGTATATTTATATGAAGATCTTTAACTTCCTTTGTTTTGTGATAAGGTCCAATGATAATGTTTTTTCCCTCATCATATCCGAAAACATTTATGCTAATCCAATCATTTAGTTGTTCAAAGACTTCAATATCTTTTATTTGCATCGGGAAGCACAGACCAGTAAAGTTTAACATTCTACCTCTTGTATATATTTCTGCTGAATTTATGTTGACCTGATACGATGACACGCGTTCGGCATGGTTATTTAAATTAAATATAGCAGAGACAACGGACCATTTAAAACAAAATTCATCACTGCTACGAACATTTATACATACTTTTCTTGAGCTTATCTTCTGATGCAATAGAATAAATGAAGAACCCTTTAATGGTTGATATTTTGTTTCCAATTTTATGATTTGCACTAAAGTCCATCCACTGTCTCTTTCCTGGAATTCCTCCATTTTTTCATTATTGTTTTTATTTTTAAAGGGAAAACTTCATTAAAATCTTGGTCATTAAAAATAGCTTGCATTTTTGTTTGGAAAGTCTTCACCTCTAATGGAGTGTCTTGTATTTCTTCTATTATTATATATCTTGTCTTGTATGTCCTCTATTATTATATATGATCCATGTAGCTCAATATTGATTTTCATGACATTATATTGATGAAGCCAAAAATTAAGTTCAGGTTAATTTAAGTCTTGCCATGCTTTATTTAAAAATTCTTCAGGAAAGAGACATCCTTCATCTCTATTTTCAGTTACCAAAGTCTGAATCCTCGTCCTAAATGCACTTTGTATTCTTTTTACATTACCTTGAGGTAGATCTTTCAAATACCTTGAAGATCCCACATGAGTTTTTTCAAATAAATACTTCTTTTTGCTGAAACACTTTCCACGTTCAACACACTTGTACAATTGGTTTTCCATTATTTAAAATAAATTTTGTATTATAAAATAACGTATATATGTATATAAAACACGATTTTTTAAATATTTTTTTAAGAAAAATATATAATGTATATACATATACTCGTATATATTTATAATTTTTTTTTTTTTTTGTAATTTTGAGAACTCTTTTCTCTTGTGATAATTTTGCAGAACTAAAATTTTTAAACAAAAATTGCTGGTTTTATACTTTTTTTCTAGAGACACCACTACATACATGCATATGAAAACTGAAACACGCATGTTTTTTCTTTCATTTTTAATAGTTTGCGATAAAAGGTTCCTTTTTTTTAAGAAACACCCACCTTTCCAACGCACATTTACGACATCATAAATTGCATTTAAACCTTGAAGTAGAGAGAAGATTTACCTATCAAATATAAATGCGATCAACCATAAATGAAAACAGGCATATGCATGTCTTTGGAAACAGAGATACGCATGTCTTTTGAAAATAGGCATACGCTTAATAGTTTGAACAAAATACCACCCTCCTAGCATACACACAATTTAATATTTATGACCTCATAAACTACATTTAAACATTGAAGTAAAAAGATTTCAGTGTCCTTGGGATTTTCCATATCCCATTTTCCATATCATGCCATTTGTTAAAAAAGCATGAATAAGCATGTTTTCATTTATTAAGAGTTTGTCTTAATATAGAATATTTAAAACAAATAAAATGCAAGCAAACTTGTCTCTAAAATAAATATGTATAACACTGGTTTACAGCCAAAAAATACCAAGAACGCCACATGTCTAGATAAGTTAATTGGGACCTCCTGAACACGAAAATCGCTGTAATTTTTTTTCCTAAGTACCGTTTTTTAGATAACGGTACTTTTGTGTTTTTCAGTGCATGGTCCCACTCAAACCCTTGTGGAGCCCAACCAAAAAGTCCGATCAAAATAAATGGCATATCGTTGGAAAGGTACTTGCATGTCTTTTCCGTCGATATGCTGGAAATTTCTATCTGACATGAAATGGCTCAGTTATGTCACCTCAAAGTTCAAAATTTGCCTATTTTTTACGTTTGTTTCAAAATTTTTCATTTTTATTCCGTTTTTTTCTACGTTATAGTAAAGATCTGGAATGTTTTATTTTTTTACCAAATAGTTTATTTAGTTACCAATATTTTAAGCGTAATTTAAAAAAAAATTGATGAAAAATAAAGTTTTTATTAAGGATTTTGTGGAACGACAATATTTTCATTTTCATTGCTCACACACTATATTCGGCGTCCAACAGTAAGAATTTAAATTAAAATGTCGAGCGACTTGAACTTTTGCGTTTTTTTCTGTCTTACATACTTATATAAATGCAAACATAACATATACATACATATATGCATACATATATTCGGGCTCTGTATGGTGACCAAGCATTTAATGAGTGTTTAGGTTCAGCTCATTTGGAGGCTTGGGAAGCATTCCAGGACATCGTTCACAACTTTTTGGGAAATTGCAGAAGTCCTGATTACGCTGAGAAGATCGATATATTACTGCAAAAATTCAATGCCATTAGTAAGCGTTGAGTGAAAGCATGTATATCCATGTTATCATTTGAAAATTCATTCTTTTTAACTTTTAGGTTCAAATATGACACCTAAATTACACTTCTTATTCAGTCATTTGGATATTTTCCCCACGAACTTGTGCTCCGAAAGTGATGAACAAGGTGAAAGATTTCACCAGGAAATGGAAGAAACCGAGAGACGTTACAAAGGCTGGTGGGATGAACAAATGATGGCGGACTATTGTTGGTTCCTCATTCGCGAAGATCCATTAGAAAAAAAAACGCAAAAGTTCAAGTCGCTCGACATTTTAATTTAAATTCTTACTGTTGGACGCCGAATATAGTGTGTGAGCAATGAAAATGAAAATATTGTCGTTCCACAAAATCCTTAATAAAAACTTTATTTTTCATCATTTTTTTTTTAAATTACGCTTAAAATGTTGGTAACTAAATAAACTATTTGGTAAAAAAATAAAACATTCCAGATCTTTACTATAACGTAGAAAAAAAACGAAATAAAAATGAAAAATTTTGAAACAAACGTAAAAAATAGGCAAATTTTGAACTTTGAGGTGACATAACTGAGCCATTTCATGTCAGATAGAAATTTCCAGCATATCGACGGAAAAGACCTGCAAGTACCTTTCCAACGATATGCCATTTATTTTGATCGGACTTTTTGGTTGGGCTCCACAAGGGGTTGAGTGGGACCATGCACTGAAAAACACAAAAGTACCGTTATCTAAAAAACGGTACTTAAGAAAAAAAATTACAGCGATTTTCGTGTTCAGGAGGTCCCAATTAACTTATCTAGACATGTGGCGTTCTTGGTATTTTTCCGAATTAAAAATTTGTAAAGCTGTGTAATTAAGGTAAATGTTACTTTACTACATTCATTTATTGCAAGATATACAATATATATTTATAAAATGTTGTGAAATTAAAAAAATTAGCTATAGTTTAGATCGAAAATTGCAGAACCATTTGGTGATTGTCGTCCTTTGTAAACAATTGACCACATTTTGTCATTAATTTTAGCTAAGTAAGCGCCCTCTCTGTTTAAGTACTTAACCATTCTTTGGGGTAAATAAAACCATTTATTGTTGTCTAAATACGCTATGACTTTTGATCCATATTGTGTAACCTTCCACTCAAAATTTAAAATTTTGTGTGGTTCATTTAAAGGAATATCATCAATTTTGGTGTACTCGGATTTTAATCCTTGGGCGAAGTTAACTAATTGTTGATAGATCTAAAAATTTTTAATTTAATTTAAAGAGTTTTTTATAATAGGCAACGTTCTTACCATTTTTGTTTGACGTAATTTCAAATAACTTTGAAGAGTGATAACTAAAAATTTAGTTTTGCACTTTCTTTTATATCAATATTTTTGTTGAATTCTCAAACTCTAAATTTATCTTACACTAATCAAATGAGAATTTCATTTATCACTTTTTTTGTTGAATTCTCAAACTCTAAATTTATCTTACACTTCTCAAATGAGAATTTCATTTGCACTCATGTGTATAATTTTTTCCTATTGAAAACATTACCTTGGAGCACGGATGGAAAACGTGACACAATTGTACCTTTTTGCACCATTACATCTTTGTTGGTATCGTGATACCACCTCGAGTAATTTGGTACAATTTAAATATCTGTACCGAAGACTATAGGTATACGCCTAAGTAGTTCTTAAAAACGTTTTCTGCTTGAAAAGTTTTCCAATATCTCAGATAATCAGTTAATAAATATAACATATTGACCCTATAAAATTACCTTGGGGTAGTATCCCTACATTACTACTACAGCACATTGGAGTAGATTCCCTATAAAATTACCTTGGAGTAGTATCCCTATAAAATTACCTTGGAGTAGTATCCCTACATTACTACTACTACAGCACATTGGAGTAGTATCCCTATAAAAGTACCTTGGAGTAGTATCCCTACATTACTACTACTACAGCACATTGGAGTAGTATCCCTATAAAATTACCTTGGAGTAGTATCCCTACATTACTACTACTCTTAGAAACAAAATTTATTCAATGATTGTTCTGTGTTTGTCATGTCTCGTGTTCGACTGAACGCAGGAGATCCTCTGCTTCTCAGCCGCCTACGGGCTCCAAAGCTAAGAACGTTGCGGATAGTGGACGCACATAAATAAAAAATTAAAAAAGGTTTTGCTGGTCATCTTGAATTTCACAGAATTGTAGCATTTTACTCGCATTAACAATTTTCATCTTAATTGTCATTTTCTTTTCTTAGTATTTGCTTGTTAATTGTGAATCTCTTTTTTCAGTAGTACGTGCTACAGGTACCTTTTATCCGGAAAATTGCAAAGGAATTGACAGCAGTAATTTCAATGAAAAATCTGACGATATTGTTGAAGAAAAGCAAATTAGTTTAGCTGGCAACGAAGTGGTAGAAAATGTACGTCTTAAGGATGGAATACAAATTAATGCAACAGATGATTTAGGGCCTTCATCCGCTGCTTGCACGATTCCTACAGGGTATTCTTCAGCGCTGCCACAAATATACAATGTTTTACAAATGCAACAGCAGCTACTTGCTTATTATCAGCGAATAGTGGCTATGACAGCAGGCTTAAAGCAATTAGGATCCAGTTTAGGACACAGTGCTGCGGTGACTGACTTGTCATGTGCTCAGTCATCATTTACAGCATCAGGTGACACTGAAATGGACTTCTTAGGAAAGAAAAACTTGATAACTATCATTTTAAATCTTCAAAAGCAACAACCGAACAAAGCTAGTAGGGGCAACGAGCTAACGACCGCTAGTAGTACTGAAGCTCGCTTACGTCATACACACAGAAAATCAACAGCAATCAATATCAATAATCGACCTCAAAATATGAAAACATCCTTCGACGTTTCTGGTGCGTCCGAACAAAATGAAACAGAGAGAACATTTCAATTTGCTAGAGGGCGCACGCCTTCCGGTTATTTGCGTTTTCGATTTAACGAAGATTGCGGTTACGAAAAATGTGGCTGTCGCCAGCATAAATCTCATTTCCATTGCAATCGTGCCGACTGCCAGTATAGTTTTTGCGACAGAACCCGGTTTGTACAACACACTGCACGACACGAACGTCTGGATATGCTAATAGGCACCGATTTTCAACAATACCGAACCAACATGACCTGCAACTATACTAATTGTCCATACGCCTTTAATGCAGAAGAGGATTTCAATGAAATCATAAATAGTCGCAAATCTTCGCATTTCCACTGTCTTATATGCCCCTTTGTTTGTACTGACACCAACAAAGTAGTGGCCCATCGTCGTTTACATAGTAAAATGGAATTTATACGACTAGCTGGCTTTCGTAAGGTCTCTACGAAAGAAAATTGTATGATTTCGAACGCAGCTGACGGCTTTAAGAAAGTGAAAGAATTTAAAAATCAAACACCCGTTGAACATTTAAATAATGAGACCACAACGCCACCCTGTCCATATGCCCTGCGTCATGTCCACTATCATTGTTTAGTCTGCAACTGTGGTGTTGTGTCTAGATCGCAGTTGTTGGCCCACAAGCATCGCGGATCGATAACATCGACTTCTGTAACTCGACAACAACTATTAGAAAGAGTTCAAACAACAACTGAATGAAAATCATTAAAAGCATCAAGCAAATATATTATAGCATATCCAATAGGAATTTATAAACATTTTACAAATACCAAAAACAACTCTATTATTATATATAAAAAATTGTACTACAATTCATTTATTCGAATAACAGAAATTGCTTTTCTCTAACTCTTTTCCAAAATACAAATTTGAATAACGACTGATCTAGCAGACTTTATGGTTAAAGATCAACAATATGTTGATATTTAGAAAACAAGATATGTTTCGTTAGCGATATGACCGCAACCACCGATATCAGAATTATGTCACTTGGTAAAGTTTTTTAAGTAGAAGCAGAGATACCAAAATTCTTAAAATCTGTCAATGCATATTGATTATAATACCGTAAGAAAGAGAGAAAAATAGCGGGAGAGAGATATCATTTAAATATTTTGCAAATAAATTAATTAAAATCGTTTATGTAAAAGAATATTAAACAGCACAAATTTCATTTAACAAGTAATACTTTAATTACTCACTCCATCATGGATTTGGTAGTATAGGTCATTGACATGTTGAATATCTGGTGGCTGTGTCAACAGTAAGTCAGAGCAATCGCACTATTGACATTTACTGCAGGGTAGAAATGACAACTCCAATACTTATGTAATGCGTTTATACTCATGTTACGAGAGGGGTGGCAAATTTTTGCTATATGCTTTTAACTTTCCGCTAAGAAAATGGAAAATTTTCAGAAAACCCTGAAGTTATTGGTTTTAGCCCAATTGGAAAAAATCGAGTTTTCACCAGACCTTGACGTTTCGAATTCCTAGAAAGCTTCTCTGACGAATTCTGAGAGTCGTCTCTAAACTGATCCAAACTCTCTTGAAACACAAACTTTTCCTTTACTTTAGTTCTTAAAATGCCGCATTTTTAAACATGAAATATTGAAATTAAATTGTTTTTTTTATTGTATTAATCTCTTCTATATATATAAAAATAAGTTGTCCTATGTTCGTGATTTTATAACTCGAGAACCACTCAACCGATTTTCAAACAAGTACATGCGTTGGAAAGGTCTACTTTCACTGATTGTTTATGGAAAAAAACATAGAAAAATTTCTACGAATATGCGCTATACGCACACTTTATGATGGTATGTTTTCCCTATATAAAATGTATTTAGTTTTTCTTATGGGAATTATATTTTGTCGGTGTAAGGGTCTGCTTGCTCTCGCCATTTGACTTATTTAATTTCTGTTTTTTTATTGATTGTCAATTAAGTTTGCAGTGCGAGCATTGACATTTTTTAATTATTTATTTGTAATATTTCAGTTAAAATATAAATTTTTTAATTTTTTTTGAAATAGTTTTAATATCGGAAACATGAACATTTTTAAAATAATCATAAATAATCGAAAATTTTCGACAAAATTTATTTAAAAAAACCGAATTTCTATATCTGATCAATTGGTGTTCCCGATTTTGTTTATAGCACTCGAAAAACTATATCAGTCACCGCTAATCACGTGAGAATTACTTGATTCATTCAAAAGTTATAGCAGTTTGAAAATTAAAAAAAAGTTTTTTATAAAACTCTTATTAGACCTTGAACTAGAAGTGCTTAAAAACACACAACCGCACAAGCCACCTTTATTTATTTTAGTCTATAGAACGCGAGTCTTACAGACGTTTAATTACAAGAACGGCATATAAGAGATGTAAGTTCTCAAAATAAAAAAATCGGAGGAAAAATAACATATTTTCATATACAAATCTAAAACTATAGTATTAATATAATTCAGTGAATTATAGAGAGTTCAAGTGAGCAATAATGTCATTTTTTTATAAGATTCAGGCTTTTTTTAAAATCAAGTTCAACTGCTCACAAATTCTGCGGGGAGGGTCCCAGCTTGAGGAATAATATATAAAATAGACTCAACTATAATTCCTGGTTATAGGTACAGGTACATTTAAATTTATTTTATTCAGAAGAACCTCAAAATCCAGATTTCCATTTAATAGATATATAAGGAAAGCCACATTTAATATACGTCCGCGACTTCTTAAAGAAGGCAATTTAATAAGAGCAAGGCGGCTTACATCAGATAGCAATAACAAACACTGAACTTGAACAGATTCAATTTTGTTAGAATGAACAGATATGACAGATCCGTATTGAAGTATAGGCCAAACGTATGAATCGGAAAACTCTTTAGCCCATCTTTTGGTGAATTCGAGGACACCAGTTGTTTTGCTCTTGGCTAATGAAATATGTTTTCTGAAGTGCAATTTAGCATCTAAGAGTACTCCCAGATCATTGATAGAATCAACTATATCAAGATAATTGGCCCACCTGGATGATCTAGAAAATGTCACATGTTTACATTTATTAGCATTAATATCGTTATGCAGAAGTACATTTGCGCAGCACGTTTAAATGAAAGGAATATTCTTACATCATCAGCATATATTAACGGCCTTATTCACAAAAATTTCTTATTTAAGCCTTATCCTTTAGTTTTGTTATTCAACGGATTTTGCTTATTAAGGTTGTAATAAAAATTACTATTCATAAACGTTAAATAACGCTAGTTTAACAAATAAACGCTTTTGCCAATTTTGCCTTTTTATGATGGCAACGTCGTACCAACTTCGTCGCAATTACATGTCTAGTGATGCACACAGCTACAATTCATTGTTAAAGTAGTTGGCCAAATTTAAAAACTATTAAATGAAAAATCTTGAAATATATTTTAAAATATGATTTTAAAGCCAATAATTTATAAACAGAAATAAAAACTAAGGAATTTATAGAAAATTTGTTCAAAAAGTGTTTGTTTTCCCAAAAACTAGGGAAGTAATTAGATGCCCACTTATGAATCGCATTTATTTATGCATCACTATTCTATTGTCGCAGTATGTTTGTGTGATTTTTAATAAAATAATATTGTTTTGACAAAAAAACTTATAAAATAAGTAAATTTAAGTATTATGTAATTATTATTAAAAATAGAAGATGAACATGCGAAAAGAAAAAGATCGAGCAACTGGGTTAAAGAAGACAAGGTAAATACATAATATCCTGTTCCTTAATGCTAATATATCTTTTCCCACTTTTATGCATACATATGAATAAAGTTTTTACTAAAGGAGATTGTAAACGAGAGAGTTTCTGATATTGAAAACAAAAACACGGACACAAATAAAAAAAGAAAAACGCTTGGATGGACTTAGAGGAGAGGTATGTACATATCTTTCTGGAAAGTTTTTTATGGACTTGAAATCCCTCATTAATTCCTTTTCCTCTGACAGAGATGATGGCATTTTAATTTTGGTGTTAGCTCCACCGAGCTAAGGCACGCGCAACTCTTGCAGAAATTCTCGACACTGTTGCTTGGGATAGTTCGTGTAGATCGGCCGCGTCATCTTGAAGCTAAAATTTAAATTTTCATGCATCTTCTTTACTTTTTTGAGCTAACACACATACTTCTCTTCGACCCCAACAGCGTAACGCAACCAAAACCTGCAAATCGAAATTGGAAGTACCACAAACTCTTGTGTCAAGTTCGGTTTCTATCCTTACCATTGCAATATTTTCTTTTACTGTGAATTTATTGAATCTATATCTAGGCTTGAATTGGTTTTCCGGAATTTCAAATGGGTTAGTTCTTTTCCTAAATATAAAGTCAAGATACATAATATGTATAATATATAATATGTATATGTATATAGGATAATGTTGTAGGTTTGGACACGTCATATTGAATTTTTATTAACTATTGTTGGTTTGACCAATATAAAATACAATGATTTTTATATATTAATATTTTTATTATTATTGCAATGAGTAATTGATTTCGTTATCAACAAGTTTTTATGTTAAAGTAGATTTACTAAAAACACGATATCATGTAAATGGTTATAACTAAAGAATTTTTTCATGAAAAGGGTCACAACTCAAAAAAAATTTTAACAATTTTTTCATAAAAAGAGTCACATTTCGAATTAAAATTATAGAATAAAACAAATTTTATCAAAAAAATAGTATCAACTCAAAATACAACCAAATATAAATAAAACAGTTTGATTATGTTTAACATAAATAAAGGTTCAAATCAAAATAATACCTTTTTTATGAAAATATACGATTCATACCTATTTCAATTTTTGTATTAACTCGAAATAATACCTTTTTGTTGAAATAAAGGTAATCACTACATTATCATGAATATGGTCTCAAAAGTGGTTTTCGAGATGAAAGAGTAAACGGAATATGTTGAAATTTTTACAGTAGATAGATATTGATGTTGTTAGCTGATTTCTTGAAAAAAGTGATATTTTAAAAATTTTGAGTTAATACCCTCTTGTTAATCAAGTGCGATATGTTTCACAACACAAGTTTATTTAACTTACCAATTCTTGATATCAAATTGATCACATCCATTGCAATTTAATTTATTCATTTTTAAATTTATTTCTAAAATTCTACAAAAAAGAAAAAATAAATTTTCTGCCACTTCTGAAAAATCAAAACAATGAAATGTCTCTTTATTAAACGGTTAAACAAGGGTAAACGCTTAAATAAAAATATGTAGTTTTGCAGAGCTTTATTAAACGTAAAATAAGCTATTTAACGTTTATGAATACACATTTAGCGATTTTTGCTGTTAATAAACTGCTAAATATCGTTTATGAATAACACTGTAAGTGTTGAGAGTCTGTAATAACAGCAAGAACATCATTAGTAAACACACTAAATAAAAGTAGTCCAGTTAGGACACAGTGCTGCGGTGACTGACTTGTCATGTGCTCAGTCATCATTTACAGCATCAGGTGACACTGAAATGGACTTCTTAGGAAAGAAAAACTTGATAACTATCATTTTAAATCTTCAAAAGCAACAACCGAACAAAGCTAGTAGGGGCAACGAGCTAACGACCGCTAGTAGTACTGAAGCTCGCTTACGTCATACACACAGAAAATCAACAGCAATCAATATCAATAATCGACCTCAAAATATGAAAACATCCTTCGACGTTTCTGGTGCGTCCGAACAAAATGAAACAGAGAGAACATTTCAATTTGCTAGAGGGCGCACGCCTTCCGGTTATTTGCGTTTTCGATTTAACGAAGATTGCGGTTACGAAAAATGTGGCTGTCGCCAGCATAAATCTCATTTCCATTGCAATCGTGCCGACTGCCAGTATAGTTTTTGCGACAGAACCCGGTTTGTACAACACACTGCACGACACGAACGTCTGGATATGCTAATAGGCACCGATTTTCAACAATACCGAACCAACATGACCTGCAACTATACTAATTGTCCATACGCCTTTAATGCAGAAGAGGATTTCAATGAAATCATAAATAGTCGCAAATCTTCGCATTTCCACTGTCTTATATGCCCCTTTGTTTGTACTGACACCAACAAAGTAGTGGCCCATCGTCGTTTACATAGTAAAATGGAATTTATACGACTAGCTGGCTTTCGTAAGGTCTCTACGAAAGAAAATTGTATGATTTCGAACGCAGCTGACGGCTTTAAGAAAGTGAAAGAATTTAAAAATCAAACACCCGTTGAACATTTAAATAATGAGACCACAACGCCACCCTGTCCATATGCCCTGCGTCATGTCCACTATCATTGTTTAGTCTGCAACTGTGGTGTTGTGTCTAGATCGCAGTTGTTGGCCCACAAGCATCGCGGATCGATAACATCGACTTCTGTAACTCGACAACAACTATTAGAAAGAGTTCAAACAACAACTGAATGAAAATCATTAAAAGCATCAAGCAAATATATTATAGCATATCCAATAGGAATTTATAAACATTTTACAAATACCAAAAACAACTCTATTATTATATATAAAAAATTGTACTACAATTCATTTATTCGAATAACAGAAATTGCTTTTCTCTAACTCTTTTCCAAAATACAAATTTGAATAACGACTGATCTAGCAGACTTTATGGTTAAAGATCAACAATATGTTGATATTTAGAAAACAAGATATGTTTCGTTAGCGATATGACCGCAACCACCGATATCAGAATTATGTCACTTGGTAAAGTTTTTTAAGTAGAAGCAGAGATACCAAAATTCTTAAAATCTGTCAATGCATATTGATTATAATACCGTAAGAAAGAGAGAAAAATAGCGGGAGAGAGATATCATTTAAATATTTTGCAAATAAATTAATTAAAATCGTTTATGTAAAAGAATATTAAACAGCACAAATTTCATTTAACAAGTAATACTTTAATTACTCACTCCATCATGGATTTGGTAGTATAGGTCATTGACATGTTGAATATCTGGTGGCTGTGTCAACAGTAAGTCAGAGCAATCGCACTATTGACATTTACTGCAGGGTAGAAATGACAACTCCAATACTTATGTAATGCGTTTATACTCATGTTACGAGAGGGGTGGCAAATTTTTGCTATATGCTTTTAACTTTCCGCTAAGAAAATGGAAAATTTTCAGAAAACCCTGAAGTTATTGGTTTTAGCCCAATTGGAAAAAATCGAGTTTTCACCAGACCTTGACGTTTCGAATTCCTAGAAAGCTTCTCTGACGAATTCTGAGAGTCGTCTCTAAACTGATCCAAACTCTCTTGAAACACAAACTTTTCCTTTACTTTAGTTCTTAAAATGCCGCATTTTTAAACATGAAATATTGAAATTAAATTGTTTTTTTTATTGTATTAATCTCTTCTATATATATAAAAATAAGTTGTCCTATGTTCGTGATTTTATAACTCGAGAACCACTCAACCGATTTTCAAACAAGTACATGCGTTGGAAAGGTCTACTTTCACTGATTGTTTATGGAAAAAAACATAGAAAAATTTCTACGAATATGCGCTATACGCACACTTTATGATGGTATGTTTTCCCTATATAAAATGTATTTAGTTTTTCTTATGGGAATTATATTTTGTCGGTGTAAGGGTCTGCTTGCTCTCGCCATTTGACTTATTTAATTTCTGTTTTTTTATTGATTGTCAATTAAGTTTGCAGTGCGAGCATTGACATTTTTTAATTATTTATTTGTAATATTTCAGTTAAAATATAAATTTTTTAATTTTTTTTGAAATAGTTTTAATATCGGAAACATGAACATTTTTAAAATAATCATAAATAATCGAAAATTTTCGACAAAATTTATTTAAAAAAACCGAATTTCTATATCTGATCAATTGGTGTTCCCGATTTTGTTTATAGCACTCGAAAAACTATATCAGTCACCGCTAATCACGTGAGAATTACTTGATTCATTCAAAAGTTATAGCAGTTTGAAAATTAAAAAAAAGTTTTTTATAAAACTCTTATTAGACCTTGAACTAGAAGTGCTTAAAAACACACAACCGCACAAGCCACCTTTATTTATTTTAGTCTATAGAACGCGAGTCTTACAGACGTTTAATTACAAGAACGGCATATAAGAGATGTAAGTTCTCAAAATAAAAAAATCGGAGGAAAAATAACATATTTTCATATACAAATCTAAAACTATAGTATTAATATAATTCAGTGAATTATAGAGAGTTCAAGTGAGCAATAATGTCATTTTTTTATAAGATTCAGGCTTTTTTTAAAATCAAGTTCAACTGCTCACAAATTCTGCGGGGAGGGTCCCAGCTTGAGGAATAATATATAAAATAGACTCAACTATAATTCCTGGTTATAGGTACAGGTACATTTAAATTTATTTTATTCAGAAGAACCTCAAAATCCAGATTTCCATTTAATAGATATATAAGGAAAGCCACATTTAATATACGTCCGCGACTTCTTAAAGAAGGCAATTTAATAAGAGCAAGGCGGCTTACATCAGATAGCAATAACAAACACTGAACTTGAACAGATTCAATTTTGTTAGAATGAACAGATATGACAGATCCGTATTGAAGTATAGGCCAAACGTATGAATCGGAAAACTCTTTAGCCCATCTTTTGGTGAATTCGAGGACACCAGTTGTTTTGCTCTTGGCTAATGAAATATGTTTTCTGAAGTGCAATTTAGCATCTAAGAGTACTCCCAGATCATTGATAGAATCAACTATATCAAGATAATTGGCCCACCTGGATGATCTAGAAAATGTCACATGTTTACATTTATTAGCATTAATATCGTTATGCAGAAGTACATTTGCGCAGCACGTTTAAATGAAAGGAATATTCTTACATCATCAGCATATATTAACGGCCTTATTCACAAAAATTTCTTATTTAAGCCTTATCCTTTAGTTTTGTTATTCAACGGATTTTGCTTATTAAGGTTGTAATAAAAATTACTATTCATAAACGTTAAATAACGCTAGTTTAACAAATAAACGCTTTTGCCAATTTTGCCTTTTTATGATGGCAACGTCGTACCAACTTCGTCGCAATTACATGTCTAGTGATGCACACAGCTACAATTCATTGTTAAAGTAGTTGGCCAAATTTAAAAACTATTAAATGAAAAATCTTGAAAAACTACCTAAATATATTTTAAAATATGATTTTAAAGCCAATAATTTATAAACAGAAATAAAAACTAAGGAATTTATAGAAAATTTGTTCAAAAAGTGTTTGTTTTCCCAAAAACTAGGGAAGTAATTAGATGCCCACTTATGAATCGCATTTATTTATGCATCACTATTCTATTGTCGCAGTATGTTTGTGTGATTTTTAATAAAATAATATTGTTTTGACAAAAAAACTTATAAAATAAGTAAATTTAAGTATTATGTAATTATTATTAAAAATAGAAGATGAACATGCGAAAAGAAAAAGATCGAGCAACTGGGTTAAAGAAGACAAGGTAAATACATAATATCCTGTTCCTTAATGCTAATATATCTTTTCCCACTTTTATGCATACATATGAATAAAGTTTTTACTAAAGGAGATTGTAAACGAGAGAGTTTCTGATATTGAAAACAAAAACACGGACACAAATAAAAAAAGAAAAACGCTTGGATGGACTTAGAGGAGAGGTATGTACATATCTTTCTGGAAAGTTTTTTATGGACTTGAAATCCCTCATTAATTCCTTTTCCTCTGACAGAGATGATGGCATTTTAATTTTGGTGTTAGCTCCACCGAGCTAAGGCACGCGCAACTCTTGCAGAAATTCTCGACACTGTTGCTTGGGATAGTTCGTGTAGATCGGCCGCGTCATCTTGAAGCTAAAATTTAAATTTTCATGCATCTTCTTTACTTTTTTGAGCTAACACACATACTTCTCTTCGACCCCAACAGCGTAACGCAACCAAAACCTGCAAATCGAAATTGGAAGTACCACAAACTCTTGTGTCAAGTTCGGTTTCTATCCTTACCATTGCAATATTTTCTTTTACTGTGAATTTATTGAATCTATATCTAGGCTTGAATTGGTTTTCCGGAATTTCAAATGGGTTAGTTCTTTTCCTAAATATAAAGTCAAGATACATAATATGTATAATATATAATATGTATATGTATATAGGATAATGTTGTAGGTTTGGACACGTCATATTGAATTTTTATTAACTATTGTTGGTTTGACCAATATAAAATACAATGATTTTTATATATTAATATTTTTATTATTATTGCAATGAGTAATTGATTTCGTTATCAACAAGTTTTTATGTTAAAGTAGATTTACTAAAAACACGATATCATGTAAATGGTTATAACTAAAGAATTTTTTCATGAAAAGGGTCACAACTCAAAAAAAATTTTAACAATTTTTTCATAAAAAGAGTCACATTTCGAATTAAAATTATAGAATAAAACAAATTTTATCAAAAAAATAGTATCAACTCAAAATACAACCAAATATAAATAAAACAGTTTGATTATGTTTAACATAAATAAAGGTTCAAATCAAAATAATACCTTTTTTATGAAAATATACGATTCATACCTATTTCAATTTTTGTATTAACTCGAAATAATACCTTTTTGTTGAAATAAAGGTAATCACTACATTATCATGAATATGGTCTCAAAAGTGGTTTTCGAGATGAAAGAGTAAACGGAATATGTTGAAATTTTTACAGTAGATAGATATTGATGTTGTTAGCTGATTTCTTGAAAAAAGTGATATTTTAAAAATTTTGAGTTAATACCCTCTTGTTAATCAAGTGCGATATGTTTCACAACACAAGTTTATTTAACTTACCAATTCTTGATATCAAATTGATCACATCCATTGCAATTTAATTTATTCATTTTTAAATTTATTTCTAAAATTCTACAAAAAAGAAAAAATAAATTTTCTGCCACTTCTGAAAAATCAAAACAATGAAATGTCTCTTTATTAAACGGTTAAACAAGGGTAAACGCTTTAATAAAAATATGTAGTTTTGCAGAGCTTTATTAAACGTAAAATAAGCTATTTAACGTTTATGAATACACATTTAGCGATTTTTGCTGTTAATAAACTGCTAAATATCGTTTATGAATAACACTGTAAGTGTTGAGAGTCTGTAATAACAGCAAGAACATCATTAGTAAACACACTAAATAAAAGTAGTCCTTAATGACTGCTTGTGCCACACCTGAAATTACATCAATATAATTAGAGTACAAATACCGAAATTTGACATACTGTGCTCTCTCTTCTAAGTAAGATTTAAAAGCAATGTTCCAAAGCCAATGCGATCTAAGTTATATAGCAGAAGTTGGTGATTGACTTTATCAAACGTCTTACTGAAATCAAAATAAACGACATCAGCTTGCTCTCTGTGAACAAATCCTTCATGTACAAAAGTTGTAAGCTCAAACAAAGTGTTAGTGAATAATGATTTTCCCGACAGATTAGCGTGTAGTTGAATAGAACGATATAACAGACAAACTCTAAATAATACGAACAATACTACAGAAGCTAATATATATAAGTCTTTGATATATTTTCCCAAAATTTCAGGGAGACTAGAAAAATCAGACATTTTTATAAAAATATACATGTAAAATGACCGACGAATAATATAATATATATTATTTTAGGTATGTTATTCAGAAATATTAAAAATAAAATAACTAAATTAGAAAAATTAAATGTTGTAAACGAAACGATAATGTAAATTGCAATAAAATATATGAATTATACATCAACACAAAAACATAATTTTCACTGCATTGTCGTGATTCGAATCACTAGCCAGATTTCGAAAACATATCTATCTTCCGAAGTTATAAACTTACATTCTTCTTAGTCATAACGTCGTTATAACTACATATGTTAGAAATATTACAGATAGTAAATGTACCATTAGATAAAAGCATCAAGTTTATGACTGATACTGAGAAGGTAGACAGAATTATATGCACTTAGTTTACAAAAGAAAATTATTATTTATTAGTTTGGAAGTCATAAATTATTATTGGGGGATTCACGCTGTAGTTATAAAGTCATAAGTCATAAGATAATAGCACGAAAAATATGACTAGAGTGAACAACCCGTCATAACTTAGTATGCTATTTCAAACATCGTTCAGCTGATAAGATAACAATACATATGTAATTAGCTGTTATCAAAGCAAAAGAAAATTTTGGCAATTGTAATATAGTTGTTTGATAATGAGAAAAACTCCATTTCTTTTTAAAATTATGAAATTCGTCTTCTGGTGCACAAGAATATATAAATAACGATATCAAAAAACAAGACGATATCATATAGAGACTTCAAGAATATTGATCTACAATTGCTGATAACTGAACTACCTACAATTGAATGGAATCATGTGTTTTTTATGCCCACGGTAGATGAACAAGTCGATTTCTTACATTACAATATACATACAACAATTGTATGAAAAATATGTCTGCATTAAAACCAAAACGGTAAAGAATGACCATACATGGTTCTCAAATGAAATCAAAGCCCTAATATATGAAAGGAATAAAGCGTATGCAAGATGGAAAAGATTTAAAACTCCTGAACTTCATAATTATTTCAAAGATTGCAGAAAGAAAACAGCTTCACAAATTAGGCTTGCAAAGTCGAAATACTATGAAAATGGGACCAGCAAAATCAATATGAACTCTTTGCCACGGACGTATCGCGGAAGGCCAGTTGCTGTACTCTTGCGTTGGACTTGCACTATGTAAACTACAAATTTCACATGCTGATGCCATTCTTTCTATCTCTTTATCCATGCCTACCCAGCAACAATGTTGTCTAGCCAATCTTTTCATTTTTATGATTCCCCAATGACCTTCGTGCAATAAATTTAATACTTCTTTTTGAATTATTGTTGGTACTACAACGCGAGAACAATTTGATGACTCCCAAAATATGACGTAATTTTTGACTATTAAACTGAATTTTTTGTTAAAATAGGGAATTAAACATTTTTCTTCAGTCCCGATGAACGCAGGCAATCCCTTTTCCACGTATAGTTTTACTTTGCTTAGTATGGGATCTTTAATGGTATGTTCTTTGAGAATATCAATATTTATTGGTGTTTTGATTTCTATTATCGAATTGCAATACTCGTTGTTATCGAACTCAGGGTCAGGTCCAATCGGTAGACGCGACAATGCATCCGCATTAGCATTTTCTGCGCTGCTTCTGTACTTAATTTCGACCTGGTATGCCATTAAAATGATGGCCCAACGTTGAATTCTATGTGCTGTCATTGTAGGTAATTGTTTATTAGGGCCAAAGATCGTTGCCAAAGGCTTATGATCCGTTAGTGGTATAAACCTTCGTCCATACAAATAAATAAATATGAAAACGTTGCACTCCAAAAATAATGGCTAATGCCTCTTTTTCAATTTGACTGTATTTCTGCTGGTGTACGTCAAAAGTTTTCGAGGCAAATGCTATTGGCTGCTCTGTTCCATCGCGAAGCAAATGCGAAATAACGGCACCTAGCCCATGGGAAGAGGCATCAGTTGCCAAGATAATAGGCAATGTTCTTGAAAATGGGCCAACTCTGCAGCATGTACGATATGGTTCTTTAGTGTCTCAAAAGCTGTCTGTTGATTTTTTCCCCAGATAAATGTGGCATTCTTTTTACGATGCTGATTTATGGGTGCTGAAATTTGCGAGAAATTTGGTATAAAGTTGTTGTAGTAGTTAACCTTACCAATAAAAGCTTCCACTTCCTTGATATTACGAGGAGGCCGAAGCTCCTTTACTGCACGAACCCCTGCTTCATCTGGCAGGATCCCTTTTGCACTAACTTGTCGTCCGAGATATTCTATTTTAGTTTTTAAAAACTCGCATTTAGACTTTTTACATTTAATACCATGTTCGGATAAAATGGCAAAAACTTCTTCTAACCGCCTCATATGTTCTTCTATGTTAGGAGCAGATATAATTATGTCATCCAAGTAATTGCCACATCCTTCAATTCCTTGTAGCAATTGCTCTAGGTATTTCTGAAATATAGCGGGTGCACTTGCTATACCATAGGGCATACGCTGATACTGAAACAACCCAGCTGGTGTATTCACAACTAAAATGCTTTTGGATGACTCGTCCACTTCCATTTGAAGATATGCTTCTCTTAAATCAATTTTAGAAAATACTTTGCCATAACGAATTTTGTGAAACAAAGATTCACGAGTTGGCAATGGATATTGTTCAATATCAATTTGATTATTTACCGCCACCTTAAAATCACCACAGACTCGAAGGGAACCGTCTGGTTTTGTAATAAGCACTATTGGTGAAGCCCAATCGCTAAACTGGATTGGTTTCCAAATACCAGCTGTAACCATTCGTTCAGCTTCCTTTTGAAATGTTTGCAGTTGAGCGAAAGGAACTGACCTGCTTTTGTAAAATTTTGGTACAGCGTTGTCTTTTAAGACTATACGTGCCTTAAACGATTTGATAGTGCCAATGCCCTCTTCAAATACATACTTATATTTTTCACGAAGCTGTTTACATTTCTCATCGGCATAATCCATCTCTAAGTTTGCGATTTGAACAATTGTAAAACCAAATTTTTCAAAAAGGTCTGCTCCAAACAAATTGTCACGAACTTCAACATCGGTAACAACTAATGGTACAAGTTCCTCCTTTTCACCACATTTAATTTTTGTTATTATTTGACCAAGAATGTTTAAACGAGTATAACCGTAAGCAAAAAGCGATTTTTTGTAGTTTTCTAATTTAGGTTTTTCCAACATTTCATATGTTTTCTTGGTAATTACTGACGTTGAAGCACCAGAATCCAATTGAAATTTAATAATTTTGTTTGATATTTTAACATCAATAAACATTTTATTATTTTCATTTTTTATTAAGTCTGTTATGCTTAAGATTTGATCGGTTGCTCCTTCAGTTTCAATGTTATTGTTTGCATTGTTTTTCATTTTCTTTTTACTGTCAATTGACAAACATACAGCCTTTTTTATTACACTGATGACAAACAAAAAAACGAAAACGGCAGTTCTCCCTTTCATGATATACCCCGCAACCAGTACATGATTTATATTCTTTTCTTTTATTATTCTTTGGTATTCCTTGTTTATGTACAAAATTTAAATCCGCAAACCCCTCTGCACTCTCTTCTTTATTTTCTTTTATCAATTGTACGCTTTTCGTTGTCGCTTCGTATGATTTTGCAATCAGTAGAACTTCTGCTAGCGTCGGCTGCAGTTTTTGCATAGCAGAGATGCGTACGGGGTCGTGTGGAGTATGCAGAATTATCATGTCTCGTATCATCTCGTCGGTATACTCCTTAGCGCAGCTGCTTAAACAACAAGTAAAATTACAGTTTCGCGCAATTCCACGCAGCTCAGCTACCCACTCTCTATATGTTTGATTTGGTTTCATGACTAACTTATGAAATTCGTACCGTGCAGCAACAATATGTACTTTTGACAAAAAATGTTCCGTTAACTTTTCTGTTAACTCATCATAAGTTTTATTTTGCAAACTTTGTCTACCAAATAATTTTTTTAACTGCTCAAATATTGCTTCACCACTCCATGCTAAAAAAAATGATTTTTTCTTCTCTGCACTTTGTACAGCATAAGCTGCAAAATGTTGTTCCAGTTGTTCTACATATGACTCCCATGGTTGAATCTCTTTATTAAAGGAATGAAAAGTTGGCACACTAACATTTTGTACCTTTGAAGGTCCAGCTTGCGAAGCACCTAAGACAGCCTCCATCCATTGTTTCTGTTCCGTAAGCATCTTAGTTGTCCAAGCTTGTTGTTGGATCAACATCTCTTTTAATACACCATTTTCATTGCCCATTTCTTACACACACGTTTATTTATTTTGCGCTCGTCGCCAATCTGTTATGTTTCGAGTATTTCAAGAGACTGTTTATTTTAGAGTCAAAAAGAGATAATTACAATTCAAATGTAAATGTGATTATAACAATTCAAGTATTAATTTCACGAATGCTAAGCTTATGTGTATATTAAAGAATACAGTGAAGTCTATATATAACAAGTAGGCTATTTGTTTTAAAAAGAAATGGGGGGAAATTAGGTCGATGGAGTTAATAAAAAGCTGTTCTGAAGAAGAAAATAGTATTGACGTCAACAAACTAAACTCAGAATTTGCAAATATACCAAAGCCACAAGCAAACCTTAATTACTACAACTCTGTGGATGCCTTTAGCCCTCTTGAGAATGATAGACAACAAAATATAATTAATTTTCAATTTGAATGTGTTACTCAGAACGATGTCCTTGATGCTATGCTCAGCATCAAATCAGACTCAGTTGGTGATGATGATGTACATCCTAAATTTGTCAGGATAATAGCAAGTCACATATTGCCGCAAATAACACACTTGGTTAATACCATAATAAGAACGACAAATTTCCCATCCAGTTAGAAATGCGCAAAAATTATACCCGTCCCCAAGCCCGATAACAGCTAGACCCATTGCAATACTTCCATATTTGTCTAAAATTTTTGAAAGGCTCATTCATTCACAAATGAGCAAATATTTGTATGACAACAACGTATTGTGTCAGAAACAATCTGGTTTCAGACCTAACCACAACTGCACATCAACCCTCATCGAAGTGTGCGAAGAGATACGTTCTAAATTGGATAGTAACTTCATATCGTTTTTGGTTTTACTCGATCACTCTAAGGCGTTTGACACAGTTGAACATACTATTCTGTCAAAAACTTAAATATATGTGCCATTACTCAAATACTGCAGTCATAACTGGTAGAACTCAGTCAGTATATTACAAAAACAATAAATCAAAAAGCTGCTTAATGACAAGGGGTGTCCCACAAGGTTCCATACTTGGTCCTTTATTATATACTATTTATTCCAATCATCTGCCATCGAAACTTGTTCACTGTGAAGTCTAGATGTATGCCGACAATGTCCAACTAACTATTAGCTGTGTGCCATCTGACATCAATAGTTGTATTAGTAAATTAAATGTTGACCTTAATAACGTATACAAATGGGCTTCAGCAAACGGCCTTTGCCTAAATGCTAAGAAATCTAAAGTAATCATGATACGTAGAAATAGTAATGTGCAATGTCACTTGCCTCAGATAACTATTGGCGAATCGTCTATAGAAATAGTTGAACATGCCAAAAATCTTGGAATAATTTTTAACAATACTCTAACTTGATCGAACCATATCAACACTCTATGTGGCAAAATATACGCTATTCTCAGAAACTTATGGATGACACGGTCCTTTACACCAATTAGCATTCGTATGTTGCTTGCCAAAACGTACATTTTACCTGTTTTAACTTACGGATGTGAATTATTTTCTAGTTGCAATTCTACAAGCAAGAATAAACTAAAAGTGGCGTACAACAATATTGCATGATACATTTATGGCCTTTGAAGAAGAAATCGCATATCACACTTTTCATACAAAAACTTTAATATATCATTTGATAATCTAAATGTCGCACACTGCTGTTTTTATACAAAATAGTATATACTAAACAGCCGGTTTCTCTATTTAATAGATTAATTTTTTCAAGATCGAATATGGGATACAAAATCAACTCTATTCGTTACCAAAGACTTATATCGGAGAGGCATTTCTTTATTAATGCCATTCGTCTCTGGAAAGAAGTTCCATCTCATATACAAACTATAAGCAATGCAAAGCACTTTAGATGCGCAATATTTACATACTTTGCTTAGAATAATGATAACACTAACACTATGTTTTTAATCTTTAGTCAATTTTTATAACTTATAATGTTAATTAATAATTACTTGAAATTTAATTATTTTCTTAAGTTTTAAGTCAACTTTGTCTATTTTATACTATATGTATGTTATGCTTCTATCTACGCAGTACTATTATATAAGATTAAATCTTGTACTGTATTTTCAATAATAATAAATCAAATCAAATGAATTTGTATGTATAAACTAAGACAGCTGCTGCCTTGATATGAGCTGAATACATTTTTTTTGCAACGGCATACGGAAAAACGTTCAGTGGCTGCCAGCTACGCAAGCCAAACGAGAATAAATTTTTAGATGTATATATTTAGTTTCTGCGATTTAAGTTAGGTTAGGTTGAAAAGAGGGGCGTAAGCAAGGGCTATCCCAATCCGTTCAGGATTACACCTAGGCCTCATAGGCCTGTTGTGCGCTCTATTAGAAGGAGTTCTCTTTATTATAAGGAGCCTCCACTAAAATCATGGAAACCTCTGAATTTGATTACAACAAGAACCTAGTTTCTTCAATGTATTTTCTTAAGTCTCTCCAATTATAACCCCTAAGAAATTCCATCTCCTGTATAATCTCCTGATTAAATGTTTGTCTTCTAATTTGACTAAATGCCGGACAGTAGCACAAGTAGTGCTCCAGTGTCTCGTCATCTTCCTGACAGGCCCTGCAGGTTATATCGTCAACAATACCCATGCGTGCCAGGTGATTCCTTAAATCTGAATGTCCTGTCATCAAATTAACCAATCTTCGTAGTGCTGGCCTACTAACGTTAGGATCTCCTTTGTCCTGTTACCATCTGTGTCTCCCCATAGAATCCTAGTCACCCTACCTACGGTAGAGTGCTGCCAATCTCTTGTATACAATTCTACAGCCCATTGCTTTAGTTCGTTCTTAAAAACTTGAAATGGCTTTGGATAATCTAGTGTGATGTTCGCCATTAATGCTCCCATCTTTGCTAGCCTATCTGCCTCAATATTTCCAGGTATCCCTCAATGTCCTGGAAACCATATTATCTCAATGCTTCCACAATACGTGTATGGGTTAATCTCCTCCTTGCATTGTAGTACGCACCGATATTGAACCGCATAATTCCTTAGGGCCTCGATGCCTTTCCTACTATCCCTGAATATACGAACCGGTAGTCTGTTATCGATTTCCTTTAACCACCTTAACCATTCCGCAATAGCCGCGATCTCAGTTTGAAATACTGTGCTACGATCCGGAAGGCGGAAGTATTTACGAAAGTTACGCCCCATGTCATAGAATCCTCCACCCGATCGGTTACCAATCTTCGACCCGTCCGTGTATAGGTCAGTTGTGGGGTTCGTCGCAATTGCATCCTCCCATTCCATACTTTCTGATGTTATGGTGGTGCAGTGTGATTGTACCTATCTAATAGGGATCCTATCGCACGCAACCGTGCGAGCGTTGTCCCCGGGTTAGACATGTATTATACTTTGGTGTTTGGTTATGTGTTCCCTTGTCAACCACTCACCCATCACCATTAGTCTTGTAGCAGCCAGAGCTGCTTCGTATTTAACCTGTATATCAATAGGTAGTATTGATAAAATATTTTCCATCACCATAGTTGATGTGGTTCTTATCGCGCCACAAATGCTGATACAGCACTGTCTTTGTATTTTTTGAAGATGTTTGACATTAACCTTCCTCTCTAAAGACGTCCACCATACTAACGAGGCGTACGTCACAATTGGTCTTACCACACTCGTGCCATCCTTGGGCTCATACCCCATTTGGACCCGATTGCCCTTCTGTAATTGGTCTAGACTCTTTGGGCCCTGATTGCCTGCTTTCTATATATTTGCGACTTAGTTCTCCGTACATTTTTTTATGTTATAAAAATGTTATTTAATGTACAGACATATAGGTATTAATAATTTTTTAATTGTGAATCATATATAAGTAACGGCGGCAAACATATACTATCGCCGTCTCGCCTAAAGATTTTCAGCCGTTCGACTCAGATCTCTAGAGCTATTTTATGACAAAACAAAATATACCTGAAAGAGTGCTATTATTTTTATTTTGTGTATGCAGCACAACAACAACTTTTTTAAACAGGTCTAAAATATTATGACTTTTTGACAATATGACTAAATAGCACGAAGTGTGAATACCCCATATACATATTCATTCCCTCATTTTTTCAATTTTTGCATTTTCAAAACAAAGCAACATAGAAAGAAACAAGAAAAAATTTATCTTGAAATATTTTTAATTATAAAAATGATAATCGTCAGGGTTGGGGAATTTAGGGCTAACCAAAAGTGATATAAAATGAATATCAGAAGTTCTCATATTCTATTTCGTTAAAAACATTGGTTAAATAGTTGAGATTCCTAATGAAAGTGGAAAAAGTTGAACAAAGAACGCTGATAAGATGGCTTAGCGGCCTCGAAATCAGTACTGATCAATTCTGCTAGTTTGTTGTCAATTGTTGTCCTAAGGAAGATATCCATAGGATATCGATATATGAATAAAAAATTAACACTCGTGTTATTTTATAACAAATGACCTCAATATCAATATTCATGTATACATATATACTAATGTATACATATACATATACTTTTTTGTAGTATTATAACATATTTTTTGTGCTTTACTTACTTATTTGTTTCGTCTGATATGCAAAAGATATGCATTTATAAAATAATTTTCTTACAAACAAAGAAGATGTTCTTTTTAATAGGTCAAATGATAGACAACAAAAACTGCGAGCAAGAAGGAAACGAGTTTCGCCTTATACATGATGTAAAACATTATTGGTCAACATGGTGGACAATTTCCTTCGTCTGTATAAATATGTGGGTCATGTTCTGTCTGAGTTTCATTTGCAGAAACGAGTTTTAGAAAACTTAAGTAAAAGTTTAATGCCTTTAAACCTCGGTATAAAAGAACATGTTACTCTAATTGAGATACATTTTTGAATAATAACACTGCTCTGCAAAAAATAATTTTTTGTTTCTCCTTTAAATAAAATTATTGGATACCTGCGATAAATTGACAACAAAATCCAAATTTTTCAACCAATTTTTATGGTTTATATGTTATTTTATTTTTAAGATATGTAGTTCTCAGAAAAATGTGCAAAATGTTGAATATTTGCTTTAATTATTTTTTAATTCCATTTTTAAACTGAAAAAAATTACGAATTTTGCACGAAAAAAATATGTTTTCTCAATTAATTTCTGAATAATTCCAAAACGATAAGAGATAGAAAAAAATTATATTCGAGTAAAATAAATGCAATTTTGTTACGCATCTTTTTACTTTTAAAAACCGAAATATGTCTCCGTACCTGAATAATTTATGGGGGAAAATTTCCCACGCCTATAAAAAAAACTCCGACCTGATGGAAAAAACCGAAAACGGATTTGAGCTCAGCGCATCAAAATCCATATAGTCCACATAGTTTTATTTAAAGGAGGATTTTGCTGCTGAGCAGTGTAATTCAACGATTTAATTGAGAATCTAAGGATTAAAAAGAGAAACTAAGGAACAAGAGCTTTAACAGTATGAGTCCGATGATGACCTGACAACAGGAAAAACTCTCGATAGTAACACAAACAATATATTAACAGAATGAACCAATTGAAAGAAACAATTAGAAGTTTAAAAATTGAAAAAAATACGTCAGGGCTCTAATGGTGTAATATATGCTTAGGGAAATCCAGAAAAACGACTGAGAATATAGATATTGCGTATTTTTTTCGAAGTTGTTTTGTAAAATCTTATATAAGAGTAGCTTAAATCCTAAACCCCTTATTCATAAAAATTATGAGAGTCTAATAACAGCGTAATAAAACAAAGTTCATATGAAATTTGCTCTATTACACTCTTATAAACCGCTCATAATTTTTATGAATAAGGGGGTACATATTTAAGTCTAATTATTTTCTAAAATATTATTTTATAAGACATCCTTAAGTTGTTTAAATAACTAATATTTATTTTTAAATTAATACATAATATAAGTTATTTGCTTGTCAAAAGCTTTTATTTATTTATCCTCGTACGAAAGCTTGTCAAAATCCCTTCTAATAAAAAACGACTTCTTTTATTATTATGACACGCTCTACCTTTTATTTCAAAAGACAAAAGTAGAGTGTTGAAAAGCATTGTTTTACTTAAAAGTAAAACTTAAAATTATTACAAAGTTTTTTTGTTTAATTGCTTATCCCAGCTAAAACTTAAAATTATTGTGAAATTCATTTGCTCAAGTCAGACGTTGCACGGAAAAAGTATTTAATTGGAAAAATACCCAAAATGATATGTTTGCACTTATCAATGCAAACACAGTATTAAAATAATTTTGCAATTTAATAAGAAAAAGAAAAGAATAACAAGTAAAAACGTTATATTCGACCGGGTCGAATTTTAAATACCCTCCAAATATTTAGTAAGTAAATTTGAATTGTATAATTTGGTGGGACAGAGTTCTTTTATATAATATCGTACGTCAACGCCCACTAAAGGGGGCGGGGTTCAAAAATAGACAATATCATGTTTTACACAGACGAACATATGGGCATTGCTAGATCGTCTCAGACTTCATCAGTGATCAAGAATATATATACTCTATGGGGTCCAATTCTCTTTGGAGGATATTAAAACTGTATTTTGGCAAGCTCGCTCTGGCAAGTGTTGTGGGGGAGATATTTCACCTTTGTCATAAAACTCTTAAAATAAATGTTTGGGATAATTATATACAAAATTAATTTTTTTTTTTAGCACCAGATTACGCCTCATCTTCCTCATTAAAGCTTAAAAATGTTATTTTTAAGCAATGTAGGCTTAAGTAAAACAGTTTGTTAAAGTTTTACATTATTTTTCCATATAATAACGCCCACTACAAGAGGCGGGATCCAAAAATTATTATGTTTTATTTTATAAGTCCAAGTTTAACGAGTTGGACCGTCTTTAATATAAAAATATATCATTTGCTTAACAAAATTACAAAAAAACGTTAAAAATCATGTTGTTTTTTAGAGGTTGGTTTAGTTCTTCTTAGGGGAACATTTTCCCCTCCTGCCCGACTTAGCCCATCTCTGAACTTAACCTGTACTATCTTCCAAGATATATTTATAACAAATTTCAAGAGTTTAGCTCTTTTCGTTTGGACTGAATCGTGATTTCCACAGACGGGCGGACATGCTCAGATCGTCTTAGATTTCATCACCGATTAAGAATATATATACTTTATGGGGTCTCAGATGGATATTTCGCTACGTTACAAACGGAATGGCAAAATTAATATACCCTCCATATTCTTTTTTGGAGGGTATAAAAAAATTAATAACAAATTGATCACCAACTTGTATCGTGTTAAGTTATATATTACATATTTATGATTTCTTTTTTGTTTGCTCGTTCAATCATTGTTGTTATTGTTCAAGCATTGTTGTTGTTGTTTTCTACTAATAATAGCGATATGCGCGTGATAAAATTAAGCTCAGGATCACGAAACTCAAATTTTGTTCATGCACGGCAGGATTTAAGGCGCTCACGATCACTCACGCTCACGACCGCATTAATTTTTATCACATGCTTTTACGCACGATTTGCAAAATCGCTCAGGATCACAGTAAAATTGTTTTCGCGTGCGAAAGTATGTGTCTCTATAGGACATACTATATTAAAAATTCGTATTAAAAACTCAAAAGAAGAAAAAAAATTATCTTCTGTTTTGAGTGCGTATCATACGTAATAAGAATCGCGCACTATCACGCGTGGTCCTAAATTTTTTGAATCACGCTTACGCACGCCCCGCATTATTTTAATAATTTATAATTCCGATTCAAGTGATTCACGCGTAACACGAAAAAATCGCGACCTTTATTAGTAAAACTCCAAATAATGAATAATTTATAAATTTTTATTTATTGAAATTACTTAATTTATAAAAAAACTTTATTAATCGGTTACCCGATTAATAATAAAATTAACCGATTAAAACAAAACCTCAGTTAATTACTCTAGCGATTAACCGATTAATTCGCGTATTGGTCTTGCATTTACTACTTCAGGCAATAGCACCCTCATGTTTCCTTGATACTTTGAAAATTGCATGAAGTCCCATTGTTTCCACATCAAATTCATCCAATGAAAAATGTTATTATGTAACTTTGCATGGCCAGTCAGTTAAGTGAATGAATGTCACAACATTTTTGCGTACATTTAGGGTACCAACAATAAGGAAAAGAGATAAAGAGGGTACTTACATGCATATTATGTATGTGATGTGCATTTGACATCATTATTTATTATGGTCAACATGTTTTTTTGTTGTAGCTCTAGCGCGGTTTTGGAATTTACGTCAGACTGATAGATAGCAAGGTACATATTTTATTCCGTTGAATTTCTATTTGATTTAAACTAGTTGCAAAAATAATATGTACGCTTATTGTCAACAGCTATAACAATAAAAGCCATCGCACATTTACCAAAATAGTGGCCGCCAAACACTCATGCTGATGATGATGATGTCTGTTTGCAGGCAAACTTGTGTTTATATTTCAGCTGCAGAGCTGTTTCGTTGCCTGGAATGACTTGTAAATGACTTTTTTATATATACATATTTACGAGGCCAGTTTGTATGGTTGAAGTTGGTGATAAATATGCAACGCTTAAAACATACATACTCACTTGAGAGTATTTTTTAAACATTAGAGTTCGACGAGACTAAATGGACATCAAAGATAGTAGACATACTTTAAACGTACTTTGGGTCACAGTAAAGCAACGGACGCTAATCGAGTTACAATAATAAAGTAGACAATTTCAATTTAATTTTGTAACCGTCAAAATAACGCCAATCGTTACATAGGCATTTTAGTGCTTTCAATTGCAAAGTGTGCATTTTATGAAAAATTAACATACAAATAACAAGAGTAATAAAAACGTAAAGTTAAACAAAAATATTTCCAATTAATTTTTTTTTGCATATTTTTATATTAATGCGTTTATGTTGCAGTAAAAGTGCCAAAGTTATATGTGAATATATAGAAAAAAGCTGCATTTTGTGCATTTAGCAGCCATCCATCTGAATGGATGAATAAAAGTTTTTAAAACAAAAAATATATGAAATAAAATTAACGAAACAAAAAAATTCATATAATTTTCCTTGAGATATATATAAAAGTGCAACATTTTTTATAAGCAAAACCAATTTAGGAAACAATATATTCTGGGTAGATCAATATTTTGAAAATATTTACATATTCTACAAAGTGCCTGAAAAGTTTAATCACAATTTTATTACCTTAAGATATATTATAGAGTATTTTCTAAGCTTCGAAGGTAATATTGTATAAATATATTTGTGGGTGCTGTTGGCTGAAGTAGTAGAACACAAGACTATGAAGCGGAGGGTCCTGAGTTCGAGCCCGCGCTGAGTCATGATATATTGTGTTGAATTCTTCTGATCAGCATTAGTGCGTGGTTGTGTTAGTTGTTGCCAGCCTGTTTCAATGATGAAGGCATAGTCACTGGTCACTGAACATAATTGGCAGCGACTGACACTATCATGTACTAAAAGCAGAGTAACAGCACCCGCCTTCGTCGGCTCTGTAGCAAAAATTAGTCGGCGAAGTAAAAAAAATGTTGAAATAGCTAAAAAAAAAAACTGCCATCATATCATCTTTCCCAATCTGTACCCTAAATACTATCCCCTCGTTTTCAGTTCCGGCGCAATGCGTTGCATATGTAGGGGTCATCCCCTGAGTGCTGGTCCTACTCCTAAAAAAAATATCGCTGTCTCCATTCTTAAACATGTTAAGTCAAAAAATTTAGTTTTGAGGTAACGCCTTCAAAGTTTATTGGATATCTCCAGAAGGGCTGAGATAGAACCTTGAGACTTTTTGTGTTCGAATAAAAATTGCGAAAATTGTTTTTAGGTTTATTTGAACCTTATAAGTTTGCTGTATATCATAGTTAAAAGTGACTGGGAATACATTAGCATTTACACTAATATGAGAAGTACATTTTTTGAATGGATAGTCCGATTACTATCAAACTTTTTACAGAATCTAAACGAATATATTTCTACCAAATGTGCAATGTCGACTTAGCATGGAACGGTATCGTCGAAATGTACATATATTGAAAACTTATCAATTTAAGTCGTCGTTATCATTTAAACAAGAGCAGCACGCAATAACTTACGGAAGTCACAAAACAGTCTAACAAAATATTTTTTTTTTATAAACATGAATGTACATTTTTTTTATTTTGCATTCGGAGTTGAACTACATATTTCATTTATTTATTTTTATTGACAAAATTAAGAATCAAGCCTAAGGCCAGATAAGATTCACATTCTAGTCAAACATTTAAAAACAAGCTGGTTTTTATTTTTCGCGTCTGTTATTGTTCAATAATAACACGGTGACACAAAACAAATGAAGTGAAAGTTTCCGGGATGTTATACCATTTTTTTGGTAGGTACTGTCGAGTACAACAACACTCTGTTTTTGGAATTTTCAAAACACCTCCAAAATCTTGAGTTACGGGTAAAAACCCGGTTTTTCATACCCGTATACACTAATCACCTTGTAACTTAGACAAATACCAACTGATTTTAACTTTTTTAGCAGATATTGAGAGAAGAGGCATAGTATTTTTTCCGGTTTTTTTCTCACTTTTCTATTTCCGGGACGTTGTCACACAATCTTTTTGTATGGAAACCGTACTATTTATGACTTTATTTTAAAAATATAATTGATAGCCAATAAAACGAGCGTTCATATTTAACAATCCGTCAGAAATTGACTGATTTATTCAACTTAAAAAAAAAAAATTTACCAATAAATAGTTTTTAACGATTCCATTCAAAAGTTTTTGCTTGAGTTTTAAAGTCATGCTTCAAAAACACAAAATAGAATTGAAAAAATTCATGATTCAAAAATTATAGATTAAAACTCTATTTACAAATCACTGTTATTTTAAATATTAGAGTGGTCTGAAAAATTTTCCGGTTTAACAACGAAATAACAAATATTTCGTTTTTTATATAAACTTCTTGCGTAAGCGTATTGTCTATTAAAAAAATCTAATAACTGTCCAAAATATGTAGGTGAAACCTTGGTGAGTAACTGTCAAAAGATACATATGTAACTACAATCACTCATTAGCTTTTATTAACGAGCGCCTACATTTTCACGCTGAGAAACTTTGCAGACCACTCCCGTAAAAGTTAAAGTAAAAACAAAAACATGTAAAAATATTGTTCTTTTATTTTTTTCATTTAATGTGACCCTTTATTTATCACTTCTTCATTATTTTCAAATGTTTAATACTTAATTGGTAAAACCTTGCAATTTTATAATAATCGTGTGCAATTTAAATAAACATGTGTGATAAACGTAAAAAATTTTGCTATATTTGTAGCTTGTTTGCGGATTATAGTCATATGAGGAATTTCAAAAGTAATATTGCAGTACTGGAAGTTTACAACAAAGTCTTCAATCGGTCTTACAAATTCAGTAGATGGTATGAGCCAGGATTTGTTTTTGTATATTCCTGTTCATCGTTAAACAAATTTAAAGGTCAACCATTATTGTCTTCGCCCTTTTCTGCGCCTATGACTAGTTTCCTTGGGAGGCACAGAAGCGACTACTATGTCATGGTCGTTAATGAATTTTTGAAAGCTTATGGTGAAATGGGATTCAAAATGTCAATAAAAATTCATTTTTTGCATTCGCATTTGGATATTTTTCCAGACAACCTAGGCCAGCTTAGCGATGAACAAGGCGAACATTTTCACCAGGAAATAGTTACAATGGAAAGACATTTTCAAGGAATAAATATAACAGACATGCTTTCAGATTATTGCTAGTCACTTTAACGAGATACTGATGACGATCAATTGAAAAGAAAAAGATAAAGCAAACATTATTTATTGTTTTTCTTTTAAGTTGAATAAATCAGTCAATTTCTAACGGATTTTTAAATATGAACGCTCGTTTTATTGGCTATCAATTATATATTTGAAATAAAATCATAAATAGTACGGTTCCCATACAAAAAGGTTGTGTCACAACTTCCCGAAAAAAGAAATAGAATGAGGAAAAAATACATTTGGTGTAAAAATACACATATGTATCTAATGTACATTTTAAGAAACTATATACCGTTGGAAAGGTCTATGGCTTTTCTTTCAATATCTGCTAAAAAAATTAAAATCTGTTGGTATTTGTCTAAGTTACAGGGTGATTAGTGCATACGGGTATGAAAAACCGATTTTTTACCCGCAACTAAAGATTTTGGAAGTGTCTTGAAAATTCCAAAAACAGAGTGTTGTACTCGACAGTACCTACCAGAAAAATGGTATAACATCACAGAAACTTTCACTTAATTTTTTTTTTGTCTCACCGTGTAATCTACGAAAGAATGTTTCTAACTTTCAGGTGTAAATAAATATTGAAAAAACATTTTTAAAGGGTTTTTTTTATTAGTAAGAATAATAGACCATGTTTATTTAAGCAAGAGATCAATTATATTTTATTAAAAAAAACTTTGCTGATTTATTTTTATTGACCTTATCAGTTTATTGTAATATTAATCAAGCTTGTGGTCGTTTTTTATAAAAATATATTTCGTCTAATTTTTATTAAATATTTCGTTAACAGTTAACATCTTCAGGAAATAAAAATTATTATGTAGTAAGAATTTTAACGAACTTTTTTTTATATTGCTATATTAAATTGAATTAAGATTTTATAGGCTAATTGTTCGAAATTTTTAATTTAAATCTCAGAAAGACATGGTAAATATTCCAAGTCACAAAGGCAAGTCAACATCAGTTTTTGTTATTCAACTTACACAGCAGAGCAGAATAGCTGTTTTCGAAAGACGCAACCATTTCATCATCAGTGCTCATGTGTATTGCGTTTGTCACCACTTATTAGGTGGCTTAGTTGAATGTGATAACAGTTCCTATTTACACAAATTTTATTGTGAAAATGGACACGAGACCTGTATCAACCTGATGTTAACATGTTATTGTTATAATACCCGTGTTACCGTTTGATTATTTAGCTTCATGTCCCATTTTTCTGAATTTTTTTTTTCGATTTAGTATTCAGTGTAAATATGCACACATCTATACATACAAATGTATGTACATACTGGTGATGTTCGAATAATCGAATTCGTATTACTCAATATCCGGACATTTTCACATATTCGTGTTCCCAATTTAGGCGAGTACCTCTCGCCTAAATGCCTAAAGTCCCAAAGTCATTTCAAACAGTTGTACAAATTAAGAATAAATTACTTTATTACAATTCAAAGACTAAATATTATCAAATGCTTAATTGCAACATTGAGTTTTTACATAAAATCAGCATGTCCGCACACTACCCATAACTGGTATTGGCTGGAACTACTTTACTCGCTGGTTTTACTCAAAAATCTAGGATTAAACCCATTTATATTAAAATGTGATTTCTTAAGAGCTTTCGGATTTAATTCAAAAAGGAAAAAGAAACATAAAATTTAGAGAAATGTATGAAATCTTTCTTTGAACCGATAGAACGATCTATATAATTTAATGTTTAAATATGATTTCATGCAAATATTGACTGTTCCTTGCTTTTCCCTATAGGTATGAGCATTAACATATCCCCATGAGAGCTGGGGGCCAATTCTGGTTCTGTGAAAACGTGAAATGAAAAAAAACTTTTCATTTTCGTTTTCATATAAACTTTTCATAACACTTTTCACATTTACACAAAATGCGATTCCCGTTCATGTTATGAAAAACTGTTTCATTCCAGTTGTATCCATGAAAATACTGTAACCATGCTATAGAACTTTCAATGTCACTTACAGAGGGCGAAGTTTAAAAGTTTCGAGTGCGGCGTTAGGCCGCATACACAATTTTGTAATTTCTTGAGCCGCCGCCTTAATGTTCATCTACTGTTGGTTGAGTTTTTGAACATGTTAAACATTTTGTGTCTAACTTAGTTATTATTAAACAAATATTAGCAAAAAAATATAAAACACTAAGTATAATTGCAACTATTAGTATTAATACATTGCAAAGGGAAGCTATTTTCATACACATATTTAACAATAAAACATATGTAACCATTGTTAAAAACGCGCGTACATGTAAATATACATATATATATATATATATATATATATATATATAAATATACGGCATGTGACTCCCCGTGCACAAGGTTTGTCGGGATGGAAAGTGAATACCTTTGATAAGGATATTTTTGCCATCTGTATGGAAGGTATGGAATTAAATGGTTCAGCTGAGGATATGGCAGAACAATTGGTAAACCATATCACGCGGTCGTGCGATGCATCTATGGTGAGGCGGAAAGGATCCGTAAAGGGGTCACCGGTTTATTGGTGGAATGATGATATTGCCGGCTTGAGGGCGGAGTGTATACGTGCCAGAAGGCAGTATACAAGAACTCGAGGTAGGTTAGAGAATAGCGTATACCAGGAGAATTACAGGAATAGGAGGAAGGCCCTAAAGGATGCAATTCGTAGGAGCAAGCGGCAGTGTTTTCTTAATATCTGTGATGAGGTGGATGATAATCCTTGGGGTCTCGCATATAAGCTGGTCACCAAAAAACTTAAATGCCTGACCCCGTTGCAACCGAGTGAGGGGCCAATCCTGGAGGAAATTGTAGACCATCTCTTTCCCCAGCAGGACGCACCACCTTGGGAGCACAACCCTCCAATTGGGACATTAAATTTTCCCCCGGTTACAATAGCTGAGATTGAGGACGTTGTCTCTAGGTTTAGAGACAAGAAGGCACCTGGACTCGACTGCATTCCAAATATAGTATTAAAGGAGGCCGTCAGGCTTTGTCCCCAGCAGTTCTTAAGAATGGTGAATACATGCTTAGGTAGGGGAATTTTTCCAACAAGATGGAAGAGGCAGAAGTTGGTATTAATACCAAAAGCCAATAAACCCCTAGATGATCCCTCATCTTATCGGCCACTGTGTATGATAGATACATGTGGGAAGTTGCTAGAGGGTGTGATCTGCCGAAGACTTGCGAATTGCGTTGATGACAGAAATGGTCTATCAGACAACCAATTTGGCTTCAGGAGGGCGAGGTCAACAGTGGATGCTATAAACGTGGTAGTAGAAACTGCTGCACGGACTATCTATGGCAGGAGTTGGAGGAATGGCACAAAGGAGTACTGTGTAGTTGTGACGCTGGATGTGAAGAACGCGTTCAACACAGCGAGCTGGGTGCATATTGTTGATGCTCTAACTAGATTGGACAACCCAGAATATCTGATAGGGATAGTGCAGGATTATTTCCGGTATAGGGAATTGATCTATAGTACAGATGCGGGTATAAGGAAACGTAGGATTAGTGGTGGTGTTCCCCAAGGATCGATACTTGGACCATTGTTGTGGAACGTAATGTATGATGGAGTACTAAGGTTGAGGTTACCTGAGAGAGTGCAGATTGTGGGATTCGCAGACGATATAGCGCTGGTGTGTGAAGCTAAGGAATTGCTGGAGGCAGAAACCATTGCAAATGCCAGCGTACAATTAGTAAAGTCCTGGATCACTGCAATGGGATTGACTCTAGCTGATCATAAAACCGAAGCGGTTTTGATTAGTAGTCGTAAGGCTAGGGAAACTATTACCCTCAATGTTGGCACCTGTTCCATAGAATCAAAGGCATTTCTGAAATATCTGGGTGTGATGATTGACACACGGCTATCTTTTCGCGAGCACTTGCGATATATAGCATCCAAAGCATCAGGGACCTGTTTGGCGCTATCTCGGATCATGCCAAACACGAGAGGGCCAAAGTATCT
>OX637537.1:24586333-25030007 GCA_951800035.1 Linnaemya tessellans
ATTCGATGTCATCAACAATTTTATACAGGATATCACCTTTTAAGAAATAGTCGTTGTAGGTTTGCTTGTCCTTCAAAATTTCTTTTAACGTCCGAAGATCCTCTTCTTGCATCTGTGAGCGCTTTATGTTTCCTATTATAGTGTCCTCACTTGTTATCATCATCATTAGATGGCGAGACAAGGCATCAACGTGCTTCATTTGTTTGCCTGGACGATGCTCAATTGTATAGCTATACTCCTGCAACAATAAGATCCAACGAGCGACACGCGTACATAGATCTCTTTTCTCCATAGTTTTGGTAAAAGCGTTGCAATCTGTTACTAGTTTGAAATGAGTTCCGAGCAAGTAGACCTTAAATTTCTTAAGTGCTTCAATGACTGCTAAAATTTCCAATTCATAGCTCGTATACTTTTTCTCTTGATTAGTCGTCTTTCGGCTCATATAGTATATTGGATGTAAACAATTATCGTCTGGCGACTTCTGGAGTAGTACAGCGCCATATCCTTCGAGAGAGGCGTCCGTATGAACCTCTGTCTCATAACTCTGGTTATAGATGCTTAACACGGGTTTCTGACACATTATGGTTTTCAATTTATTGAATGCAGCAATTTGTTCGTCATTTATTTCAAATTTATGGTTCTTCTTCTTTAAATCAGTTAACGGTTTTGCAATAACGGAAAAATTGGGTATAAATTTTATAAAGTATCCGGCTAATCCCAGAAAACTTTCTACCTGTTTAATATTTTGCGGAGTAGGGTATTTTACCAGGGCCTCTATTTTATCTGGCGATGGAGATATGGTTTCATTTTCGATTATATATCCCAAAAACTGTATTCGCTTTTTCAAAAAATAGATTTAGCTCCAAACCGTATTCCTGGCAGAGTCTTAAAACAATTTGCAAATATTCTAAAGCTTCGTTCTCATCCTTAGCTGGAATTATTACATCGTCTATGTATGGGAGAGCTATTCCTCGTCTGGTCAGATCTCGGAATATTGCATTGACGTGCCTCTGAAATACACTGGGTGAGTTCGACAAACCGAATGGAACCTTTTGAAATTGATATTGCCCACTATGCGTTACAAAAGACGTATATTTTCTACTAGATCTCTCTACGGACACATGAAAAAATCCATTTTTGAGGTCAATCGTTGTAAAAATTTTAGCTCCTTGCAGGCGATCCAACTGATCTTCAATAAGTGGTAGAGGAAATCGATCTTTTACGATAACTTTGTTAATTTTGCGGTAGTCTATGCAAAGTCTAGGTGTACCATCCTGTTTTCTAACTAAAACGACAGGACTACTAAATTCGGATTCAGACGGCTCGATAATACCATCAGCTAACCATTTAAGGATCGATAGATCGTTCCTTAAAAGGCAATCTTCGTGGTGTACAATATATCGGAGAATCGTCTTTCAGAATTATTTTCATCTCTACGTTTGTCGTTTTAGTATTCAGCGGCTCATAATTATTTATAATCTCGGCAACAGACACTTTCGCTTGTGTGCAGTTTCATCGATATTTAATTTATGGTCATCAATTATATTTATTTTCAACATACGTTGAGATTCCTCATTTGATTCATCAAATTTCTGTATTTGAACACCGTTTGGCGTTATTCTAATATCAGCTGATAAACAAAACTGCTTACCCAAAACTATATCAACATCTACACTGTCGGTTGGTACAACATGGAATGTTAAATTGAATGACTCACCTTAACATCTACTAAATAATTAAAATTTCCAACCGGTCTTACTTTATTCTCATACCTATTTTTACCAAAGCCAATCATATAAAATTTAGACTCTGACAAGGTAGGTTTATCAGGAAGCAACGAGTAAATTTTCTCAGTTAAAGCATTAACAGCACATCCAGTGTCGAGAAATGCTAATGATTTTATACCACCAATAACAATTTTTAATTCCATCATATCATACTCTTTCTAAAATAGACATCTGACATTTGACTCGTTTTTCTTCAATGGACACTCTCTTGCAATATGACCAAATTTATCGCACTGAAAACATTTTGTACCTCTCGATTTATCTTTACAGTTGACTGACTTATGACCATTAACGCCATAATTAAAACATTTAATTTCTATCTTCTTTTCAACTTTATGTACAACCTTTTCACCTTTCTTAAATTCAAACCTTTTTTGTTGTTTCTGCTCATGATTCCATAATGCTTCAATTTCTCTTTAAATTCCTTTAAATTCTCCGAACCATATAAAATCATTTTGTTAATGTCTAAATCATATATTCCGTCAATTATATATAGGATCAAAGAGCCTTCATCTATATTGCCACGAGCAGCCAATTCTTTCATTTTCAGGTAGTATTCTTGTACGTTGTCATCCTTTCCCATTCTACAATTAGATAACATCTTGTGTAGTTGCGCACTATTTGTTGCTGAGTCAAATTCTTCAAGTAAAACGTCCTTCAATTTTTTATAATTTGTTACACCTCTCTTACTAGATATAAAAAGTTTAGCTAAGCCCTTTAACGATTTTTTTGCGAAGACAAACTTTTGAAATTCATCCCAGTATAGGACTGCAGCTGTTTCTTCGAACTCATTGAGCCATGCTCTAATTGGATAACTATTAGATCCATCAAAAGGTCGTAACGAGTCTTCAATGTCTCTAAAACTCATAGCAAATCTCGTCATATTATATGTTGTAATACTATCTGCACACGCTGTATTTCTATATGGTTTTTCTTCCAATCTGTTTACGTCGTTTCTTTCCTCATAATTTCTAGCAGCCGTCATTATTTTTTGTTGTTTGTTTGATTCTTCATCATCATTAAAAGAATAAACTTCATCGTCGTCGTCGTCGTCATCATCATCGTCAACGTCTTTAGAAAAAGCCAGTAGCTTACCTTTTTGTAAATTTTTAAATATGTGCTTCATTAAATCGTCTTCCTTGTATGCCAACCCCAAAACATTACACACAGAAACCAAATCATTTGTGCTCAAATTCTCTTTAACGTATTTTGATTTTTTCACATACTCCTGGACGTCATCATTATAGTTGAAACCAGCAAACTCACGCAGTCGACGTCTATTCATTCTATCTCCTTCAGTTTCAAAAACAAATTTATGAAGAGCAGCGACAGCATCCTTCTTACTATACCGCAAAGCTACACATACATTTTCAATTGCTTGTACACACGACATTGTAGTCTCTCCTTTCTAGGAGTATTTTCTTTATTTTTTTTTATTTTATTATCGTTGGTGTTTCATCTACCGACACGATCGCGACCGATAATATTTTCAAACACACAGTGCGTTCCTTCTTATGTTTCTCTTTTCTTCTTAACGACTTTTGTCTTTGAGTATCTTTTTTCTATAGCAAATACACGTTCACTCAAATATGTCTACACCTTGGTTGAGTCCCCAAATGTGGAGTTTTATTTCTTAAATAAATACTCGTATATGTTGTCTTTAATAATGTATTTTAATTATTAAGTTTTAATGAAAGAAACGAAAAAAAAGTACAAAAATTATATGAATTTATTATAATCGGCGTCTTCGTCTCCGCACACACGTCTTGATTCGTTAGCGTCTCTCATCAAACTGAACTTGCTTCAACTCTCTTCCCACATATATATATATATATATATATATATATATATACATATATATATATATATATATATATATATATATATATATATATATTTATATACTTATATATATTTATATATAATGTATCTATATGTATATATTCATATATATATATATATATATATATATATATATATATATATATATATATATATATATATATGCTAGCAGGCCCGTCCGGCATTGCTCGGCGAGTTATTTGGGTGGAAATTGGTTTAATTGCGTTTACACCTTTTTATATTATATTGCTGTTAAATAATATTTTTTGCTTTAAAGAAAAAGGCATATATCTTAATTATAAAAATATTTAAAATGAAAATTTACTATAAAATCAATGCTTAAGATCCGACTGCTCAAGTGTATATATAGAAAGTCATTTATAGTCACAGAAAATGCGAAACGAAAAAGAATACAAAATCGATTTTTTTTAGCTCTTTTCATGCCGATAAAGTCAGAATAAAACTCTCTGTTAGATTTTTTTGGAGTAACTATACTCTAGTCTCACTTTCCTTCTCAAGAATCCTTTTAATTTGATACCCATATCGTGTGGTGTATAAAAAGTAGTCGTATGACCATTTTGGGACGTGTCTCAAAAAGTGTTTCTAGATATTTCATTATATTTTGTGTTCTCACCTCCAAAACTTCTTAAATTTGGTACCTATGTCATGGGTATGGTGCGCCCTTTTTTTGTAAAAGATTTTATTATATTTTATGTTTCGTTCTCAAAAACCCCTTTCGTTTTATACCCTTATCACGTGGATGGAAAAAAGTAGTGCTCCGCTATTTTGAAGCGTCTACCATATTGTTTTTGAAATAATTTTATTATGTTTAATATTTCCTTTTAAAAAATCGCTCTCATTTGATACCCATATCATGGGGGTGGATAAAAAGTAATGGCCCACATCTTTGGGGTATCCGCCATTTTGGTATCCTATATCCATCTCCTGACCCTCAGCTAAATTCCCACCAATTTGCAACCAAATCGGTTAAGTCGTTCTTGAGTTATAAATAGTGTAACTAACACGACTTTCTTATATATAGATATATATATATATATATATATATATATATATATATATGTATATATGTATGTATATATATATATATATATATATATATATATATGTATATATACAAAAATACATATATATATATATATATATATATATATACATATATATATATATATATATATATATATATATATATATGTACACATATATCTATATATACATATATATATATATATATATATATATATATATATATATATACATATATATATATATATATATATATATATATATATATATATATATATATATATTATATATAAAAATATATATGTATATATATATTTTATTTTTTTTAAATATATACATATACATAAATATTTAGTTCATACTCCACCTCTTCAAAAAGTCGCTTTATTGATTTTTAATATGTTAAAGGCGATATTGGCTTATATTTGTCTCTGAAACTCCACGATATTATATTTATGGTCTTTAATAAATATGGTTAGAACGTATTTAATGATTAAAGTTTAATCACCCTTGCTATTTCATTATCACTGAGCTACTGAGCTATTAAATGAACTAGCTCAGTAAACTGATCTGAGCTAAAATGAACGGGAGTTGAAGAGCACAACTATACGGAGGACACACTTTCAATTCTCACCTTTCAATATTCTTCCAATTCCCATTTTTTACTAGCGTTCCTTTCCACCTTTCCATTAGCGTTGCAATTGAAACAGCTGATAACAGAAAGATGTCAGCGCGTCACTTTAAGCAATAAATTGTGTTAGTGAAACGCTTACCAGAATTAAAAAAAAAATAAATGTTTTATTCAATAAAATTGTGTTTATGAAGATTCTTGTGATTATTTTCTATCAATCAGATGAACAGAATTATAAAATATACATGTATAGCGACTCATAGAATGAAAACTTTCATCGTTGAAGGCATTTCTGATATGAACTTGACTATCAATTTGAATGCAGCCTGTATCACATGAGTCAGTTGAATTGAGTTTTGACTCGCAATTTGTGTTATGAATTTGAAACCAACTTAAAAGTGCGGTTGCAGTGTTATCGCTGAATTCTATTTTCAGCAGATTTCTCAGGCACAGAACAGAACGTAAAAGTACAGACATGTTTTCAATTATCCAGAAAGAAAGTATAGTGCTTCATAATGGGGCGTAATCGGGGTATTCATTCGGTTAACCGGTAGTCGGCTAATCGATTAATTCCTTACCGATTAAATGATCCGTTAATTTAAAAAAGTAGCATTATAACGTATTTTTGTGTGTTTCAATTATTTATATCGTCTCATATACAAAAGGTATGTGTATAGAAACTATTTTTGTCATACAAACAAGATCAAATCCTAAACAGCAAGAACTACAACATACATAAAGATGGAAGAAGGAACGAGTTTGGCCTTATACATGATAAAAACCATTGTTGACCACCGTTGCTCAAAATAGTGGACAATTTCATTCGTATATATAAATGTGTCGGTTAATTTCTGGCTGATTTTAATTTGGATAAACGAGTTTTAGAAGAGTTAACCAAAAATTTAAATCATTTGGAAGAGAGTACTAAAGATGTGCGAATGTCATGATTTTTTCGTGAATCACGTGAATCGTGATTATAAATGATTAAAACCACGCGTGCGTGCGTATTCATTCATATGTGTTATAGGATCTTCTTAAACTGTTGAAATAACTAACAAAGTGATCTCGCAATTCACTTTGTAGTTAATACATAGTTAGGAATTCCTTTTTGCTTGCCCCGTTTCAGTTCACGAATTGTCATGGTTTTTTCCACTAATATACTCAAAACAATAAATAACTTTACATTTCTATTAATTGAAATTACTCAATTTATACAAAATTATTAATCGATTAGCCAAACAATAGCAAAATCAACCGATTAAACCAAAACCCCAGCGATTAACCGCTTAAAACAAAGACCCGATTAAATGAATACTCTAGGAGGTACAGATCATTGACAATGCATTCGATTTGTTATTGTATTACAAATATTTTGCAAAGAAAATTAGCATAATATCGGTGCACAGATTGCCGGCGTGGTAACTGAGACCTTATGCCGGCGATGTTATTAACGCGTATTTTAACTGTTACTGTGACTGACTGTATACGACTTATGCCTTCACATAAGAAGTAGAAACGTAGTTAACCACGGAAAAATCCTCAGAAGAACTGTAACTCTATACAGTTATCTAATGTATAGAAATTAATTAGTGCGAGTGAGACGGAAAACTCTCGAAAGACAGCAAACGATCTGTTGTCTGGCTGCACTTAAAAAATACTTGCCAACGAGACTCGATATTGACTGACACAGAGTTGCTCTGCAGCGTGCAAGGGCCCCAACATATATTAAAACTTCTGATGCAATGCTCGGCATCGTTGCATATACATGCGATCAGTCACTTTATAAGTTGATATGGCCAAATTGAATTCAAACAAATCAAACTGCACAAATAAGATAAATTTCTGTTTCAATTATATTTTACTTAGAAAAATTTTTAAGGCGACTTAACAGATACACAAAATATTATATAAGAAATTTTTTTAGGAACAAATTTGTTTAACACGTTGACTGCCACGGCAATTTTCAGAAAACTGCCCAAAAATGACAATTTGATTTTTTCACATTATATTACTAAAAACTCTATTTCTAGGTTATAGGTATATCATCAAAAAGCAAATCTCATATGTTTTTTAGGAGAAAAAGGATTCTGTTGGATTCTGTAACAGAAATCGCTGCCAACTACGAGATAATTCGTACATCTTTCTTTAATATTTTGTTTTATAGTAATTATTACTTGTTATAATTATCATAATTTTATTATTATTTTCTTTCTTTATAGTTTTATAAACATTCTCTAATTACACTATACGACATATAAAGACCTTTTGAAAAGTGCAAGGTCGTGACTATATGGGTTCGATTCTCCTATCAAATTGTAGTAAAACCCTATACTCAGTGTGGCCAATTTGGTGACCGATTTTTTTTTTATGGTCCTCCAAAGTTTCCCAATACTACCATGATGCCCAAAAAAAGGTGTCACCAGTTTTTGACAAATAGCTAATCAGTACTTAAAAATATCGCTTAGCTTTGTTCGGCAAAAATGTAGCCAATAGTAGGTTGAATATTTTTTCCTAACATTTTATGACGAAAATTTATTTTATCCTAGAGTTTTTTTTGAAAAGTAGCCACGGTAAAGCTGAACAACTTTTGTCAACATACCAATATAATCTGAACGTGTCTAGATATCAAAAATATGTCATAAAGACTCAACTTTTATAATTTTTTCTACCTTGGTATAGTTATTAGCCTGTATCTTAGTCCAGTGTCAACTGAACTTTGATTTCTCGGTGGATTTAGAAGGACAAGACTAAGGCCTTTCAAATGGCATATACATGTACGCAAAGGCATTGAAAATCATATATTTTTCCCCATCAAACTAATTTTTTATATCTTTTTTTGTCATTTTTTAAATTTAATTTCGTTTTTCTGTACCATTTTATATGGGAACCATATAATTTCTGTTTTGGGCTAAAACGTGTATTTGGCTGTATGTAAAATGCAACTTTGCTTTTGAAAATCCACCAAAAATTTACCGAGTTATATAAATATTTTTTTAAGCACAATTTCATTAATATATAATTTTTCATGAATTTACTCAAAAATGTTTTCTTGGTCGTTTTCTTTTTAAGTGGGCGTCTAGAGTAAATTTAACAAAAAGTGTATTTAACAAAAAAATATGTTTCAGTTAAAAGTCTAATAACTCGTTCAATTTTTAGTGGATTCTGAAAAGCAAAGTTGCATTTTACACACAGCCAAATACACGTTTTAACCCAAAACAGAAATCATATGGTTCCCATATAAAATGGGACAGAAAAACGCCTTAGAATTAAAAAAATTACAAAAAAAGATATCATAAAAAATGAGTTTGATGGGGAAAAATATATGATTTTCAATGCCTCTGCCATTTGAAAGGCCTTGGTCTTGTCTTTCCAAATCCACCGAGAAATCAAAGTTCGGTTGACACAGGACTAAGATACAGGCTAATAACTAAACCAAGGTAGAAAAAATTATAAAAGTTCAGTCTTTATGACAAATTTTTGGTATCTAGACACGTTCAGATTATATTGGTATGTTCACAAACGTTGTTCAGCTTTACCGTGGCTACAATTTTCCCAAAAAATGTGTACGAAAAATCAAGATTTCCTAAAAGTTATGATCAAAATATTAAAAAAAATTTTGTTTCTTTAACTTTAAAAAATAAACTCTAAAGGTACGTTCACACTTATCAAATATTTGCCCCGAAAAGCGTAACCACTAAATACTAATGAAAAATATTTTTGTTCAGATACGTGTTTATTAATTAAAACAATTTCATACAAAACTAATAGGCAGTGTCATGAATCCAATGTTATTGGAGACTATTTAACTCAATAAATACATTTTTGAATTAAGAAGTTTTTTATTAGTGTTTAGTGGTTACGTATTTTTGGGCAAATATTTGATAAGTGTGAACGTACCTTAAGATAAAATTAATTTTCGTCATAAAATTTTAGCAAAAAGTATTCAACATACTCTTGGCTACATTTTTACCGAACATAGTTAAGCGATATTTTTAAGTGCTGATTAGCTATTTGGCAAAAACTGGTGACACATTTTTTTGGGAAACTTTGGAGGACCATAAAAACAAAACGGTCACCAAATTGGCCAAACTGAGTATAGTGTTTTACTACAATTTGTTAGTAGAATCGAACCCATATAGCCACGGGCAGGCACTTTTTGCACTGTTGCACAGTGTTATTGTTATAATTATCAAGAACCCAATATGATATATTTTTGCTCTTGATTTTAATAAATTTTCAGTTCACGCAAGACAACATTGACTTTTTGTTCTTTTCCCAGAAACCATTTATCGATACTAGCACTGATATAATACGCTTTTATTCGTAGCTACACAAAAATGGCAGGTTTAGTGAGTACGAGAAAACTAGTAGTTGGCACCCTAGAAGTGAACGCAATCTACGAGTTATCTCGTAGGCAGTCAACGTGTTAAATGTGAAAACTTTTTTTGTAAATTTTGGAAAAGAATCAGTATGAATAAAATTAAAAATTTGGTGTGAACATTTTATTTGATGGATTTTAAAGTAGGAACAACTGCTTAGGTATTGATGCAATTAATTGGGAATTATATGCCAAATATATGTACATCTGGCATATAATTTTTTATTATGTTCCAAAAGAACTGTTGCAGATAGACAAGAAATTGCATTTGGATTCAGGCAATTAAAATGATGAAACTTGCAATATTTTCTCACTGAGACTTACGGAAATGATTTCTAGTTTCTGAACCAATTTGTTAAAAATATATACCTTAGTTTTTTTAGTTAGAAAACTGCAATAATATATATACATATGTATCTAGTTTGAATAAAGTATTTTTTATCTTTTTACGAATTTTTTATCATATCTGATAATCAGTTTGACGATTCTTCTCGAAATTTGACGGATTTGCGCTGGCAACAGCCTGTATGTATTTACAATACGTTTATAAATTTCAAGAAAGTACTTTCATGCATTAGGGCTGCTTATTTCCCAAACGCTTAAAAAGTTAAATCAACTTTTATCTTGGCACATACCTACATCTGTATATTAACATGTTGTCATAAATATTTTTAGTCTTTTTCATTTCAAGTATAAATTTCTAACTTGTTTTTGAGTGCCTTTATTTTCTCTTCACATTGTAATATTTATTAACTATTTGCATATGACCCTGACCTATTTAAAACTTTTCGCATCCATGGTATATGGTTTTGTTTTATACAATATACAATATCTACTGTATTTACAATATGCAATACCTATTTTTGGAAAACAAGTTGTGATTGATTTCAATGCATATTTTGAATAAAGTTGGTTGAAGTAGATATGTATGTACAGCGAATGTTATGCCATATAAATCAGCATGGATAGTGGAATTAATCATTATATCAAAGTTCAATGCGCCTTCATCATGCACTACAGACTATAATTTTTTTTTAAGAAGCCACTTACTTCACTACCGAACATTAACGCTTTTTAAAACCCGCACAAAAGCACAGTTATAACTTGTATATATATATATATATATATATATATATATATATATATATATATATATATATATATATATATGGCATAAACTTGTACAAATTGTTTCATGGAATATCCGTTGCAAAGTTTTCAAAGTCATATTATTATACGTGTAGCAACAACAATGTAATATTTGTATATAATTACTTATTAGTGACTGATATATCTTATCCCCGACCCCTTTCCGCTGTGTAGATCAGCTATGATTTTTGGAAATTCGAATGTGAAACATGTAAAAAAGGGCAAAAAAATGAAACCCAGACAGTCAGCGATATTAGATGATACGACTTTCACTTTTTATTAAGCTACGATTGATGAATTTCTTTACGAAAACTATAATATTTTAAAGGTTTTCTTGAGAAGGTGTAAAAATTTGTAACAAAAATGATAAATAGGGCTGTAGGCAATAACCGCCAGGAAATAGTCCCCAAAATATGAGATGACACCCCGAAAATCGAATAGGGGAACAACAACGATTACTGTGGCTAGGTACATACATATTTAATGTTTTGGGGTATTATTGAATAGTGTCAAATATATAAACGTTAATATATATGTAAACACTTTAGTACTTGCAAAATCTATTCTTATTTCTTACAATGTGTGTGCAAAAGTTGTTGTATATTTTAAGGCTTCATTTCTTTCAAGATATAAAATATGTAAACGAAAATCGCTGCTTCGATATATAAGATATTCCAAGGTCGCAAGCATAAAACAATATTTCCATAAAATAATAATTTTATATATATTCAAATTTTACTCTACAAACTTATGTAAAAAGTTGATGATAATTGAGATCAATGTTGGTGTTAGTTCCCTTTGTAAATTGGGGTTTGTACACATGCAAAAAGACCGCAACTTTGGGTGGATATTTAATTTTTTTGTTTGGGTTATTATTTCATTTTACAAACGGCGAATGAAATAAACACCCAATTATTGGGCTATTGTTTGAGGGGTTAGTTTCTAGGGCAATATTTCCTGTCGACGACAAATTGTTTAAAATATTATTACGTTAAAGAGACTGTCCGTTTATTGTTATTAGTTATTGTGATATATCTAATATTTTTTTACCAAGTGATCGCATTTAACCGCGAGTTGAAATCAGAGAAATATTGACTCAATAATGTACAATCAGCCTTGAAGTTTATGACTAATTCGTAGATAATTGCCATGAATTTCATATTGAATACATATTCAAATCAACAAAAAAGCTCGATTCCGCGCTCACTGATGAATATTGTGCCGAATTCTTCTGATCAGCATTAGTTCATGGCTGTATTAGTTATTGTCAGCTTATTTTAGTGATGAAGGTATAGTACTGCTCATTGAACTAGCTGGCACCGATTGACACTATCATGTACTAAGAGCAGAGTAACAGCACACTCCTTCGTCGGCCCCGTAGCAAAAATATTAGCCGACGAATTAGCAACAAAAAAGTCTCTATGTTCTCATCTATCTCCATTTGTCCTCTCAACTCTATCCATTCCCTTCTAGTTCCGGTGCAATGCACTGCATATGTAGGGCTCATGCCCTGAGTGCTAGTCCGAACTAAAAATAATAATAGCATACATTTGCTATCAAAGCTTTCTAATTTTGTACCAAAATAAAAGAGCAAATTGGTAGATAATAAAGAGTGATTTTTCAGCTACTTTTCTTCTTGGCAGCTCAGCTGTTTTCGTGTAACATGTTACTGTTGAACAGGTCAGTTCAGGACTTACAAACGAACAACGCTTTCGTGTTAAATGGATATGTGAACAAGTAAAATTGCCATACAAGAGCTGGCAATGAATTCCGAAGAATGCATTTTTCGCTGTGGGTGTGGGCTCACAAAATGCACAAACAGTCCTCGAAAAACCATTACATCCAAATAAAGTATGCAGCGATTTGTGGTCGGACGTCATCATCAGCCCGTATTTTTTCGCAAATGGAAGCGCCGTCACCGTGAACTCTCTACGCCATTTAACCCCTCAGGACTATTTTCTCAGGGGACATTTGAAAGGCCTAGCTTACGTAAACAAACCATATATATAGTATATATATGTATATATATATATATATATATATATATATATATACATATGTATATGTATATGTATATATATATATATATATATATATATATAAATACATATATGTAAATATATATATATATATATATATACATATATATATATATATATATATATATATATATATATATATATATACATACATATATATATATATATATATATATATATATACATATATATATATATACATATATATAAATTAATATATATATAAATATATATATATATATATATATATATACATATATATTTATATAAATATATATATATATATATATATATATATATATGTATATATACAGTACTTTTTGCTTATAGTCCACAACTGTAGTTGCCCAACTTTTGTGGACTATAAGCGAATTTGGACTATAACCGATTTTCTTTATAAGCCACTTAACGGCTTATAAGTGAATCTTGATTTAACCCACATTATTAACTATGTAAAATTATTTTCTTCCACTTTTTTAAAAGAAAAGAATAGTTTATTTAAAACAACCATATATTGATTTAATTTAAATCAATAGTTAAAAAAAAACATATATTGTTATACCCTCCAAAAAATAATATGGAGGGTATATTCACTTTGCCATTCCCTTTGTAACTAAGCGAAATATCCATCTGAGACCCCATAAATATATTTTTGATCAGTGATTGGGCGAATAGGTTTGGATAGTTCACTTGCAGGTAATTGGTCATGGTCTTCTTTTTATTCCTGACGATGTTTTTACATCTGCTACCCGAACCTTGCCATCATTGCCCTCGTGAGTTTGAAGGATTCTTCCAAGTGGCCAGCTCATAACCGGTACATTATCCTCTTTTATAATAACCATCTGTCCTTCTTTCACATTTTCAGATGATGATTTCCACTTCTGTCTTTCCTGCAATTGGTGTAGATACTCGGCTGACCAACGTCTCCAGAGCTCATGTTTGAGCTGGGAGACAAGTTTCCATCTTGTGGCGAGAGGACTATTTGGTTGCACTGCTCTACTGTCCACTTGGGCTGTGAGTGGTTCTCCAATTAAGAAGTGTCCTGGAGTCAGTGCAGTTAGATCATTTGGATTAGGTGACATCGGGGTTAGCGGACGGGAATTTAATATGACTTCTATTTCGATGATTACTGTTTCAAGTTTTTCGTGCGTTAGTGACGCTGTTGAAACACTTCGTAGTAAAAGTTGCTGCGCGGATTTTACTGCTGCCTCCCATAAGCCTCCAAAGTGAAGTTTGTAGCATTGTCTGAATATATGGTCTGGCATCGCCCTCGGCGTGATACAAATCTTTTGAAGACTCCAATGAATGCATCTGTTGTTAATTCAGTTACAACTTCCAGGTGTACAGCCTTCGTTGAGAAACAGACAAAAACAGCTACATAAACTTTATGAGGTTTTTTACCCCTTATCTTATAATGAACCCAAAACGGTCCGCAGTAGTCAACACCAGATTTAATAAATGGGCGTGATGGGGCGACCCTGCTTGCTGGTAAGTCCCCATTATTTGAGAAAATAATCTAGGTTTTGCTCTTGTACATCGTACACAGTTTTGGACTATATTTCTTGCCATTGATTTTCCTTTGGTGATCCAATATTGTTGTCTGGACATAGCCAATAATGATTGAGGGCCACAATGATAGTTTTTTTCATGCAACATTGTGAGTATAAGTTTTGAAATCGTGTCGTTATAGGGTAGAAGTATGGTATGTTTTGCATCATATGATAGATTAGAAGCTTCCAATATTCATCCGACCCGTAAAATGTTATTCTCATCTAAGAATGGAGATAAGCTGCTAATTATGCTGGACTTGTCCACTTGGCATTTTTTCTTTAACTCAGATATCTGCTTCTTGAAGTCGGAGATCTGAACTGCTCGAATAATTATAAATCGCGAATCATCCAGTTCTTTAGGACTCAGCGAAATGTGTTTTGGTCGAAATTCATTTTGCGTTATTGAATTATTTATGAATCTTAGTACGTAACCCAAAACCTTCTGTAAAGTTGTAAAGGAATTTTTGTGTTGAATTCCGTATATAAGGCTACCGTCGTTTAATACCATAGTTGCTGTAACAGGAACCACCTTCTTTTTCTAAATGTCATTGGCAATTTCTTGAGGTAAGTATTGCGATGGCCATGACTCCTCTTTTCCATGAAGGAAGTTCATGTTACATGCTGGCAGATCTACTGCACCGAGTCCTCTGGCTGGGTTGTGTTTTGATCGCACATGGCGCAATTGTTCGGCTAGAGTTAGTGACTGAATTGTTGATACTCTGTTGGCGACAAATGTTTTGTATGAAGATGATTGTGCGTATATCCATGATAATATGATTTCTGAATCAGTCCATAGAAATGTAGCTTGGTTTTGAAACTGCAGGTCAATCTTTAGTCTGTGAGCAAGCTGTGCTGCTAGAACTGCTGCACATAACTCTAGTCGAGGTAAGGTCTGCTGCTTCAATGGTGCGACTCTTGATTTTGCACAGAGTATTCGCACGATTACCTGCCCACTCTTAAGAATTGCGCGAATGTATGCAACTGCACCAAATGTCTTCTCCGATGCGTCTGCGAATAAGTGTAATTATGTTTGTACTGGGTTGTCGCCCTGGAAGATATGTCGTGCTATCGTAAAATTGTTGAGATTTTCTAGATCGTTTCTAAATGTGCTCCAAGATGTACATGGATCATTAGTTAATGGTTCATCCCAATCTAATTCATGATGATAAAGCTGTTGAATAAATATTTTAGCCTTAACAATCACAGGAGCTACCAGACCGAGGGGATCAAATACTTTTGCAAGATCGGAAGTTACTGTTCGTTTCGAGATTTGCTGATGTTGGGTTAACGCAATCGCTTTTAGGTAACCAATATAATCCTAAAGTTTTTATTGAATTAGTACTGTTACTATCGAAATCTAAATTAACCTCTTGGTCACCGGTTGGAATATTTTTGAGCAACTGTGGATGGTTTGCGCACCATTTTTCAAACTAAATCCATATTTCTTCAACATAATGATGAGTTCTTTTTGCGTTTCCACTGCTATGTTGAGGTTATTTGAACCTCCAAGGCCGTCATCCACATAGAAGTTGTCTTTCAGCATCTGAGAACCATACGGAACCTTGAGAGAATTCTCAGTAGCTATTTTTTGTAGACATGTTTTAATTCGAAAACGAATTAAAATAGAAAATAGTTCACTTTGCACCACTGGACCAGTATACATTAAGTCATTTAATGAATATCCAGTAGATGTTTTTGCTGATGCGTCAAACACTACCCGAAGCTTTGTTGTGGTGCTATCAGGTTTTAATACACAGTGATGTGGAATAAAATATCTTGGATGTAGTACGTCGTCTAGGTTTACCATTTGCATATGCCCTAGTTGCTCATATTCTCTCATGAATTGCGTGTACTGAGCTCGGATATTTTCATTGTTTTGGAGTCGTCGCTCCAAACTAAGAAATCTGTTATATGCAATGGCATGCGAATCACCCAATGATGTTGGGTTTTTCTTAAATGGAAGACTGACGATAAGGCGACCATCTGTGTTAGTTTGAGTATGATTAATAAAATGGGCTTCACATTGGGAATCTGCTGGGGACAAGATTCTTTCATTTGGTTCTACTTCATCGAGTTTCTATAGTCTCTCGACCTCTTGTTCTATTGAATACTCCTCACCGAATACTGCACACGTAAGTGGTGGTGATGAGCTATGAACAATGGTTTTTCGTACGGCGCCGCCTACGATCCAGCCAAGTAACGTGTTTTGTAGCGTTGGACCGCCGTTTGTCAGTTATATTGCCCCAGGCTATACTTGGAATGTTCCAGATATTACTTGGAATGTTCCAAAGTTTTGATTTGGTTGAGCCGGAATGATAGTTGGTAAGACAATCCCTTTCAAATTTGTTGAAAAGTCATTATTTGTAGAGAACATCTCAACATTCACGCGGTGCTATGCTCGTTTTTTAATTCTTCCCACACCATCAATGCATAAAGACGCTTCCGTTGAAGAAAGGGATAGCTTCTTGATAAGTCTTTCAGTCACAATATTTACTTGCGAACCTGAATCTAGTATAGCTCGGAATTCGTGTGTGATACCATTTGTGGCCTTGATAACTACCTTTGCGGTGGCTAACATGACATAATTCTGATGCCCTGTTGTTGGCTTCATAGATGTGGATGAGACTGTATTTGTCTCTTCTCTTTTGTTTGTGGGTTGAATTTGCGGAACTGATGTCTTCTGTTTTTTTTTATGTTTTGTTGTAAATGTAATAATGAATTATGCTTCTTGTTGCATTTTCTACATCCACTGGAGGTACAAACTTTTGTTACGTGATCATCTCTGAGACAGTTAACACAAAGTCTTTGTTGTTGTGCCCACCTTAACCTGTCTGATTCCGGCATGTTTAAGAATTGCTTGCAGTGATAGATAGGATGATTTTCTGTGGTACACAGTTTGCAATTGTTTTTATTATCCGTAGTTGTATGATTATAGCATCCCAAGATGAAGTGTTAACATTTAAGTTATTTAACACCAACAAACAAACATTCCTTGGTAGTGTCGTGAAGAGTTTTAATTGACGGACTAGACATAGTTCCTGCTGGTTGGTTAAGGATTTTGTCTACTAAAGTGGCTACTATGACTCTTTTGTTATTATACCGCTCCTGAAGTAGTGTCCATGCTGTCTTCTAGTTCTCTTTAAATAGCGTTAGATGGCTAATAAGTTTTGCGGCTTCTCCTGAGACGTTTGATTTGAGGTACCACATTTTCTGTACGTTTGGTAGAGGTTGCTTGTCTACCATTTCCGAAAACAGTTCATAAAATTGCCACCACTTTAGACAGTCTCCATTAAATTGTGGAATTGTAACCTTAGGTGGAGGTAATGAACTATGTACGCCTGGGTTGCTTCCCAACTGTAATCCACCATCTACATGCTGCCGTTTGTGTTGATCTGATAGTACCGCCAATTCAATCAAATAATGTTGAACTGAGTCATTCAGATTATGGTATTCATTCGGATCAAGTTCCAATATTGTAGGATCTTCTACTTCATGCCATAATTCATCATAAAATTCTTGAATTTGATCGAACAACTTATTTATGGTTTCACTCTTAATCTGACAAAATTGTGGCGGACGACCCTCTTCCTCCAACGATAACCCATTTAATAAACGTGTTAAGGCCGTCATTCGAGCTTTTAGTCTCCTAGCTGGTTCTTTACCTTGAAGTGACAGTAACTCATGACCAGATGGATTCGTCTCTTTTCTGATTGCTAGTAATGGTTTGACGCTGAACTTGTTAATTTGAGACGTAAGATACTCAATTGTCTCACTGTACATTTCACCTATGGATTTGTGCAGGTTTTGGACAATATATGGATCGCTGACTGATAGCGTATTATCTCTTTTAATAGCGTTTTCTGTTTTTTCAAAGTCCTGCCACAATCCAACTAGTTCTTCGTTTTTACTTCTGTAGAAGTCTAGCGTTCGCCTATCATGGGGGGCCTTCTTGATGTTTGAAATAATTCTTTCTATCTCAGTGGCTTTCGCTTGCTGCTAAAACATAAGACTCTCTAAATTTGCCATGTTAGGTTGCCTTATCTTAAGTTGATGATTTGAAGAGAATAGACACGGGGTATCACAATATTAAGCGTTCCGCGATACTAATGTTCAAGAGATGTGAGATGGTTTGACTAAAACTGCTGTGGTTTATAGCCTTTCGCGTTGATGTTGAATTGGTAAATTGTTGCTTGTGTTTTGTTTTAATTTTCAAAACTCCTTACCACTGGTGGGGGGAAGCTTTGTAAACTATGAAAATCTAGGGGTCACCAAAATGTGCGATAAGGCGATAGTTTAATTAAATTCAAACACATAAATCTGAACTGAAACTATTTTGCCTTATTTGTTCTTATAAGCACTTGAACCTGAAGAACGCTAATTAATCAAATAAAACACGTTAAATGCCTTAAAACAATTGACGCTTATTTTCTTTATTTTTCATTCTTATATACTAAATTCTTTTACAATAACTTAATTTAAATTGCTTAGTAAGTAAAAATAAACAAATATTGCATAATTGCTGAACTTAAATATTTTCCCCTTTTTTTTATAAGAAACTTAATTTAAAAACATTAATTTCTGTTTTGTCAACAACAACGGTTAATGAACTTAATACAAAATTAGGTCATAAAATAAAATGTTTAGGTAATTGAACTTAAACAGAAATAATAAGTAGAATAAAATGTTTAGTCAACAATAATGGTTATTAAATTTAAAAACGGAAATTAAGAAATGTTTTTTAATAATAATAATTATATACAATAATAAAAATTATGTGTATGTAAGTATCAACAATCCTGTATATCCACAATAATGGCACTGTGATTGCTGTGAGTATAAATATCAGATACTCTCCAGTTTACACGGTCTATAATGGTATCGCTGGCAAACGTAATATCAATAATTGATCCACCATTTCCTCCTCTAAATGTTTCCTCAACTCCAGAATTCAAGAGCACAACATTCAGCGCAGAAAGGGCCTCTAGTAGCATCCTTCCCCTTGCATTTGTCAAGGGGCAGCCCTATTCAACAGCCTACGCATTGAAATCCCCTGCTACTATGTTGTTTATAATAACATGAAAGTCATCAATAGAATACCTAGGAGGGACATAACAGCTGTACAAACATATGCCGGAAACAGTGGCCCGCGTGTACCCACATTGCGGTGATAACCTTTCCCTCAATATCAAAGATCCGGTAGTCCATATAGCTGCTGTATCTGAATCATCAGTAACCCAATTTGCAGATACAATCTTCTTATATGGCTCGCTGAGTACAGCAACGTCTACCTTTAAATCTCGTACGGTTTGCCTAAGCAACTCCTGTGCTGCTTGGCAATGATTGAGATTTAGCTGTAATATGCGCATCCTGATTTTTAAGTACTGTTTAACACTGAAGCCTCTGTAGCGCCCTCTTGTAGTACGGGCAAACTACGCATCCGGTAACATGGTCACCATTAGTATTTCCACCCTTTCTACAGAGCATGCACGAAGGTCTGTTGGAACATGTTGCAATCTTGTGGCCAGCTTCCCCACAACGCAAGCAATTCCCAGATAGATCCTGGCCGCTGCAATTCGTCGCCCTATGTCCAAAATCGAGACAGTTGTAGCACCTATTCGGTGCTATCCTTTCCCTTATTCGACACACGACCCAGCCGATGCATATCTTGGACATCTCTAGAAGACGTCTAGCTAGAGAAGCACTCGGGCCAATCGTGGCAGTTTGTGTTCCCCCATACGCTCTCCTCAGTGATCTAATTGCAGTCAACTGCAGTGCCTTAAAATCGTTGGATTTACTAACTATGGCGTCATAGATGTCCTCCTTGGAAGTCACCTCGTCTATGTCCCTAATTTCAATCCTAACATCTTGGGATAGTGCCCGTACTTCGACAGTTCCACCCAGTACCGCTTCCACCTCCGACCTGAACACAAGATGTGTTCTGGTGAGCGGGTTTAGTGAGCTTCACTAGCAGCTCACCCCTCTCGGTCTTCCGAATGCCCTTCACATTCTCCCCCAGACTACTAAGTTTAGGGTCCTTCTTCACTTGCCTGAGAATCTCAGTATAGGAAGCGTTCCCACATGGTTTAATAACCAGGGCATCCGAACGTGACCCCTGCTTACTCCTAATCCAATTTCTATTCCCTTCCCTGGGACGGACCTTTATCCACCCAGGTTCCTTAGTGCCTGGGTTCGGCAAAGCAGCACCATTCGCTTCCGCCGATCCCACAGAGCTACCTTCACTACTCCTGATGGCATCTACTGCATCCTTCCTCTTCTTCTTAGCCCTATTCTCCCTTGGCCCAAGAGTACTCTCATCTCTCCGACGGTTCGGGGTCGCACCTGCAGGGACAGTGGGAGATGGTCTTACCCCTGTCTGCGTCTGCTTATTGCAGTGTACCTTGCAATTTCTAGCAGTTCCACTGCTCAGCTCATCTGCCACCTGCATATACAATGCCTGTATTTCTCGAGACATCGATATTATATCCTTGTGGACATTCGATCTTGTCTTGAGAAAGTCTAATAGCTTTGCTATTCTCTCTCCTAGTTTCTCAACCTTGCCTTTTGATTCCTGACCACCACCAGCTGTGGTGCCAAAACTTCCCCTATGCGGCGTGTTCACCGCCGTAGGAGGCGATCTCGCGATCACCGGCCTCTTCAGAAATGGATTCTCGATTTCACCATTTCCTGAGCTTTCCGCTCTCGCTTCTAAATTAATTCTATTGTTCTTCTGCATTTCTCTTTAATAGGGTCCAAACTCGCAGCCGCTGTCTCCGTTCGTTGTGCAGTCACGTTTAGATCCCATGGATGTCTTTGCATGCAGTGAGGTCCATGCGAGGGTTGACGAAGAGACCTTATGGATCAATCCGCCCGAGCCAGATCCGTGCTAATCGGGAATCAACATCCGGACCTACACCACCAACTTAATTATGACGAACTTCAAACGTACTTTGAGACTTGCCAAGTTTTAATAGGACGGAGGCAGTTGTGGCATTAGCCTGAGAGTCATTTCTGTACAAATTCACTCATTTATACTTAAGTCCCAGAATACCACATCTACCAGCCCAGGGTTCTGCCATTTCAAATCGTTCTCCCAGGAATGCCATTATTAAGACCGTACTGGGCTTGGTCTTAATGCCAGGGACTTCAAAGCCCCATCGCAGTGTGCCAAATAAAGAGCCACACAGAATAACAGGTCTTCTTGGGGCATCTTTGTTCAAGCCCTCCAACCCGTTATAATAACTCAGGACCGCAGGGTCGTTACTCCCCGTTATCCGTACAAATATTCTTATGGATTTTATATACGAATATCCTTGCGGATATATATATATATATATATATATATATATATATATATATATATATCGCTCATATACTCAAAGAACTGTGCTGTTGCCTGAAGTAGTAAAACACGGGACTATAAAGCGGATGGTCCTGAGTTCAACCCCGCGCTGAGTCGTGAAATATAGTGTTGAATTCTTCTGATCAGCATTAGTGCATGGTTCTCCAATATTTCGCCCCGCATTTGGTTGGCTTTTATTTTATTTAAATTGCGACATAGCACAAGACAAGATGTCTTATAAATGATAGTGCTATTTTTTATTTTTTTTTATTTATTTATTTAGTCTATGGGTTAATCCTTACAGACTGACACAATCAAAATATAACAATGTTTCAGAAATGATAATTACATACATATATAAATGGAATCTATAAAGCTTTGTTTTAATAGTAACAAAGACAAATTACAGCAAAAACAACAAATATGGCTTTAACAAATGTCGATTTAACAAATTAAACATTTATTTATAATCAATTTTGTAATGAGTTAAGATGTAAAATTATATCATTTTTTACGACATCAATACTTTTGTTGAAATCGATACAAGGGTAAAGACTATTAAAATCACTGCAAATTCTCCGAAAGGGATCGAAGTTACTATAGTTTGTAGTGTAAAACTTAATTCTCAAGAAGCTATAATACCTTGTTGGACGATTGGGTATATTCAAGTTTATTTTGCTCAGGAGAAATTGAGATGTGACGCAGCCGTTTATTAATTTCAGCAGAAAGGTAACATTTAGCATTTGTCGACGGCTCCTTAAGGTTGGAAGCTTAATAAGTCCTAGGTGATTACACAAAAACAGATAAGTCATAAATAAAATATAATATATAATTAGGTTTCAAAGGCTAGCAATAATATTAATATTTGTAACAAAGGAGCTTCTTTTAAACAAGACTTTAATAACAAAAGCAGATTTGCAATAAGAGGATGAAAAATATAATATAGTGGAGAAAGTAAGCAAAAATTATTAAATAGAAAACGGATAGCAGAAAGTAATATTACATAAAAAATTTAAATAATTCTCTTTTAAATATGTTAGCGTTGCCTAATTTTTGAATGTTGTTTGGCAAGGTGTTCCAAAGACTGATTGTGTGAATTAAGAACTGTCGACTGAATATAAGACTCCTATACCTCAGTTGTATAATGTTCCTACCGCGGTTAGATTTTGCGAACACAGCTCTATCATTGATGTATGTCGGTTGTTTCGATATAATAATTTTGTGCAGGAACATCAGACATTTTCATTTTAAGAGGTTCTCGAAACTGGTTTGGAAAATCTGATGGGCATATGACGAAATGTGCTCAAAGCGCCTTTTATTAAAAATGTATCTAGCAATGTTGTTATAAGCAACGTTAAGCTTTCTTTTGCCTTCATAAGTACAGTTTGCGAAAAGTTCACATCCGTATAGGAGAGATGGTATAAGATACGTTTTGGCTAATAACATACGTATTGAAGATGGTGTTGAATCTTTAACTGCCCAAAGGCTGCTCAACATATCGTAGACTCTGCCAACAACTGCATTTATATGGTCAGACCAAGTTAGTCTATCATTGAAGATCAGTCCCAGATTAGACGCTGTTGTAACAAAACCTATATTATCTCCGTTAGTTTTTAACCGAGGGTCCTGGAAATTTCTCCTAGATTTAGAAATCAAAATACATTTGGATTTAGCGGGATTTATACATAGACCATTTGACTTCACCCATATTCCAATTCTGGTTAGGTCATCATTGATGTTGTTGACACAGTAATTTAAGTCAGCAATATTGCTACTGTTATAGAGCTGACCATCGTCAGCATACATATTTATGTACTGTACTATCGATTGTGATGTCAGGCAGGTCATTAATATATAGGCAAAAGAGAAGGGGCCTAAGAATTGAACCTTGTGGAACTCCTCTTTTCACTATGAGTGCTCTTGATATTTTGTCTTTAAGCTGAACTATTTGCGATCGATTAGTGAGATACGATGATAAAAGCTTACACGCAGAGCTTGAAAAATTAAAAAGCTTATGGAGTTTTAACAGCAGAATTTTATGATCGACTGTGTCAAACGCTTTGCTGTGATCCAGAAGGATCAAGAAAGCCACCATATTACGATCAATTTTCGATCTGAGGTCTTCAACAACATCAACTAAAGCAGTTATACAACTTTTCCCTTTCATAAAACCCGATTGTTTTGCAGATAACAAATCCTTACATGCAATGTATTCATTCATTTGCTTACCTAAAAGATTTTCCAGAATTTTAGACAAAAAGGGAAGAATAGAAATGGTAGAAATTCATTGTTAGATTTTGGAATAGGAATGGTTCTTGCGAGTTTCCACTCCTCAGGAAACGTAGATTTCGTGAGAATAGAGTTAAACAGGTATGTGAGGAATGGTATAAGATTAGGTGTTAAAGCTCTTAAAAAATAGGATTGATGCCGTCCATGCCAACTGCATTAGATTTCACCTCCAAAAATCTTTTCAGCACTTCAACTTGGTCAACGCATCGAAAGCTAAATGGATCTTTTACCGAGACATAACAAAGATCGCCGTAATTGTTATCTGACGCAAATGGGACATTGACGTTTACAAACTTATCGTTAATAGTGTTAACATCAACATCATGATTGCTTGGAGACGAAATTTGCTGTCCAATACCAATGTTACGGATTTCCTTCCATTTGGATTTGCTGTCTAACGCAGAAGAGAATTTAGTTTCATAAATAAGGATTTCGCGTGCTAAATTCGTTTCAAGACTTCTCTGCGAATAGATTTGTGAACAGTTTTTAGATTGTCAGTTTTAAAACTCTTCCAACGGTTGTAAGCCTCATCACGTTTTTTATTAAATACTTTATCTCAGCACTGAACCATGGTAGCTGACTGGCAATGATTCGTTTGGTTTTTATGCGAATAGCAGCACGAAGTATATCAAAATTAGCTTTTGTTAGATTTTCATTGACATAAAAATTGTTGTCCGAGTTGAAACCTAGTAGTCTCAAAGAAAGTGAGAAACTTTTATTGATTTTTCTAAAGGTAGCAAGAGGTTTTAGAAAGAAATTTTTACCATAGACAGACCACAGCTTCACAATTATAACGGCATCCTTCGAATTGAATCTATGTTTGTTGTTGTGATTCTGAAGACGATAGAGTCGATTTAATGGCGGGAACGATGGTATTAATAGTGGCACAAATAGAGCAAAAAATTTCAGTTAAATTCTCATTCTCCTGATATGGGATCTCATTCAACCGTAATTCGCTCGCAACGGCATTATTTTCTTGCGTTCTTATTTGCATTTTTAGTGTAACCATTTCTTCCTGCATTGTTTTGTTTTCTACCGCGACAGTTTCCAATGCTTTAACCCTTTCAGCAATGTCAAGGAGCTCATTTTTTATCACACTGAATCTTTTATCGAATTCGTTTAGTAATTGTTTCTTGTACTCACTGAGTTTTTTTTTCATAACATTTTCGAGTTTATCTGTAAGCTTGTCAAACCGTATCCATTACTGGCATCGTTCTAAAGGGCGAGTCGGCGTGTGAGAACCGCGAGCTTCCCTGGTGATACGATTGCAAATTTTCAGCCATACCATCACGCGCTGGAGTACCGATATTGGTTTTTTTGTTGTTGTGTGATGCTCTTTTGCGTTTGCATCTATATTTGTAAATGAAGTTTGAGAACTGCTCTGATTAAGTTTTTGGTTTTTTGATTTGATATTTTTTACAATTTTATTACTTATTTTCTTTTGTTTTCTTAAATTATACATTTAGGGGGGCAAATGCGAGTTGGGTATATTAAAAACGAGATTTATTATATTTTTATAATTATGATGTACTAATTTTAAACAGTTCACTGTATTTACCAATACTGCAGGAGTGTTTCCGATAGTACAGTGCTTTATAGGAATGGTAATATGGTAAAGCAGTTTATTGAATTTTACATAGGGTCTACACGTAACATAATATGTAAGATGAGAGCGTCAAATTCAATCGCAGAGCGAATTGTGTTACGTGTAGACTTCAAACTAGTGTTATCTCAATCTTATAAGATTTTTTATGAGAGCGTTGTTATAAGAAATCCTATAACAACAATCTTATGAGATGAACTGTCAAATAAGCACATGCATTTGTATTTGTGTATAAAGAGTCGCCATTGAAAATCTTTAGTTGTTTGTGAATGTTGATTTTACAATTGTGACACAATTATTTTACAAATTAGTTCACTCTGCAAACAATAAACACGAATATTTTTATCAAATTTCTTCGCAAATTATAAACACTCTCTCCACGGCTGCCAATGAACTATGAATTCTTATAAGAGTAGTATTCCCCTTGGCAAACATTAAGATTAAGATGAAGAAATCCGTTCTCTCATTCTGCCGATGTTCTTTCAAATATTATGTCAGAGTTAATCGCAGTTGTACGCAGTTGAACGAGAGAGATCACTTAAATTACAATAACTGGATGCACACAAATTGCAAGGATTTGTTTATTTAGAAGAGCTTATGTTAATTGTTGCCATCCTGTTTTCAATGATGAAGGCATAGCACTGGGCACTGAACATAATTGGCAGCGATTGACACCATCATGTAATAAAGAGCAGATTAACAGCACCTTCCTTCGTCGGTGCTTTAACAAAAAATCAGCCGGCGAAGTAAAAAGGTTGAAATAGCTATACAAAATTATCCATCTGCTCATCTTTCTTCATCTGTCCCCTCAAACTATCCCCTCCTTTCTAGCTCCGGCGCACTGCACTGCATATGTAAGGGTCATCCCCTGAGTGCTGGTCCAAGATTAAAAAAAAATAACTCAAAAAATTGATTTTTTTATTTTCCAAATGGAGAACCATTTACTTTTATGTAAGATGGAGCTCACTGCTTCTCGGTCTGTTAAAGTTCTCTGTCTGTTGCATTGGCCGGGTAACAGCCCTGATATGAACCCCATTGAAGATGTGTGGGAGCTGATGAAAAGAGAAGTGGCTAATGATGTGATTACGAACATAACCCAGCTCCTAGAAAACATTATTTCTGTGTGGAATAATCCTTGGGGTCTATAATCCTTGGGGTTTCGAATATAAGCTGGTCACCAAAAAACTTAAATGCCTGACCCCGTTGCAACCGAGTGAGGGGCCAATCCTGGAGGAAATTGTAGACCATCTCTTTCCCCAGCAGGACGCACCACCTTGGGAGCACAACCCTCCAATTGGGACATTAAATTTTCCCCCGGTTACAATACCTGAGATTGAGGACGTTGTCTCTAGGTTTAGAGACAAGAAGGCACCGGGACTCAACTGCATTCCAAATATAGTATTAAAGGAGGCCGTCAGGCTTTATCCCGAGCAGTTCTTAAGAATGGTGAATACATGCTTAGGTAGGGGAATTTTTCCAACAAGATGGAAGAGGCAGAAGTTGGTATTAATACCAAAAGCCAATAAACCCCTAGATGATCCAATAAACCACTGTGTATGATAAATACATGTGCTAGAGGGTGTGATATGCCGAAGACTTGGGAATTGCGTTCAAAACAGAAATGGTCTATCAGAAAACCAATTTGGCTTCAGGAGGGCGAGGTCAACAGTGGATGCTATAAACGTGGTAGTAGAAACTGCTGCACGGACTATATATGGCAGGAGTTGGAGGAATGGCACAAAGGAGTACTGTGTAGTTGTGACGCTGGATGTGAAGGAAGCGTTCAACACAGCGAGCTGGGTGCATATTGTTGATGCTCTAACTCGATTGGACATCCCAGAATATCTGATAGGGATAGTGCAGGATTATTACCGGTATAGGGAATTGATCTATAGTACAGATGCGGGTATAAGGAAACGTAGGATTAGTGGTGGTGTTCCCCAAGGATCGATACTTGGACCATTGTTATGGAACGTAATGTATGATGGAGTACTAAGGTTGAGGTTACCTGAGAGAGTAAAGATTGTAGGATTCGCAGACATAGCGCTGGTGTGTGAAGCTGAAGAATTGCTGGAGGCAGAAACCATTGCAAATGCCAGCGTACAATTAGTAAAGTCCTGGATCACTGCAATGGGATTGACTCTAGCTGATCATAAAACCGAAGCGGTTTTGATTAGTACTCGTAAGGCTAGGGAAACTATTACCCTCAATGTTGGCACCTGTTCCATAGAATCAAAGGCATTTCTGAAATATCTGGGTGTGATGATTGACACACGGCTATCTTTTCGCGAGAACTTGCGATATATAGCATCCAAAGCATCAGGGACCTGTTTGGCGCTATCTCGGATCATGCCAAACACGAGAGGGCCAAAGTATCTTCAGAGGAAACTGCTCGCTGGAGTAGTAAGGAGCATTATCCTATATGCACACCCGGTATGGTCAGACTCACTTAGATATTCCACATATGTGGGGCTGGTATCCCCTGTGTATAGGCTAGCTGCTTTAAGAGTATGTAGTGCATTTCGGACAGTGTCGGACGAGGCGGCTTTTATCATTGCGGGTATGATCCCTATCGATTTAGAAATCATGAATAGGGATAACTCTGACTTATGTATGCAAAAATGGCAAGAACGGTGGTCAACCACTGAAAAGGGAAGATGGAGTTTTACATTAATACCCGACATCGTATTATGGCTGACTAGGAAACATGGTGATCTGAACTATTACCTAACACAGTTCTTGTCTGTACATGGTTGCTTTAGGTCATATCTATTTCGTTTTAAGCACGACGACTCTCCGTTCTGTCCACATTGTGGTGGGAATGTGGTTGAGGATGCTGAGCATGTCGTCTTTGTCTGCTCACGATTCAGCAACTGGAGGTCGTATTTAGAAGAAGGTTTGGGGCGTACGATCAGCCCGGAGAATATTATTCCGACCATGCTGGAATCCTTATTGAATTGGACCAGCGTGTGTAGTTTTGTACAGCTTGTTCTAATAGAACTTCGCAGATTAGCACAGATTCGTAGGAGAGTTAGTACGTCTTAGGATTCGTTAGCAACTGACGATTATATATGCGCATCAGTTCCGAACCTCCTTACCTAGGAACTAAGGACGACGTAGGAATAATACTGATAATACTACCCACCCTGATGAAATGCCAAAGCTGTCCCAGGGTGGTGCTAGTGAAGTTGTCGTGGGGCCACTATTGATAGTTGCTAGCATTACGTCCATAAAAAAATATATATATATATATATATATATGTATATATATATATATATATATATATATATATATATATATATATATATATATTAGACCTGACGTTAAATTTTTTTTTTGGAAACTTGAATGCGGGTAGCGATGAAAATATGCGGTTTGATGTCAAAATTGATGTAAATTTTCAGGCTGATCGCATGGTGCCTACCCGTGCCATAATGGGGTCAAAGGTCAAAAATTTTAAAAATCACCAAAATATTTTTTTTTGCATTTGATCATTTTTTTAATAAGAAATACTATAAATATGTTTTTTTATTTTATTTTTATTTCATATGCTTATTATTTTTATTTTAAATCAACGAAGATTTTGTGTAGGTAGAAAAGTCCTTGCGGTAGCCCTCTACAATGTGTAATAAATATTGTTAATCAGCTTCGTTGTGTGTTAAGGATCTGATAAAGTCACTTATTAGTTTAGCTTTCCTTTCGGCGGCATCATTTACAACATTAATGCATTTTGCCATCTGTTCCCCTTTACAAAACGCTTCGCTCTTAGGCCAATTTGACGGATCTAAGAGTAAGAAATCCATAGAAATTTCCAAACGAGAGAAAAAAAATTTTGTTTTGGTAGTCACAAAAGAACTCAAATCCTTGGATGTGAACAATTGCAATTCATCAACGCTTACGCAGACTTTTTTAGAAGGGAAAACATTTACATCATCACCGATATGATTGTCTTCTTTGGACTCTATTTGCAATGCCAAAACCATCTTTTTCTTTGTTTCTGAGTCTACATGAGGATCAAAAAAGGCAAGTGCGAGTGCCTCCTCTGATAAATACCACAGATGGTTCCGAATTTTTTCCAATAGCACTGTAGATACTTCTTTATTATAATAGGTAATAATCCCCTTTATCAGCTGCAGATCTCTATTTGGCGCTTCAACTGCATTTCCGGAGACTTACTAAGAAAATGCAGATATTACGAATTCCATTCAACTGATTCGCAGAAATTTTAAAGTGTGCATGAAACAAGTATATTTTTAGACAATAGATAGCCTTGGACATGAATCTTGCATGAGACGTAGCTCCAGGTGTACGAAAAGTGAAATTGGGAATGCTACCACCAAGAAAAATGAATGCAAGTTGTAGGAGTTCTCTATAATCATGACGAATGTGAAGTTTAGCTAAATATTCAAGACAAAAGTTCTTGCTTGCTTCGCGTTCTTGGACAGGTATGACTTTCAAAACTTGATCATCCTGCATACAAGTGCTGAATCCCTTTTAATAAAATGTGCTCCATTCTCGTGCAAATCGTTCAAAAATCGCCACCTCTGGGCCACTTGATTTTCCAACATTAATCTCAAATACAGCTTTTAATAGAATTTCTGCAATATGGTGGCGACATGGTAACCACAATAAGCTGCGTTCCAGTTTGCGTTCCAGTAAAGTTCCAGCACCACTATGAGAGCCAGTATTTGCAGCAGTTGTGTCAAAACATATCATTTCTAACGAATTCTGCATATTCATTTTTAGCAAATATTCGTAGACTGATTGAGCAACTGCAGCACCTGTTCCATCTTTAATGATAGGGATAGCTATCAATTTTTCAACGTTCTCCGACGTGAGTACAATAGCCAAGCGGTCAACTTTGTCCTTTCCAGCAAGTGCGGGAAGTAGTTTTCCGTCCCAATGCAAAACAAATGTTTCAAGGATCTAAGTAAAAAACTTAAGCTCAAAAAAACTTAAAACTTGGCCAAAATTAAAAATATGTACCTTGAAATCTTCAATAATTTGTTTGCCATGACGCCGACGATATTTTTTACGTTGTTTACGCAAACTTGTGCAATTCAGAACAAGATCCTCAATATTGTGACCCAACGCTTTGGCAGTTGCACTGATGAAGTATATAGCAAATGGAGTTGACATATTGCCAGCATCCATACAAGCAAACATTCTATCGTCTATAAAATTCTTCATTCCACGTCTTTGAATCGGCTTATTGGAGCAACTTGGAATATTGTCACTCTGTTCATCCATCGCCTGGTTATCTTCTCCCGATTCATCACTTTCAAATTCAACATATTCCATAGTCAAGTCTGTTCATGAAATTAAGTGGTAAAAATAGCCACTGCCTGTCCAAATACTACATAATAATTACCTGAAGTGCCTTTTTTCTTTTCATTATTTTCTTTTCGACGTTTTTCATCTTCCAATCTTTGTGCCTTTCTTTTTTCTTTATTTGTAACATTTCTATCGACACAAGTCATGCTACCAACGCGTCCATTTTCTCGCTGCTTCGTTAGAAAGTCTATATCTTCCTGTATACTCATCAGCTTGAGTGCGTCAACGTGTGCAATGTCAAACAAATTATTTAAATTTTCCTTAAAGTCATTTTCTTTTTTGCGATAACTCGGAAAAGGAGAATTGCCCACTTTTTGGACTGTTCTCCACTCTTCATAAAGTTTAATGACTTTTGCAGCACATGTTCTTTGATCTGGAGTTGGTATTCTAGCTTTTTCCCAAAAAGGCAATATTTCAGCCAACACCAATCTTGCACTTTCTTTAACTGTTTTGTTTTCACAACGAACATTATAAAAAAAACACTGAAGCACTTGTTGTTTTGATGGCAATTTCACACCAACTATTTTGGGTTCACATTTACCGATCAAATACACATTTGTATCAGCAGATCGAAGCCGTTTCAACGATGAAATTTTCTTTTGAGCCATTAATTACGAAAATTAACAAAGTAATTTATTTTACATAAACGAAACCTTTCACAACAATATTCAAATTTACAATGACAAAACTTTATATATTTATATCAAAAGCATTGCAATGTGTGCAGTAACAGAGCTAGAACAACGGTACTTTTAGACCAGACGTTGCAAAAAATCGCCTTATAGCAAAACAACAAAAAAAAGAAGTCAAATGAGTTCATCATAGCTGTTAGAGGAATAACAGCAATTCACTTAAAAGAGCAACTATCAAGAAAAAACGTACATAAGAAAAGCATAAGAATTTTGAGGTGAGCAACGAAAAAATAGTTTTACCGTTGTTTCAATAATAGTTGCTGATATAGATATTGTTGGTATATTTTAATTTCTATAAATATTTTCGTCTTATTGTTTTAGCAGAAGAACCATAATCTTTTACAACTTAAAGCTGAATTGAAAATTATAATAAACATTTATTTGATTTTTAAAAATTTGGTGATTTTTCAAAATTTTGACCTTTGACCCCATTATGGCACGGGTAGGCACCATGCGATCAGCCTGAAAATTTACTACATCAATTTTGGCATTAAATCGCATATTTTCATTGCTACCCGCATTCAAAATTCCAAAAAATAAAAAACCCCATATTAACTGCGCCAGGTCTATTATATATATATATATATATATATATATATATATATATATATATATATATATATGTATGTACATACTATATCTAGAGTATATCTATATCTATATATACAGTATTGTTCGAAACCTAAGTAATTTTTTCTAAACAGAAAAGTTTCTTTATTCGGAATAAACCAATAAATTTTAATATTATTATGTGCTCTCATTTAAATAACATCGACAACAATTTGATTGAATTTATTTACAATTAATAATAAACATTAGTTGCAAACGCAGTACTTAGCATATAGTATGGCTTGATGATAACCAAGGCGAATTAATATCAGGTAGTCTCGACAGCTGCTTTAAGAATTTTTTGCTACTTTCGTCTTAGATGCTTATATTGTCCAAATGTATTTATAGTCTTCTGTTGTCTCACAAGCACATTTTTGTTTGTAAGATATGTTACACTTTTTATTATGGTTCAAATATAATATAAAAGTAATTAATACTTTTGTATGATCTCTATTATGAGCTAATAAGGCCTAGGTTATTTTAATGACAATAAAACAAGTTTTATTTCATATTTCCCGACGTTTCGTCAATTATTTGTTGACTTTATCAAGGGTTGGGAAATCTATTTTATTATTAAAAAACATTAATTAATGATTTTACATATACATATATGTCTAAACATTTTACTCAATTTGATTACTTACAAACTTTGCTAATTTTTTCAATAATTTAACATTTTTTCAAACATTGAAAATTAAAACTTTTATTATAACAATATCACAGCTTAAGTTTATATCACCGTTTATTTCAATGCTACTTTGTAGCTCGTGCTGATGTTGTCTGTATCTTCTTTTAAATTCATCGTCTTCTCTATCCTTTGTTGTATTCTTAAGCTTTCTATTGTATATCTTTTCTTTCCAATATTCTCTCTGTCCAAGATCTTGACTCTTTCAAAATCAGCTGTGTGTCCAGTGTCCAGTATATGTTGTGATAGTGCTGTTGATTGTTTATTTTTCTCTATATCTTTCTTATGTTCTTCCATTCTGGTCTCTAAATTTCTTTTTGTAGTTCCAATGTATAACATATCACAGCTGTTGTTTTCATTACCTTTGCACTTGATTTCATAGACTACATTACTTTGTTGTTGTTTTTTAATTGGCGCTTTAATTTTTAAAAAGATTTTATTTATTGTTGTGTTTGGTTTGTATGCAAAATTTATGTTGTTGTTTTTTATTGCAATTCTTATGTTTTTGTTATCAGTCAATCCAGGGATGTAACGTACGCTGTAATATATCTTTTCTTCATTTTCAGTGATGGATTTGTTATCTATTGTATTGTTGTTCAACTTTATGTTAGTTTCGCTGATCATTTTGCTGATGAGTTTGTTGGGGAAACTATTTTCTATTAACGTTTTTCTGATGTATTTTATGTTTTTTTCGTGGAATTGTTTGTCACTAAGATGGAGAATTCTGAAGATTAAGTTTTTGGCAGTGTTGATTATTTGATGTTTCGGTTGTGTGGAGTTGAAATTTATGATTCTGCCGGAAGCGGTATCTTTTTTATACCAGTCTGTTATTAACCTGTTGTTGTTCCTTTGTATTTTTGTGTCTAAGTAGGCAATAGTATTATTTGTCTCTATTTCCATGGTAAATTGTATTTTTGGATGAAAACTATTGAAAAATTTTAAAATTTTTTCTTTCTCTTCGGATTTTACAATTGCTAATAAATCATCTACATACTTAGTTATGTATTTTAATTGGATGTTTTCCACGCTAAGTTTTTTTAGAGTTTCGTCTAACAAATTGTCAAGTACCAGATCCGCTATGGTTGGTGAAAGTGGATTCCCCATCGGCATACCAAATATCTGGTTGAAAATTTCATTTTCATATATGAAATAATTATTTTCACAGAGGCAAAATCTTAGTATTTTTACGAACAGGGACCTGGACATTTTTGTGTGGTTCTGGATGATTGTCCATTTCTGCATTATTATATTTATTGCCTTGTTTACTGGTATGTTAGTGAAGAGTGAAACGACGTCCAGTGAGATTAGTATTTCTCCTTTTTCTATTTTAATATTTTTTATTTGCTCTTTGAGTCTGTGCGAATTTAATACATTGTATTCTTTTGATATAATATTTTTGAGAATTTGGCCTACGTATTTAGATAATTTATAGCATGGAACTTGTATGGAAGAAACTATGGGTCTCAGCGGTATTTCTGGCTTATGAATTTTTGGTAGCCCATATATACGCGGTGCTGTTGCAGCCGAGCAAAGTAATTGTTTTCTCTGCCAATTATCGATTACTTTGTCTTTATATAACTCCGAAACTAATTTGTTGTTTTCTTTCTGTAATTTTGCAGTAGGATCCATTCTGATTTTTCTATATGTACCCTTTTCCTCCAATAATTTCCCCATCTTGAGGTGATACTCTTCTCTGTACATTGCTACTGTTTTGTTCCCTTTATCAGCCTGTACGAAAATTATATTGTTGTGTTTCCTCAAGAAATCTTTTGTTTTGCTGTATATAGTGAGAATAAATTTTTCTTTTGGGGTATTTTGTAACTTTCTCTTGAAACGCGTGATATTATTAGCTAATATGGTCCTTGCCAGATTCTTCTCTTGTCCTTCGTCATCATTCATTGTTGAAATGCATTGTTCTACGTCCGCAATTATGTGTAGTGCAGAGAAGTTGTTTTTATCTACAGGTAGAGCAAATTTTTTCCCCAAAGACAATAATTGACGAAACGTCGGGAAAAATGAAATAAAACTTGTTTTATTGTCATTAAAATAACCTAGGCCTTATTAGCTCATAATAGAGATCATACAAAATACAAATACACTTTGGCCATATAAACACAAATAAGTAATTAATACAATTTTCAACTATTTCTTACAAGCACATTTGTGTGTGCATTTTAATTATTCATCTTCAAATGATAAAAAAACACGTCTTTCATTTGACATATGAAACTAGTTGGACAATAAAAGAAGTTATTTTTGAAGCGAATATTAGTCGTTGAGAAGAGCAGATAGAATTGTACGCTTATATAACAACGTATGTTCATCCGTAATTCATTTTATGTATATTTTACATGAGTACAGATATATTTGATTCGGGCGAATTCGAAGGTGGACTTAATTTGCCAAGCTAGTCCATGCGGACATAGAACAGGTCAATAAATAGAGCTGCCTTAGTTTTATAGTGCATTTACAATTCCACGAAATTTAGAATATTTTGTTTGATATCTATACTGTTAGCACAATTGTCTTTTGGAATGTACATTTCGTTCAATACTAATTATTATGGCAAAGTTTTCCTTTTTATTTTTAAAACTCCATGTGAACAAATATTTACAACATCTACACTCACACACAATCTGAATTAATATCAGGTGCTCTACGTTATTTTTTGCTGCTTTATCTTCAAGGAGAAGTCATAACAGGTACTCTTGACAGCTGTTTTAAGAATTTTTGCTACTTTCCTCTTACATGCTTTTATTGTCAAAAGTATGTATAGTCTTATTCTTTGCACGTTTGTGTGTGCATTTCAATTACTCATCTTTATATGTCAAAAAACACGCTTTTGCATTTAATATAGGAAACTAGTTTTACAATAAAAGAAGGAACTTTTGAATTCGGCCACGAGTCTACCTCTTATTGATGTACCTTGCTTTAACTTATAGCATGTTTGTTTGTCAATTATTTTTGTCATAGATACATCAAAACGATTGTGACATTCCATATAGCATCTATTTCGCCGGTGAGTTTACCTGCTATCAATTCGCCTTGTTTTCAATCATACTTCTCCTTGACGAAATCTAGATACCGAATATATTTGGTTTTGGTATGAAAAATCTAATAGCTCATTTACACCTAAGCCAAATCTAACACCTTTCTATCAGATTTCACATGCAAAATGAAATCTTGTTGTATACTGGTTTTCACCAAAATCTAGTTTAAATCTACACTACTAACTGGTGGAACAGTCGTTTTCTTTCATAATATACGAAAAACTACTACGTTGTAGGAGAAATTTAAATGCCTTGCTGTGATCGCTAGTGAGCAAGGCGAATTGAATAAGGTGAACTTATTTATTCAACTCTGTATAAAGAACATGTATTTTGTTAGCGTACAGGTTTCTGAAGCGTCAAGTTTAGTTGAGCAGAAAAATTTTGATACAGATGTTTGCCTCATGTTTCCAACATCTTTTGGAACATGGAATAAAGTTCCCTCTCTCCTACTGAACTTCTTCTTGCACACAAAGCACATCCGCATGTTGTTTTTTGTTCACTTATTTTTATAAAATTAGTAAAATTTCAGAAAAACTTTGTTTTTGGCGCTAAAAAAATTTTAGTTTTAGTTGATAAAAAAACAAAGTAATCAGAAGAAGATTTTGACAGACTGGAGTAAAATCACCTGATCGACATTTTCTGATATAAGGTCACCTGATTGAATTCGCCTTGCAAGTGAGTTTATTTTAGAGAAAAATTTTTTACATGGAATTTGACATATCAGAAGGAAAAAATGCTTTTACTTTTTTTTGTATTGTAATGAAATCTCGATATAAGTCACACAACGTTATTATAAACGGTATAGATTTCGAAAGAGATTTCAATCGACATCTACTAAATTTCGAGTAGGTGTAAATGCCCTATAATCAAAATCTACTTGATTTGGCTCAAAATCTCATAAGTACAAGATTTTTTTCATTTGTAAATTCAGCATTAGGATAAACCTATTAATAAGTAGGCATAACTTTAAATGCAATACATTTAGATATGCTAAACATATAGTACAACTTAATTTATTTATTTTTTCAAAACAAAATTGAAACTTTGTCTCATATAATAACCCGTAAAATGTTTAGCTAAATAAAATTCATTGAGTAATAGTGGCATTACTTCTCGAAACTATGTTCGAACAATAAAAACAGATGTTTTCATAAAAATAATATAAACAGATAAATAAACTTCAAACTAAAATGCCGACAGCGTTTTTATTTGCAATATTGGCTCTAAAAAAGCTACAATCAAAAGAAGTTACAACAAAAATAAGAAGGCTAAGAGATTCCTAGAAAATAAAGTTTTTAATATTGTGTTTTGTTATATAAAATATTATTACTTGGTATCAATTTTGGCTGAAGTAGTAGGCATTAAGACTATGAAGCGGAGAGTCACGGCTTCGAGTCCCCGCTCAGTCATGAATGTTGTTTTCGAATTCTTCCAATCAGCATTAGCACATGATTCTGTTAGTTGTTTTCAGCCTGTTTCAGTGATGAAGGCATAGCCACTGGTCACTGAGCATAGCTAGCTGGCAGCGATTAACGACATCATGTACTAATATTAGGCCAACAGTCCACCCTGCTTCGACGGCCCTGTATCAAAAATTAGCCGGCGAAGAAAAAAGTTGAAAAATAGCTACGCAAATTCTCTATCTTCTCATCTATCGTCATCTGTTTCCTAAATACTATACCCTCCTTTCAGAGTTGTGGCACAGTGCACTGCATATGTAGGGGCACGTCCCCTGAGTGCTACTCACTGCCGGTAAGTTTCCTGCACACACGCCGGTCCTAAGAGTTGTCGGCGGATCAATGATGACTACATAAGAATATGCGAAATAATCAGGCATATTCCAAAATACGCGCTTCACTACGTTACCGTCGAATGTTCACTTTCGACGGCTTGACCCCGACAAATTCCAAAATACGCGCGAATAGTTATCGGTTGGTTTCATCAAGTTCTTTTTATCTCTCACAAAATAATATTGCAAACAAAAAAACAATGGATTCAATCGCGTATTTTCTTGTACAAACTGAAAATAGTCTTCGACGGACACTAAAAAAAGTCAGTTACACCTCAATGGATATATTTGAGATGGATGATCAAATGTGAGTACAAAAACATATACATTCATAAGCAAAAATTTTTAAACATTTTTCTTTCGTACATGTAAATAGGTTTGTGAAGAATTTTAGAATTACAAAAGATGCATTTAAATACATTTTAAATACACTGGATGGCAAAATGGGCACACAACGTCTAGGAACTTTGAAGCTAGTAGATAAATTAGCGGGTTGTCTCAGATTGGCATCTCAATGTATCGCAATCAACATTTTCTAAAATACTTTCGGAGATGTTAACGTTATTGGAAAAATATATATGCCCCAAATGGATAAAAATCGAAGTGGATGATTATACAAGAGAGGACGCCAATTTGTATTTTTTTGAAAAGTCGTCAATTCCACGCGTTGTTATGACCGTAGATGGAACGCATGTAAAGATTGTCACCCCTTCAACTGATCGCCATTTGTTTTATAACAGAAAAGGGTACCATAGTTTAAATGTAATGCTTGTAAGTATTTTGAACTGAAATATCGTATATAATTTGATTTTGTGCATTCAATATACATAGGTTTGTGACCATTTGAATCGCATTCGCTTTGTCGATTCGTCTTACCCTGGCAGCTGTTACGATTCACATGTTTGGAAGCTTTCCAATGTAAGGAAGCATTTGGTGGAGCAATACCATCTTGGTAAAAGAGATTTGCTGTTAGGAGATGCTGGGTATTCACTAGAACCATGGTTGCTCACTCCAAATAGATCGCCATCTGTTGGAAGTCCTGAAAGTTTTTTCAATCTGGCGCATGCTAAGACCCGAAACGTAGTTGAGAGGACAATAGGAATTCTAAAAAATAGTTTTAGATGTCTTAGCAGCAAGAATCGTAAATGTGTGTAGTGCTCTGCACAACTTAAGAATACATTTTTGCCGACCCGATGAACATTTGGATGATTTGGATGTGTATGTAGATTGCGAAGTGCCCGTTGAGCCTATGGATGCTGAAGAAACCTCCAATGAAGCGATTCTAATGAGAAATGCAATTTTAAATATCTTTGCAATAAACTAATTTAGTTAATAAATATTTTTTAAACATAGAAACATTTATTTTGTTTTTATTTATATAAATGAAATACATACATATATGTATAAAATAAAAATTCATAAAAAAAAACAGTTTTACTCCAAAAATAAATGTGCATTGTAAAACTTGTACAACAAGTTTTACAATGCAGGTTTTTGTCTGATATGACTTTTAGGTGCTTAGCTATTGAGTCCAGGTAACCCAGTTCTTTTTTTTAAGAATTTATCATCTTCAAAAAATTGTCTTTGTAATTCTATTAGCTGATGAAGTAAACTTGTATATTTTTTTATTTTGGCTCCTTCCGAAAATATTTTTCTTTTGGTTGATAGTCTTCATCAGTTTCTTGAGGTGAGGCCGCACCCAAAGGCATTGCATTTTCTACACCAAACGAGCAAACATTTGGAATTCCTCCAACAGACATTCTAAAATTTAATAATGTTGAAACAGCTTCTTCCATGTCAAAGGAATGAGTTTATTGGGTCCACCTCCTGTGCTTTCTATATGTTGCTTATTAATGACTAGTTGCTTTTTGGTATTTGCTTTGTAGTCTCTCCAAACCTGAAAAAGTAAATGGTAGTTAATGTTAATAAAAATGTTCTTGGATATATAAGTATTTATGTAGATGTGCAGCTCATACATTTTTCCAAGAAGAAGAGAATTAAGTTTTCTGCGAATTTTATCCCACAAATCATTCTGCTCTTCTGGTCTTAGATGTGTGGAACCTCTACCAATGTCGGGATGTTGCACCATAAAATCAATCATTGCCTTAAATTGTTCGGGTATTGTTTGATTTTTTGGCCTATTTATTAAGGAGTTATATATACAGATGATCGCTACCGCGTTTAGTAGAATAATGAAATGTAATTTTTGCGATTTTTTGTGGTTAACGCATTTGTTAAAATAACGCTGAATATATAACAACTAGAGTTGTGTCACTGAGCTATGAGCTAGTTCAATTGAACGTTTCAGTGAGCTGAGCGAAATGAGCGCTCACTACAATAGATGATTTTAGCTCAGTACTGAGCGCTTTTGTGTCAGAGCGCTTTTGTTTCAGAGCTCTTTTGTTTCAGAGCGCTTTTGCTTCAGAGATGAGCGGTTTTGATAATATCTGTCATAATTTTAATGATACCACAGTTTCTTAATATGCTGCCAGACAAATATAAAAATACCTCATTGAATATGTTATTGTGGCATGTCTACAGAACCAATTTTTATGTATAGAAATTTTTTACAAATAAAACTGGTGCGATGAAACCATGTTTCGAAAAACACCAGTACATGAGAATGGTTTTATGATAAATAAATATATATATATATATATATATATATATACATATATATATATATATATATATATATATAGATATATAGATATATAGATAGATATACATATATATATATATATATATATATATATATATATACATACATACATATATATATATATATATATATATATATATACATATTTATATATATATATATATATATATATATATATACATATATATATATATATATATATATATATATATATATATGTATATATTTAGTTCATAGTCCACCTCTTCAAAAAGTCGCATTATTGAATGATTTTATATATATTAAAGGCAATATTGGGTTATATTTGTCTCTGAAACTCCACGAAATTATTCTTATCGTTTTTGCCATCTTCAATACATATGGTTACAACGTCTTTAATCACCCTTGGTGTATCATTATTACTGATCTAATGAGCCACTGACCTACTGAGCTATTAAAAGAACTAGCTCAGTAAACTGAGCTGAGCTAAAATGAGCGCTCAGCTCACTGAACTAAAAGGCACAACTCTAATAACAACAAGTCTCCACATGCAATATTTATATCTGAACATAAGAAATAATGTCTGCAGAATTTGTTTTGGAAATATGCCCATATTTATGCTTATGCACTGAGGTTTTCCCTGGTCTTACAACAATAGGGCAATAACGTTAACAGAGAATAATTTGCAATATTGTTTAGCTATGTTAAGGATATGAGAAGACTTGTATGTTACCAAATAACGCACACGCAAAGGTAATTGCCCATTTTTCATAACAAAATGTTTTAATTATATATATAAAATTAGTGCTGAACCTGAAAAATGTTTTTCTACAAAGTTTCTTCACTCTTTTCTATGTTTCTATGTTTATTTTTTCACAATTTTTATTAATTTCATTCATGCGATATAAACATCAAACATAGTACAATAAGAGAAGACCGAAAATCATTATTACATATGACGTTTTATGTGCGCAATAATTGTCAAGGAATATTGGTTGACAATTATTGCGTCATATTTTGAAAGCACGTGAATATATATATATATATATATATATATATATATATATATATGAGAAAAATTTTAACGGTAATTTGTTTGAGAAAGCTAACAGTATGGATATATAATGCTTTTTTTACATGTACAACTTCAAATAGAAATGTTTCATTATGATATAAAATCATCAAAGTATATCCCATGTATTGATTAAAACACATAAAGCTGTTATTTTGTTTGCCCGCGTTATACATCATATCATGATGAACAAGTTTCTCGAAACGTGATTAATATTTCCAATGTAATTCTGTAAAATTGCGCATTATGCTCCTATCACGCCAATGTGCATATCATATTCGTAGATGGTTCTAAAATTTGAAAGAACAAACAACATATAGCATCATATACCTGCAATAAGCAGTCTGTGCAACACATGTAAAGTTGGTGATAACTATCAATCAATACATGCAAACACATACTGTGACTGTATACATATTTACATTACACATATAAAAATGTTTAAAATATATGTAGCTACAATCGTCTCACCTGTTAATTTTGTTTCATTATCATGCACTTAAAATTTAAAAACTTTTATATACATAACTATATTTACATGTATTCACGCGACTGTGCATTTTTATGATTGCGTAAATTTTAGCTTAAGGTTTTACCACTGTTGACTGTCAAAAATTTATTTCTTTATATACGTCTTGCTCTTAATGCTAAATCTTTAATCTTTTCTCCCAAACATTTTTTTACCGTGATGTTAATTTTGTATTTATAAGTGCAAAAACGTGCGTTTTAGCATTTGTCATACAAATTTAATTTGACATCCAAAAATTATAATGTGAAGCGAATTCGGCAGCGTGTCTACCTGTTATTAATATGCCTTGTTCATGGTAATTGTCAAAACTTAATAAATATTAACATAGCGTCTACAACAGCGATTAACTCTGACATAATATTTGAGATAACGTCGGCAGAATGAGAGATCGGATTTCTTCATCTTAATCTTAATGTTTGCCAAGGGGAATACTATTTTTATTCATCTTATAAGAAGTCATAATTCATTGACAGCCGTGGTGAGACAGTTTATAATTGGCCAAGAAATCGTTTGATAAAATATAGAGTGAAACTAAAATGTCTTTCCTGTTGTGAGTAATAATTTTTTTAATTTGAAGTCTACACGTAACAATTCGTAATTCGCTCTGCGATTGAATTTGACGCTCTTATCTTACATATTATGCTAGCTGTAGAACCTACGTAATGTAGAGTGGGTGCGTGCGCTGTATTATTTTTATATAATTACATACACAATATTAATACCTCAAAACTATGTAAAATTAGTGATTAAGAGATGTTATATGCTGGTGGAGAATATAGTTATTTAAGTGATATTGCACGATCATCGTCAATAAATGAAAACTTTGAGATGAGTAGAAAATGTGCCCTGGCCGTTAGCTTGTAAACAACATTCTTAACAACGCACACACTCACACGAACTCAAACTCATCTGATGACCATTTTAGCTAATGCATGTAACACGGCGAATCTATAGTAGGTGACCTAAGTTCAGAAAATGTCGATTAGCTGATACCAAGGCAATTTTCTGACTTGGACGGGTCATAGTTATTTTTGAATTTCATAGTTATTTTTGAATTTCGTAAAATCAAAACAGTTAATTGTACGCCAAACCGGTAACTGCTAAAAACTTATTTTCTACCGAACAACTAAAACTTTAAGGGATATTCTGGTTGGTGCTGTCAGCAAAAAAACATGCTTCTGTTTGTTGCCATGTTTTATCTTTTTCTGCTTAAATTCAGTTAACAGTACTTTTATTGATACACTAACAATATACTTGTATTTTGTGCAGAGTGGCAAACTGAGTTCACCTAGTATTAAATTAGTTTAGCACTTTTTTCTTCTTTTTTTGTTCACCTGAATTTGACAGAAGAAAAACCCGTACACTAACAAAATAGATACTTTATACCAAGGTATCCTTGACAGCTGTTTTAAGAATTTTTTGCTACTTTGCTCTGATATTTTTTTATTGTCGAAATATATTTAAACATATCTTTCTTTGAAGAAAATTTTTATTTTGTGAAAATACAATAATAAAAGAGATTGTGCAAAAGTATTTGCAAAACAATTAAAACTATTGAAAAATTAAACATTGTGTTAATTTAATAGATATGCGTTCTTTCGCTTTATGCAAAAAAAAGTGTGCTCAAGGTATATCAATTCATCCAGAAATGTCAAAATAGTAGTTTGATATACAAAGCTGTTTGACAATAAAAGAACATTTTAATTCGCTTTCGCCGCGAGTCTACCTTGCTATATACAGACTTGCATAAATGAGTTCACATTATGTGAACTCGCCTTGCCTAGTACCATATCTACTACTCATAGTTCTGTGAACAAAATTCAAAAGTGACGGCGTAAATGAAAAAACAGGGAAATATGTGCATAATCAGGCAACAACATTTGTGGCATAAAACACGATTATTTTGCAGACGGGTCCGAAAACAATATGGTAAATATAAATCGGACCGCTAAAAATACGGTGCACACGTCAAGCCAAATAATTCTGCCTAAAAATAGAACTAAAAAAATATTTCGGTTTAAAACATCAAAGAATTAATTTTTTTGTAATATTAATACTAACAAAGTCAAGATTTTTTGGGACTGCAAACGATCTGCTGTGAATATATATATGGGATAGTCTCAGCGGGTTCCAGGGTCGTGGGTTTGTTTAGTGAGAAATAAGACACACCCCTTTTCCTTCACGTTATAATCTTTTATTGCTTAGTATTTTAGAGAGGGGGCGGCTCGAAGTAACGCCAACTATTGTGGCCCAAACGTGGTTGGTGACGGCCGCTCGTTCATCGTTGTGCCATCCGCGGTGGCTGGGCACTTCTACTGCGGACGGTAGAAGCCGCCTGATGTAGCTGATAGAAGTCGCCTGGTGTGGATGATAGACGTTGCTTGATGTGGGTGATAGACGCCGCCTGATGTACGTGATACAAGTCGCCTGCTGTAGCTGTTAAAAGTCGCCTGGTGTGGATGATAGACGTCTCCTGTTGTGGGTGATAGACCCGCCTGATGTACGTGATAGAAGTTGCCTGATGTAGCTGATGGAAATCGCCTGATGGAGTGTTTGCTATTTCCTCCGGTGTTTGTGTTACCGATATTTCGTGGGGCTGTAGAGGCAATGGAGGGTTTCGGGTGTGATGACTCGCTGGTGTGCGGCATCGGTCGGACGGTGGGCTATTGGTAATTGCCTCATCCGTCTCGGTCCACGATTGTAGCCACCCTCGGCCTGGCGTGATCGTTCTTTGACTCTCGGCTGAGATGGGAGACTTATATCCCCTGGCATCTTCTGTTGTGATTGGTTCTTGTGCGGGGCTCTTCGACTGCTGGGGTGGGGTTGCGTTCGGCGATTAGTAGCCTAACAGTGCTGGTTCTTTCATAGCAGCGGAACCCCATATGGCGATATCGGCTATCCTTCATTTGTATGGAACCTAATCCCAGTCTGAGCTGCGGTGTGGGTGGCCGAAAGTTCTCGCTCTCCCAATCCAGTGAGGACGGGGAACTGTCGGGACCCAGGGATGGTGGGCGTGGCATGAATGTCCGATCTTCGAACCCAAAAAATGCACGGTAGATTTCGTCTAGCAACTCGTCGTCTACGGTTGGTGGTTCATCGACGGTGGCGAACCCCTCTATGTGGTCGTCGAGCTCACTGGCCTCATGGCAGGAGGGTGCTATTTCGCTATCCGGGGTGATAATTTCTTCTGGTGACGGAATTGGTCACCTCCGGTCGCCGGGGGTTTTCCGCCATGAAGCTGGCGTGTACTGGAGTAGTGGCCATCTTGCGTTGCTTTTGGCTGTCTAGTGTCCCGCTCCGTCGTCGTCCGAAAGCAAATTCCTTTTTTCTTTCTTTGGAATTGCCCTTCGGGGGACTGTGTGCCATTTTCCGTTTGAATGTGTTGCGGTTATGGGTGTTCGACCCCTCGGCGGTCTCCGGCATCCTCTGCTGGTGCTGGGAATGTGAAAATTCTGTATGAAGATTGTTCTCCGTCCCTTTGCCTGTTCTCACTCCAGGGTACGCTGGAATTTTTCCCGTGATGCCTTGAACGTTTGCTTCTCGCTGCTCATTATTTGTGCGGACTTATTTGCTACCTTGCAAGTAATTTAGGAGATCAAAAAGAACAAAAACGAAATTAGTTAGATGACGAATGGAAGAGCTTGAGTTAACTAATATGTGCAGTGCGTAGGTCGTTCCCGTCCACTGTAGTAATCTCTACAATGACTGGAGACACGAAGCCCTTGACCACATAGGGTCTCCCATATCTTGGGGTTAGCTTAGTGACAAAGTTTTCCACTGCCTTAGACAGCGGGCGTTGCCGAAACCAGACGGGATCACCGATTTTCGATTGCCACTGCCGTCGACGCAGATTGTAATAATGCTGTTGTTGGCGAGCCGCCCGCTGTAGGTTTCTATGAACGATCTTAAAAATATCTTGCATCTCTTGTGCCCGCTTCTCCGGTGGCAATGGACGTGCGCTTGTTCCCGTGGTTACTTCGTCGTATAACGCGTTTGGCAATCGCGGCTCACGACCTTGAGTCAGATAAGCTGGGGTGTACCCCGTTGACTCCGATCTGCTGGTGTTTATGGCCAACATCATCTCTGGGAGAAGCTCGTCCCAGGTAATGTGATTGTGTTCGGAGAACTGTGCTATGATTGTCTTGATGGTGCGGTTCGCCCTTTCAGTGGGATTCTCTTGCGGGGTATATGGAGCCGTAAATTGCTGCTTCATGCCCTGCTCCTTGAGATAGTTTCGGAATATGTGCGAGGTAAACTGGGTCCCATTATCGGTTATAATCATCTTCGGAACACCATAGCGGCTAACAATCCGTTCCCGTAGTGCCAGGACTGTTCCCTCGGCTGCAGCTCTTCGCAGCGGGACCAGTTCACACTATTTGGAAAAATTGTCAAACAATACGAGCAGTATGGTGTGCCCACGTTTAGTTCGTGGGCACGGCCCAACAATGTCGGCGCACACGCGGGCCCATGGCTCCTCGGGGATGTGGGTGAGCATTTCTCCCGCAAATTTCTTTTGTAGCACCTTATGTCTCTGGCATAGAGACTGACATCCTTCACCATCCCGCGCCAGTAATATTGGCTACCAACTTTATGGAGCGTCTTCCGCATCCCGAGGTAGACGCCGGTGATGTGTAGCTACACATAATTTCCAGGGTGTGCTCATCGTTGATTCCTCTTCCCAGGTTGCGGTATAGTTGCTGGTTTATGATGGTGTAGTCTGGCCACTCCTCGTGGTGTTTTCGAACCGTGCTCATCTTTTGTTCCAGCCATTTACAATAGGACTTCGTGTGCACATTTACGTAGTTTAGGTCCTCCCGAGGTTGTAGTGAGCGTCCGCCACTACATTATGTTTCCCTTCCGGTAGTGTATCGAGTGCTTGTATTGTTGCAATTCGAGTGCCCATCGTGCAAGTCTTTCTGTGGGATTTTCAATCGAGTTTAACCACTTTAGTGTGAGGTGGTCCGTGATGATTTTGAGTTCATAGCCGAGAAGTTTTTCTCTGCTTCATTAAGGCGTCGGCTGGCATACGCAATTACGTGCTCGGCGTCAGCACGGCACTGGCATCGGTCTGTAAAAAGAACTCACGTGTGAAGTCTGGGCAAGCTAGTACGGGTGCCTGGGTGAGCTGCTCCTTAAGACGTTCAAACGCCTGTTGCTGTTCTGCACCTCACCTCCAGTGGCGACCCTTCCTTAGCAGTTGTGTCAAGGGATGTGCGATTTCAGTGAAGTTCGGAAAAGCGCCGATACCAAGAGGTGACGCCTAAAAATGTTCGCGTTTCTTTCACATTCGTGGGGGGTGCATCTGTGCTATGGCCGCTACCTTTTCCGGATCGGTTTTTATGCCATCTTGAGTCACCAAATGACCCAGGTGCCTAGACTTTCGTCGGAAGAATTCGCATTTGCCGATATTGGTGCGCAGGTTATCCGCTCGTAGTCGGCGGAATACCTCCCTCAGATTGTTGATGTGTTCGTCGAGTGTCTTGACAATTACAATGATGTCGTCCAGATAGGCGAACGCGTATAGTTCCATCTCGGGACCCATTACACTATCTAAGACTCGTTGGAAAGTTGCTGGGGCCGAATGCAGACCAAAGGGCATGACCCGCCATTGATCTTCCGCTGACTGCAAAGGCAGTATATTTTTTGCTCTCCTCGGCCAAGGGGATTTGCCAGTATCCATCCTTGAGATCGAGGCTGCTTATAAATATGGCGTCTCGTAATCGATTGAGGATCGTATCTATTCGGGGCAAAGGGTATGCATCGAGGACTGATCTAGCAATTAATTGGTTGATATCCATGCACGTTTTCCATGCTCCATTCTTTTTCTTCACCGGCGTGATTGGGAAGCTGTAGTTGCTATGGGACGGCTCTATGCAGTCCCGCTCTAATAGGTTGTTCACTTCTGCGTCAATGATTGCTTGCATAGCGGGATTCCGTTGGGCGTATCTTAACTTGGTGGGGCGGTCGTTCTTCATTATTATTGAATGCGTACCCACGGTAGACACCCCGGTGATGCTTTCAAATTTCGGGAGCTCGTCGGCCAAGAACTGCGTGATCTTCTTTTGTGCCATATCTTCCTTCGGGGTATGCACCGTAAATATATGCGAGGTGGATTTCTTGCTTACCTTGCTTCCTCGTTTCCTTCGACGTGGGCCTCCGGCGTTCTGTCGGTTTGGCTTGGTGACTATCCCAGCACATGTGAAGCTGGTGTTGACGCTATGTAGAAAATCCATACCTAGAATGATACTTTCTGTGGCTGGGCTCATGATGTGAAATCTGTGTTCCATCGTTTCCTTGCCCAAACAGACACGATATTTTACAGCTTGTTTGACTACTCGCTTTGAACCGTTGGCTAGCATGACGTCGACATCAACGGCTACGTACTGCACCTGGGAGCTTAACAGTTGGACAAGCGTGGGCGAGAAGAAGCTCCGAGTGGCGCCGGTATCGATAATCGCGGTGATCAATTTTCCATCCCATAATATTGTTGCCTTTAGCTTCTCTGCGCCCCAAACGAGGCCGGTCTGTTTGACTTTTGCTGGTGTTCCTGTGGGACGTGCCGGTGGTGTCACTAACAGCCCAATAGATACCATGCAGTGGTGCTCCCCGTGGTTCTGAAATGGATTGTTTGGGATCTTCTCCAGATCGATGGCTAGTTGTATCAGCTCCTCTAACGACTGGAAGTCTCGACGGCGGATGTACCACTGGTAGTCCGGCAATGCACTTCTGTAAATTCTTTCTAACTTTTGGGTGGTATCCAGATCCGTGTTCCTCATAAGGTCTTGTATGCTCAGAACGTATTCTTTAAAAGGTTCTCTCAGCCGTTGGCTGCGTTTCCGCATTTCATCCTCCAACTTCTGAAAGTAACACGGGGGTAAGAAAAAAATCACAGAAATCCTTCTTAAATAGTGGCCATTGGCTCCAATGTTTGTTGTTGTTGCGGAACCAACTAAGTGCTTTGTCTCGGAAAAACTCAGATATGACTTTAAGTACATCGTTCAGTTGAATCTGGTACATACCTGACAGTTCCTCGACCCGCTCGAGTCGAAGACACACTCTTTTTCCTTCACGTTATAATCTTTTATAGCTTAGTAGTTTAGAGAGGGGAACGGCTCGAAGCAACGCCGACTATTGTGCCCCAAGCGTGGTTGGTGACTGTCGCTCGTTGATCGATCCGCGGTGGCTCGGCGGACTGGGTGGGCACTTGTACTGTAGCCGATAGAAGCCGCCTGATGTAGCTGACAGAAGTCGCCTGATGTAGCTGATAGAAGTCGCCTGGTGTGGATGATAGACGTTGCCTGGTGTAGATGATAGAGGTCGCCTGATGTGGATGATAGACGCCGCCTGATGTACGTGATAGAAGTCGCCTGATGTAGCTGATGGCAGTCACCTGGGGTAGATGATAGACGTCGCCTGATGTTGATGATGGACGCCGCCTGATGGAAGTCGCCGGATGGAGGTGATAGAAGTCGCCTGTAGGAACAAACTCCCATACAGGTGTATCAACCACTCTAGTGGCGACCCAGACGTGGACAGCTGGTAGTATCAGCCGTAGGAACAAGCTCCCATACGGGCCTACTAGACTTCCCGGGGACGAGTGGCAATGGAGTAAGTACACCAGTAGAGTGTGTTGTATTCATCGTGGTAGATATGGTGTATAGATCACAGCTGTGCTGTGTGTACTACACTATGTTGGCATACAGGGGCGTTTTTTCTAGCCGTTCATGTTCGCTATAATTCAATTAAGATTTGTGACTTACTAGCTAAATATAATAATGGTACTAAAGTAAAGTAATTCAACTTATTAACATAACCCGCACTCATTTGCTTTATAAAAGTGGAATAAAGTAAATAATACAGAAAACAATACTTAGTAATATAAGAAATTCTTTCAATAATAACAAAAACAATATTCTTTCAATAATAACAAAACAGTCTTCGTCACCTCTTACTTCATTTATGTGTGGGGGAATACGAAGGTGCTGACTTTGCTGTTACAATATATATATATATATATATATATATATATATATATATATATATATATATATATATACATATTGATTTATTGTTATTGACCTTACGAGTTTATTGTAATATTAATCAAGCTTGTGGTCGTTTTTTATAAAATATTATTTCTCATAATGTTTATCAATATTTCGTTAACAGCTTCTTAACATCTTCAGGAAATAAAAATTATTAAAATTTTATAGAAAAATGGTTTTGAAACATGACATGAAAAATTATTCAAAATATTTGCTTTTCAAATACAATATTATATAAAAAAATTATAACAAATTTTTCAACATTAACAATTTATAGTAAAAAACAATTTTTCAACATTAACAATTTATAGTACAATACAATTTTTCAATATTATCAAATTATAAGAAAAAATTTGTAAGAAAATTTAGTTTTTTTAAACATGAAGAAATTATTCTTGTGTCTAATTTTTTAACCTTTTTTCTTTTAATAGCTAATCAATTTTTTTGAGCCTTGAGGTTATTTTAGATTAATATTTATTAATCTTCGATATTTCGCTAACCATCGGTTAGCTTCTTCTGGAAATTATTTAGTTTTGTCCAAAAATTTTTTAACAACATAAATCATAAATTTTAAATATTAAAAAATACTAACTCTAAAATGTATAAATTAGTATAATTTTAGATATTATGTTTTAATATGTTGGTAACAAATTTTTGCATATACTAATTGAAAAGAAAATTTATGACAAAACTAAATAATTTCGTGAAGAAGCTAACCGATGGTTAGCGAAATATCGAAGATTAATAAATATTAATATAAAATAACCTCAAGACTCAAAGAAATTGATTAACTGTTATGAAGAACTTATAATAGAAATTTTGGCGCATATAAATAAACATTTTTAAAAACATATAAACGTACATAAAGGAACATACATACAAATGCACATACACATACGTGCATAAATACACATATACACATACGAACACATACATACACACAAACAAACATATATATATATATATATATATATATGTATATATATACATATATATGTAAGTGTATATATGTGTATATATACATATGTATATACATATATATATATATATATATATATATATATATATGTTTATATATATATATATATATATATGTATATATATATATATATATATATATATATATATATATATATATATATATATGTATACATACACACACACACACATATATATATATATATATATATATATATATATATATAGATATATATATATATATATATATATATATATATGCATACACATATATATATATATGTATATATATGCATATATATACATATATATATATATATATATATATATAAAATTATAATAATAAAACCAATAATATAATACAATAAATTATCCATAGCAAATAATAATTAATAGGCACAATTAAATTATGTAAATCTACACTTTTTACTAACTAAATGTCTATAATTCTGTGCTAATTTTTCTGTATCTGTTTTAAAATTTATTCTGTGTGATGATGGTGTGTTTATTATTTCTAACATTAATCTACGTTCATAGTTATTTTCTGTATTTAATATTGAAACATTTTCAAAAGCTGGAAAATGATATAATTTAGAACAATGGGAAGATAAAGCTGCTTTCTATGAATTTATATCGCCATATTTTTGATTTGATTTGTGACCTGCTATCCCAGTCTTTAATTTATTTTTGGTCGTACCTATATATACCTTATTACAATTCTCTATATCATTACCCTTGCATTGTATTTTATATACTAAATTTGATCTATCCCATTTTTCAATGTTATCTTTAGTTTTACTAAATATTCTGTTTAATGTGCTATATTTTTCCGACTCGTAACATTTAATAGCGGCTTTTAAAGAACGGTGGAATCTCTCAATAAGTCCATTTGCGGCTGGATGATATGCTGTCGTTCTAAAATGCTTCATGCCGAGGATTTTCGTTAATTCTTTAAAAAGGTGAAATTCGAATTGGCGTCCTTGGCCGGTGGTAACTCTTAGTGGTATTCCGAATCTTGCGATCCACGTTGAACAAAATGCAAAAGCTACATTTTCAGCTGTGATGTCTGCTATTGCACATACTTTTGTCCAGCGGGTGAACCTATCGATCATCGTTAAATAATAGCGAAATCCTCTGGACACGGCTAGGGGACCAACGATGTCGATATTGACATGATCAAAACGCTCAGCGGTGGTAAAATATTCACAATGTGGTGCTTTGTTGTGGCGCTGAATTTTTCTTTTTTGGCAGGCTAAGCAAGCCTTAGCCCAAAGACGACAATCTTTCCTCATATTTGGCCAGACAAATTTTTCAGCTACAAGCTTGGTAGTCTTCTTTGCGTTGGCGTGACATAAATTGTGAATGGATTCGAATGTTGTTCTGCAAAATTCTTTGGTTAAAAAAGGTCTAAGTGCGCCAGTTGAAATGTCGCAATATATGGAAATGTTCGCAGCACGTATGTTTTGAGTTGGAGATCCGAAATGCCGTTCAACAAGGATTTGATTTCTTCATCATCGCTCTGAGCGGATGATACTTCTACAAAATCGATCGTGTGACTTACATGGACAGCTTCTATACGCGACAAAGTGTCGACCACTACATTCTCTCTGCCAGATATGTGCCTTGTCTGTAGTGAATTGGCTCAAAAAGTCTGAATAACGAATTTGAATAGGACTTGCTTTGTCTAGTTATTGTTTGAACGCGAATTGTAAGGGCTTATGGTCTGCATATATACAAAACTCTCGTCTATCTAAAAGGTGGCGAAAATGTCTGACAGCCTTGTATGCACTCAAAAGTTCTCTATCGTAAGTGCTGTACTTCAGTCAAACGCTCTAAATGGAAACCAAGTGGTCGGAAGCTACCGTTGTGCTCCTGCTGCAAAACGGCACCTACGGCTATGTTTGACGCGTCAACCATTAGTGCGGGTTTCGCGTTACACTTGGGAAAAGTAAGGTACGTGGCTTCACGTAGTTGCTGCTTGCACTGCTCGAAATCAAGTTTCCCTTCATCGGTCCATTCAATGCATTCATTACTGATGTGTCGTTTTTCTTATTGCCACGAGTAAATTCAAATAATGTTGTCTGGTGGGCGGCGGCTTTAGGCAAGAATCTTCCCATGCCAATAAATCGTTTTAGGTTACAAACTTTTTCTGGCGATTTGTAATTGCTTATAACCTCGGCTCTCTCCGGCGGTGGATGGAGGCCATTCTCGCTAACTGTGAAACCAAGATATTTTACTTCAGTCTTACCGAAATTGGACTTAGATGGATGCATGACGATTATTTTGGCTTGAAGTTTTTTAAATACTGTTAATACATGCTGTGTATGCTGCTCGATATTTTTTGAAGCGATTAAAATATCGTCCAGATAGGCGTAGACAAAGTCGAAATCGCGAAGTATGTGGTCCATCAAGCATTGGAAAGCTTGCCCTGGGTTTCTTAAGCCAAATGTCATATGTGTAAACTCGTATATGCCGGTGTTGTTATGGCCGTTTTAGGGACGTCTGATAGCGCTACCGGGATTTGATGATATGCCCTACGCAAATCAATTGTTGAAAAAAAATTTCTGTCTTCTAGCCAATGGGTGAAATCGTGGATGTGCGGGATCGGGTAACAGTATGGCTCTGTGATGGCGTTCAACTTTCGATAGTCCCTACAAGGTCTCCACTCACCGTTCTTCTTCTTCACCATATGAAGTGGGCTTGCCCATGGGCTGGAGGAGGGACAACAGATACCGGCGTCAAGCAACTTTTGTATTCCTGCCTTGGCAGCTTTCAGCATACTTGGAGCGAGGCGGCGTGGTTTTGCAAAAACGGGTTGTCCCGTTGTAATTATGTGGTGTACGACATCATGTGTGGCTGTGGGTGGCTTTTGTTGAGGCTGTGTGATTTGTGGAACCAATTTGAGAAGTTGGTGGAACTTGTCCTTGTTGTCAATCGTTGACAGATGTTGTTTGGGTATATACTGTGTTGTGTGACTGTTCAGTAATTCTAAGCTCTGCAGCCGCTTTTCTTCAGCACCAGAAGTGCCGATTTTGATTTAGAAATAAAGAAGATCTTGCGTCTTTGCTTAATCAATTATTTCTGGATTTTATTTACAAAAATTACCAACTTATATACTATCTTATTCTATTGGTCAATCAATAGTTGATTTGCTGTTCCCACGGCCTGAGCAAATTTTACTTTAGTTCCCATAAGCCATTGGCACGTGAAAAACATTATTGCGACAAAGTTTACTATAAAACTATTTTGGGAGTCAAGCCCAGCAACAAATCAAGATAAAAAAATTTCAATACAAATTTCATATTACAATTATTCCCACAGCCAACAGTTCACTAAACTTAAACAGAGTTCATGTTACAATTTAATTCTCATACAAATTATTTTATACAAACAAAAACTCAAATGCTTATTATTTCTTTTTTTTAACATTATACATTAAACATATGTACACATGCATATTTATAAAGTGTATTTTAAGTATCTACTCTATATATTTCTTATTCATATTGTTACATATAATTTCTTAGTTCTTATAATTCTTTATATTTCTTATTTACATACTTGTGTGTTGATTTAGATATTTTTTTTAGTAAATTTTTATGTACTATTTTTGTTTCTGATTTATTAATTTCTTTGACTACGAGTACATTTAAATCTTCTACGTCTACCACTTTGTATGGGCCTTTGTATTGGGGTTCATATATTTTTTTCTATTTATAACTTTAACTAAAACTAAATCTCATATTCTAATATCTATCCTATTTTGATTCTTTTTAGATTCTAATCCTCTTTTCTTTTTTACTTCGAGAATTATTTCTCTTGCTCTTTGTAATGAGTGATTAAGTCTAATCTTTAGTTCATTTAAATAATTGTCAGTATTATCATTTTTTCTGGTGTCACCTTAAATGTCGTTTGGCAGTCTAAGATGTCTACCAAAAATTAGTTCAAATGGTGAATAGTCAGTATCGACATTTGGTGTCGTATTAAAAGCAAAAGTATAATATGATATCCACTCATGCCTATTAATGTCATCTACAAAATATTCATTTAGAACGCGATGATTTCGTTCTATTGAGCCTAAAGTTTCATGATGGTAAGGTGTTGAGAAGTTTTGTTTTATTTTTTCACAAATGTCTCTTATCAACTCATTGGTAAATTCAGTACCTCTATCTGTTTTGAGAATGTTAAATAAACCGTATTTTAATACAATGTGTTCTATTAAAGCTTTCGCGACTGTTTTAGCATCTTTTGATTCAATCGGACAAGCAACAATATATTTTGTTAGTTCGCACTGAATTGTAAGTAAGTATCTAAATTGCTTGGAATTTCTTAATGGTCCAACTGTGTCCATTACAACAGTATCAAAACCGTGTGAGGGTGTATCTGTTATAGTAAAGGGTTCTTTTGTGTTTTTTATCTGTTTATGTTTTTGGCATGAATCACATGTTGTTATGTATTTTTTAACCATTTTGTTCATATTTTTCCATATATATCTTTGTTTTAATTTGGAAAGTGTTTTCCTAATTCCAAAATGTTCTCCATGTGGTGAGTCATGAAATTCTTCTATCAATCTATATTGTGTTATATTATCTTTTATTTCTCTTGGCATTCTGTATATAATTATTTATTATTTCTATATCGTTGTTATATATTTCTTTCAATTCTTCGGCCGTTACATATTTAAATATATCATCATTATTGTATAGTACGTACTTTTTAAATTTCTTCAATCTCAATAAAAGTTTATCCATAAATGTTCCTGAAAACATAGGATTTTCGCTTTTATTGCATATTATGTGCGTTATTTTATCATATTTCTCTTTTTTTCAATTCTTGCTGCAGCTTATTATCATATATAAATTCAATCTTTTGGGTACCCTTAATATTATTTATTGACGTACATTCCTACATATGGAGGTGATCAGTCTCCTCCCGAGATATGCAGTTTTTTCCTTTTCTATGAACGTTCTTTTTATTTTCATCTTCATTATTAATTTTATTTTTCATTTCGTTGTTAAACATATTTCTTGTTATTGCCAAGGTTTTCTGTTCTTTTTCATCAATATAGATTGGAATCATTTTTCTTAATATTTGTGAATTTATTTCTACACGCGATAGAGCGTCTGCGTTTGTATTATTCGCTGCCTTCTTATATTTTATATCAAAGTCATTATCTGATAATTCAAGTCTGATTCTGGTGAGTTTTGAAGACGGGTTTTTATGGGAAAGCAAAGCAATAAGAGGTCTATGTTCTATGACTACTGCAAATTTTCTACCAATAGATATGGTCCGAAAAATTGTATTCCCCAATGGATACCTAATAATTCTTTTTCAATTACGGATTTATTTTTCTCATGTTTATTTAATGTTCTAATAGCATATGATGTAGGTAGATCGTTTCCTATTTCACCCTGTGAAAGAACTGCTCCTAGAGCCACGTTTGAAGCGTATGTCGTTAAAATCAATGTTTCGTCAAAGTTCGGATATCGTAATATAGGCGGGTTTTTAATTTGTCTCTTATAGTCTCAAATGCTGTTTGGCAATCTTCTGTCCAATTGAAACATTCTTTCTTAATTAATTATTAAGAAAAGTTGCCGTTTTGGCAAAGTCTGTAATGAATCTTCTGTAATAATTGCAGAAGGCTATGAATCGTCTAACGTCGTCTGAGTTTTTTGGAACAGCATATTGTTCAATTACTTTGTATTTTGTCGGGTCGGCTTTTACACCATTTTTTGTAATCAAATGTCCCAAATACAAAACTTCTGATTTTAAGAAACAACATTTTGCTGGATTCAGCTTTAAATTGTATTGTTTTAGTCTCTCTAACACTCTTATGAGGTTCTCATTGTGGTGCTTCAAACTGCATCCGAAAATCATGACGTCATCAATGTACAAAAATGCTTCCGAATCCAAACCAGATAATGCTGTTGTCAACATTCTTTGATATTTTTCAACCAAATGGTAGTCTTGTATATTGAAAGTGACCGTTCGGTGTTGAAAATGCTGTTAGTGGTCGTAATTGTGGTTCAAGTGGAAAAATATTTAGCTCTACCTAATCTGTCCAATACATCTTCAAGTCTGGGTAAAGGGAATTTGTCATTTACTATTTTATCATTTAAACGTCTAAAATCTACAACCAAACGCAATTTTTCCGTGTCGTTTTGTCCTTTTTTTTGGTACTAATAATAATGGAGAATTATATGGACTAATAGATGGTTCTAGTATATATTTTTCTAATAACTCTTATACTTGTTTACTTATTTCGTCTAATTGTGTTTGTGGCAGCCTGTAGTTTTTAATGTAAGTAGGTGTGTTATCATTTAATTCAATACTTTGTTTATAAAAATTGTTTACCGTTAATAGTTCGTCTTCAATATGAAATACTTCTTGATATTGTCTTAGAATATCACATATGACTCTTTTATTTTCTTCCTCAATGTTCTTGAAATCTAGTTTTTCTGGTAATTTACTAAATCTTTGCTTTGAATGTTTATTGTTCTTGCGCATGTTATTTTTATAAATTGTATAATTATACCCTTCACAAAAAAGTGAAAGGGTAAATATAGGTTTGTCATTCCGTGTGTAATTTCTTCGATATCAATGTAGAACCCCACAAAGTATATATATTCTGGATCCTTATGAATAGCGATGACGATTGAGCGATGTCCGTCTGTCTGTACGTGAAATTTTTCCCAAGCCCCCAGAAGAGCTAGAGACTTCGTTCTTGGACCGTTGGATTGGAAATTAACTTAAATAGAGTGGTATTGAAATTCAAAAAGATACGATGTATGGTTCCAGAGCTGGGAAGCTTACACCTATTTCTCGACGCAAAATTTATACCAAAAACCAATTATTTTTTTAATGTTTGTAAATTAAACCTATTTCGTGTTTTGGGAAGCCTTAAGGGTCTATTAAAAACTAAAAATATTAAATTTTTTTCCAGGGATGGGAAATAAACATTTTCGGCCCATTCCGTATTTTGTAGTACATGTAGTAACTAAAATTGTTAAAAATTTCAAGTTTTCCTTTAACAAAACCTCTTTATACGTCATGAAGATTTGCATTGACCAAAAAAAAATTTTTAAATTGAAATCTTGCTTCCAGGGATGGGAAATTGCATTTTTTATACGTGAAAGTAATCAAACAGGCAACTGATGTTTTTTTCCTACCTGAAACTTTTTTATAATTTAGGAAGAACAAAATTGGTATCAAAAATTCAAAAAAAAAAAAAAAATTCGATTCCAGGGTTGGACAAGTGCAATATTTTGTAGTACATGAAAGTGACCAAAATGGTTAAAAAATTAAAATTTTTCTTAAATAAAACTACTTTATACCTAAAGAAGACTTGCACTGATTAAAATAAAAAATAAAATTTCGCTTCCAGGTTTGGGAAAATGAAAGTATTATTTTGGTACATGCAATATTTTATAGTACATGTAATAACCAAAATTGTTATAAATTTTGAGTTTTTCTTAAATAAAATCACTATACTTTATGAAGATTTGTATTGATAAAAAAAATTTTTAAAATTAAAATTTCGCTTCCAGGGGTGGGAAATTGAAATTTTTTATACATAAAAGTAACCAAAATGGTTAAAAATTTAAAATGTTTCTTCAATAAAACTACTTTATACCTTATAAAGTGTCGCATTTATAAAAAAGCAAAAAAAAATTAGATTTCAATTCCAGGGTTGGGAAATTGAAAGTTTTTTTGGTGCATGCAACATATTGTAGAACATGAAAGTGCAAAAATTGTTGCTAATTTTACGATTTTTGTAAATAAAACTACTTTATAAGTAATGGAAACTAGCATTGGTATAAAAAGAAGACAAAAATTAAAAATTCGCTCCAAGGGATGGGAAATTGAAATTTTTTATACATAAAAGTAACCAAAAAGCAAACTAACGTCGGTTTTTTACTAATTAAAACTATTTTTTAATTCAGGAAAAACAAAATTGGTATCGAATATTAATACAAATCAAAATTTCGATACCAGGGTTGTATAACTGCAATATTTTGTAGTACAAATTTTAAGTTTTTCTTAAATAAATCTCATTATTAATTAGTTGCATGAACCTCATTATTAAAATATTTTATGGTACATGAAAGTGACCAAAAAGTTTAAAAATTCACTAAGAATTGCCTTGGTAAGAAATAAAAATTCGCTTCCAGAGTTGGAAAATCGAAATATTTCTGATACATAAAAGTACCCACATAAATTCCAAATTTTGTGTTTTTAGTGAATTAAACCTATATATATTATACTTCAGGAAGAATTAATTTGGTATTAAAAATTCGGTTCCAGGGTTGGAAAATCGAAATTTTTTAGTACATAAAAGTAGCCATATAAGTTCCTTATTTTGGTTGAGTGTGAATGAAATATTTTTTATACTTCGGGAAGAGTTAAATTGGTATTAACAACCAAAATAATTAGAAATTCAAATTCAGGGTTGAAATATCGAAATTTTCTGATTCATAAAAATAACCATATAATTTGTTATTTTTGATTTTTATGATGAATTATACCTACTTTATATATCAGGAAGAAATAAAATGGTATTAAAACCAGAAAAATCTAAAAGACTGTTCTACCGTTGAACAATTAGAACCTTTTGGGGTACATGAAACGGATTTTTTCTTTTTGTTCGTAAATTAAACATATTTAATATTTTTGAAAGACGTTCAGAGGTATTATAAGTAAGAAAAGTCAAACATTTAGCTTCCTAACCAAAAATTTTAAACGTTGTCTTATATATAAAAGTAACTGATAACATCATTGTTTTTTTTTATTTTTTAATTAAAGCTACTTTCTGTCTTAGCAAGAAAGAAAGAAAGAAGAATTACATCTGTGAAGGGTATTTAAAATACGGCACAGCCGAATATAGCACTTTTACTTGTTTTTTAATGGTATTGTTGTGACTCCAAACTTTGCTAATAGCACTGGTTCCTCTAATGTATTCAAAATTTTAACGTAGCGTTGGCCATCTTTGGGTATTATAGTGTTAGCTAAAAATATTCCGTTTATTATTTCTTTACTACATGTGACACTATCTTCTTTTATGTCAATGTTTATAGGTACTATCTTCTCTGTTCTTCGGGGTATAATTATATTATCTATTTTTTTTGTGTTAATCTCTATTGGGATTGTTATTTTCTCTCCCTCTATGCAAGTATTTAAAGTCAGTGTTTCATAGTCAATCTGACAGTTGTATTTACAGAAAAAATCTATTCCTAAAATTCCGTCAGTAAGGATTCGAAATGCTTCGTCCACTAATTGAAATCTGTGTGTTAGTGTTTGTTCTCTTAATATTATCTTCAAATCAGTAGAACCTACAGTTTCTTTGCATTAATTTGTAATGCCACTTAATCGGCAAATATTGTCAGTATTTTTGCAATAGTTGTATATTACATTTTCTTTACAGAGCGATATCTCTTGATCTGTGTCTATAAGAAATGTTACTTTATAGTTAATGTTTTTTACTGATAAAAAAAGAAAGTTTGATGTCCCAATATGTATTGTATATACCCTTAATTTTCCCTGTTCGGAGATTCGTACTGAGTCTCCAGGGTTTGTACGTTTCCCTGTTGTTGTATAGTATGAACATTGGAATAGCTTCTTCCGCTTGAATTATTATTGTATCTGTTATCTATGTTGGATGTATTGTTGTTGTATCTATTGTAATTATTGTTGTTATGGTGTCTGTTATTGTTATACATTTTATTATTGTTGTTATGGTTTCTGTTGTTACTGTTAGAATTTCTGTCGATATTGTTATAATTTCTGTTGTTGTTGTTATAGTTTCTGTTATTTCTATTGATGCTAAAATTTCTATCCATCTGTGGATTAAGATAATTTATATTTCTGTGAAACCCTGAATTGTTTCTATTTGTTATTGTAATATTTTCGTCTATTATTATTATTTATATGTAAGGTTGTAAATGTATCTGATAGTTGTAATGATCTTTCTTGTGTACTTGCAACGTCATAGGCTTGTGCCAAAGTCTTGGGTTGTGCAGCTATTACAGCGGTCCTTATGTCTTTATATAAACCTTCTTGAAAGATTTCTAGAGTGAGTTTTTCATTCATAGTCTTAATCGTAGAGCGAGCTACTTGATTTGAACTGTCCTCTAGTTCTGAAATTTGTACTAATGTCAAATCCGCCATGAAAGTGTTAATCCGTTCTTTGTAATTTAGTACATTTCCTTTTTGTTTAGTATTCTTTAATTCAAAATGTATGCTGCTTGTCGTTCTTGTGAATTTGAAATATTTTGTTAGAACTGTTTTAAGTTCTTCGAAGGTTTCAGGTGTGTTTTCTATAATTAAAATATCCCCTACTGTCTACTAATTTTATCGCCAATATATACATATATATATATATATATATATATATATATATATATATATATTATTAGGTTCTTTTTTCCTTGCTCATTTAGTTCAGAATGAACCATTTCTATCATTGAAAGGAAAATATCAATATGTAAGGCTTTCCGTCGAAGATTGGAATTGTATCCGAAGCCTTTTTACTGTTAAAATCCGACATGATTTCAGGATTTTCAACTTCTTGCTCTATTTCTAATTTTTCTCCTTTATGTCCTGTCAATAGCTGAATTGCTGTTTCTCTCAAATCTCTGAATTGAGTAATTTTTTCTTCTCTTAAGGGATTCGCTAAATGACCAAGAAGTTTCCCGAATTTTTCACATAATTGTTCTATTGATTTTATTTTTTCTTGTATATGTATATTTTCTTTATTTAAATTTTCTCTTGCACATTTTGGACATAGTTTCTTACAACCTGTTTCTTTATATAATGCTGTAAGAATTTAAATATGGCTGCTAGATGAAAATTATCAAAAAAATTATTATCATTTCCTGATCTTTTGTTACCTTATTTGTATTTATAGCATTCGCATGGCCCTCAACTTTTGCACCTGCGATGCCCATTTTGAGTTGTTGTAATGTATATTCTATTCTATCTTCCTCGGTTAGCTGAAAAGTATGTAGTCCTAGATTCATTACCTATTTTAAAATCTAATATTGGAGTAGAAAACTAAATTTTCTCATTAGTAATATTAATTTATTCAAAAATGTGTAAAATATAAACTTTAAGGAGACGTATTGAATTGAATTGAAAATAAAAAAATTTAATTTTTGTTTATTTAGGTTGATGACTAATTTCTCCAGGCCGTTCTTCTGAGTTCTATCAGTATTAGTCTTTGTTTTTGGTTTCCCTAACTAATACCTATTATGCGCTGGAGGCCCTTGCAGGCTTTTTTAAAATTCACCTTTTTTCCACCTTTCTTCTTCTTGTTTTTTGGTTGGTTTCTGAAATTTTGTATTTGTTGCTTATAATCTTTCTGCCTAGCCTGATACTGTTCTATTGTAATTGGCTTAGGGCCAGCGGACTTTGGAGTTGGTGTATAATAGGTGTTCCTTCTGGAACGTACTCCTCGTGTTGTCAGAAAAATTTCAAAGTTTCAAAAAGGAAATAAGCAGGATCTTAAAAATGTATTCTGTTTATTTTTTAGATCGCCATGTTGTGTGGGTATATACTGTGTTGTGTGACTGTTCAGTATTTCTAAGCTCTGCAGCCACTTTTCTTCAGCACCAGAAGTGCCGATTTTGATTTAGAAATAAAGAAGATCTTGCGTCTTTTCTTAATCAATTATTTCTGGATTTTATTTACAGAAATTACCAACTTATATACTATCTTATTCTATTGGTCAGCATTATTCTGGGGTACCAACAAATCAATAGTTGATTTGCTGTTCCCACGGCCTGAGCAAATTTTACTTTAGTTTCCCAAAAACCATTGGTACGTGAAAAACATTATTGCGACAAAGTTTAATATGAAACTCTATTGGGTGTCAAACCCAGCAACAAATCAAGATAAGAAAATTTCAATACGAATTTCATATTACAATTATTCCCATAGCCAACAGTTCACTAAACTTAAACAGAGTTCATGTTACAATTTAATTCTCATACAAATTATTTTATACAAACAAAAACTCAAATGCTTATTATTGCTGACCCAACATAAAATAAATGAAATTCTTAAACTATTACAATATTTACTCTATATATGCATATTACAGTACTAATTCTATATATGCATACACCACACAGACATAAAATGGGCGATTCGATGGTTGCGACATTGCACTTGGTAGCAATATTTGTGCTACCATCGAATAATTTACGTTGTTTCATACTAATAATTCAATTACGATGGGTTAAAAAATCTGCACCTAAAATGGGTTGAGATACTTTAGCGATGATGAAGCTCCATTTTAAATTACGTCGCAAACCGATATGTAATGTAAAATTGTTTCACCTTATGTTTTGATTGGCGATTTGTTAGCGGCAAATAAAAATATGTTGTTGTCTGGAGATTTTTGTTGTTGTCGATCAGGTGGTATTACACTAACTTCCGCACCTGTATCTACAAGAAACTTTAAATTAGACTTTTTATCAACAATTTTTAGACGGTGATGTAAAACGGGTTGTTTGCCATGTACCGCCTATAATGACAGACTGTCTAGTTTAAATGTTCGCTGCATGGCTCTCTACATTTTTTGACCTTGAAGCCGTATTTTCTGTGATACCAGCACTTTTCTTTGGGTTGTGAATCTGCACGAGAATTATTTCGGCTTCGATTGTTGGATGACAATCTGTTGCGACTACGTGAACGCTGTAGTTGTGCCTTCAAATTGCTTACACCTTTTGTCAATTGCTGTATTTGTTTCTTCAGAGTGTCATTTGTTGTTGTAGTGGTTGGCACTGAAATTTCGCTGAGGGACACGTTGTCGTTAGCTTCGGAAATTTTGTCGGCCATAATCGCGATATTATCTATCGGCTCGTTGCTGATTGAGATGATGCTGCGCATGTGGTTAGGTAGACGTGCTATCCACATTGATTTTAGGAAAGCGTCGTCAACTTTGTTGCCGGCCAAATTTTTCATTTCGCGTAGTAGCTGCGATGGACGCAAGTCTCCTAGTGCGATGTCTTGCCACAGTTTTTTAAGGCGCTTTTGTTCGGATACTGAGAATTCTTCCAACATACGTTTTTTTAAAGTTGAATATTGATTTTCAGCTGGTATATTTAATATTACGTCGCAGATCTGGAACAAAATTGCACTATCGATTGCTGCTACCTCTGTGTGATACTTGGTCTGCTCGGTAGTTACACCCGCAGTACCGAATTGTGATTCGATTTTAGCAAACCAAAGTTCTGGTCGTGCATGCCGGAATGGAGGAATTTTTACGGAAATGCGAGCGAGCTCCCCATGATGTTGACCAGGTGGCACTAGCGTGTCATGTGTACCGATGCCTTGCGTTTGATTGTTTAATAACGAGAGATCTAAATTTAGTTTTTGTTAAGAACGCGTACCTTATTGCTATCGGTATAAATCGAAAATGTTCTTTTTTACATTTTTACAAAAACAAATTAACAGTTAAAATTTATCTTGTTCAGTGTTGCCGAATTGGTATTATTATTTTATGATACAGGGATGTATGTGAGGGAATGTACGCCAATCAAGGAAACATGTATTTCGTTCATAACATTCCAACACAAATTAGGACGCAAAGCTCAACGTAATTTAGCGCTTAGCTTTTACGCTGACATGAGTAACCTAAATTAAAGCGTTAACGTTGCGCCATAAGCAGTAATGTTTACTCACTTTCATTAATAAAAACTTTAATTATAAATAGAAAATAGAGATGAACACGGCAAATTGACCTAAAAGTAGCTAAAGTTATATCACTTAACACTTCAACAAAATGAAAAATTATGTGCATAAGATAAGGGGTTTGTAACTTCTCATAACTATGGTTAAAGTCTTCTGATGATTTGCTAAAGCACCAATGAAATGTATATAGACATTGCTTAATCATCAAAAAATAAATTTCATTTAAACTAGTTTATAATATTTTTATTAAATAAAATGGCATAATTTAATATGATATGTATGTTACTATTATGATAATGACTTGGCACTTTTAACTTTACATATATATACACTTATATATATATATATATATATATATATATATATATATATATACCTATATACATATATATATATATATATATATATATATATATATATATGTATGTATATATTGTGACACGTATCCGTTGGTATGCTGGGGTACAGCTCAGCGGAGTCCAGGGTCGTTACATAAATTTTTAATATTGCAGGGATTTGAAAATTAAACTCCACAAGTTGAATTAATTGGGATCTTTATTGAAAAAACTGGGATTCGACGAAGAGACGATGGTTGTAACGGCGTGGCGGGTAGCGCAGCGGCCAACGACGAATTTAATTTACGAGGTGCTGACTGCCTGTTCAACACGCGGTGGCGGTGAGCATTGAGCGTACCACCAGGTAGGGATTTCAATCCCGTTAAGATAACAGTTCACCCCTAACGTTCACTAATGCTTCCCAATCAAGCTAATCGCATAAAATCTCACGCGGTGTTGGTGAGTAGTGAATGTATCAACAGGTAGTGATTTCAATCCCGTTTAGGTGGTAACTCACTCCTAACCTTCAGAAATGATTCCCAATATGAAGCTAAGCGCAGGGAGTGGGCTCGGGCCAGTGCCTTACAACACGGTATCGGTGAGCAGAGAATTTAAGGTAGGGATTTCAATCCCATTTAGCTGGTAAATTCCCTTCTAAACCCCACTAAAGCTTCTCAATATGAAGCGATTCGAATAAGGTCTCACGCGGTGTTGGTGAGCAAAAAATGTATCACCTGGTAGTGATTTCAATCCCGTTATGTGGTAATTCACTCCTAACCTTCACAAATGCTTCCCAATATGAAGCTAAACGCAGGGAGTAGGCTCGGGCAAGTGCCTTACAACACGGTGTCGGAGAGCAGAGAATATATCACCAGGTAGGGATTTCAATCCCGTTTTGCTGGTAAATTCTCTTCTAACCCCCACTAATGCTTCTCAATATGAAGCGATTCGGATAAGGTATCACGCGGTGTTGGTGAGCAAAGAATGTACCTCCAGGCAGTGATTTCAATCCCGTTTAGGTGGTAAATTCCCTTCTAGGCCCCACTAATGCATCTCAATATGAAGCTAAGCGAACAAAATAAATTAAAATTATAAATGACTTACCTCCACGCTGGCTGCCCAGGAACTCTCTATTTGTGTGAAATGCTTCGCCTTTTATAGCTGTGCACAGCATACACACATTGCCCCCGTCAAGCATGTACATATGTGTACAATATTTTCTTATCTTGTCTGCTTTTTTAACTATACAATTTCATCATAATGTACCGTTCTCACATATATAAGAATAATGTATAAACAACGTATTGACTACGAACAATTCTTGAAATCATATCCCGTATGTTAAATTAATATATAAGCAATTCATCGCCACTATACTTCGTTGACAACCAGCTTAAGTATTACAAATAAACAACAACCAGTATGCGTACATACCGACATTGTGACGACAAAAGTCAGGGCCTTCGTTTTTGGCTCACACGTCATCGAGATGCCCCCTTAATTGCTGCACCCAAAGAATGAATATTAATTTTATTTGCATTGTTTTTATATTATTCCTTTATATTAAAATGAGAATTAACTTATAAGACTGAAATGAATCAATATTAATTTTATTTGCATTGTTTTTATATTATTCCTTTATATTAAAATGAATCAATATTACTTTTATTTGCATTATTCTTATATTTGTATTATAAGTAAAATTAGTTTATGACACTGGAATGAATACATTTTTACGTTAATGTTTTATTATTATAAGAATGAATTCCAGTTACTAAGCACATATTTTCGCTAAATTCTTTATACATACCTTACTTATACCATAAGCATGAACTGTCGTTGTTATTTAGTAAATAAGTAACGGTAGCCCCATACTACATGTCCCATACAATTGGCTTGCTGATCATTGTTAATGATCATCAGCTACGAGTGTTTGATGTGCTGATACAAGGCACACACATGTATATGGTGGTTGTGTTGTTGTACAGCAAACACATTAATGATCATCAGCTACGAGTGGTTGATGTGCTGATACAATGTACGCACATGTATATGGTGGTTGTTTTGTAGTAAAGCAAACACATTATAAAAAAACCCGAAGTAAAATACATAGCAGCGGAAATTTGGTATAAAAGGCGAAACACAACGCATAGAGTCTCTTTTTGTGTCTGGCTGCTAAGTGAGGAAGGTAATATTACTAAACGTGAATTCCATAGTAATATTATCATAGTAGTACGACTATTGAGTTGGCGCAATCCACTTAATAGAAATACTAGAGAGGACGTTCAGGGAACCAAACCAACAGATTGCCTTTTCCAGTGGACGGCGTATGTCATCCAGTGGGAAAAGAAATCCAGAAGCTAGGGGTCACTAGGGTAGCTGGAGTAGTTCGGAGTACTAGGGATACCGCACGCTCCGGAGGAAAAGAAGTGTCCGGCTTTGCATCCCCGCGTGGAACGGCGTATGTCATTCCAACCGGAGATCAAACCAGATACCAGGCGTTCCTATTCTAATTGGCCGTCCATTAGAATAGGAGCACCGCACTCTTACGGAGGCTAGGGTATAGGTACCATTTCTCGTGGGTCGGAGAATTTCAATCCTCGAGAAGTGTGACCGGAAGCCTAGGTGTCGCTAGTGCTGCGGAATATTTGAGTCTGTACCCTAACCCCGACCCACCGAAACGGACTGCCACTCAGCTCCAACGCAAACGCACTATAACTTCGGCCGACCTTATTCCTGGGTGTATCAGGGCCACCGAATATCCGCCTCTAGTCAGCTAGTACTAGATCTAAGAAGATAAATAAACAAACGTTACCACATCTACACTCAACCGAGTTTTATTTTGGGACACTGGACTCCGCTGAACTACCCCAGCATTAGAGCGGAAATCCGTGTCGTTACAACATACATGAGTAGATAAACGCGTACATGCCAAGTATATGATCACGGCTGTGCTATGAAGAGCAAAGCAGATCACAGTAACAACTAACCAATGCACGTATGTATGTTTATGCACAAGCAGTATATAAAACAATTGATATTTTGGATTGCGACCGTTACTCATGTCGTATGTGCGTATGAAACACTTGAACAGAAGCAGCGCATGTAGCGTATGTGCATAGGCATGTATGTACATAGGTACGTAAGTATTTTAATATGTAAGCTAGTTTGCAAGTTCATCAGCACAGTGGGGATATTTCGTTAATTATGTAATTAAAATCATATGATCTTACTGTATAAATCAGGATTAGTCAAACTCTTCACTAAAGTAGAGGTACAATAATTTATACAGTCTGTTTAATACAAATTCATAAAAATAAAATTTTCTTCTAATTATAATTCAAAATACAAGGGTAATTGATATCTATTGCACCTGGGACCATGTGGCTCTGCCAGCGGTGGTGATCCGGCGAACGGTGTTGAACTCGTAGCAGTGATATCCCATATACGGATACTGTCGATCCGTTACGTCCACTAACCCAAAACCTTTACGGGCCGGTGTTGATGGGCGTTCTCTTTGTCATATGAGGAGTCGAGTGACGGTGGTGATGGTGGGCGAGGTGCCACGGTGGTGTCATCTTGCCCCCAGAGGGTGCGGCTTATTTCGTCGTCATCTGCAAAGCCGTCGAGGTCGAAGAGCATGCGACTCGATAGGGCGTCATTCTGAAACGAGGCGGCGCACTGTGTTGCGGCTAGTGGAAAAGTAACTTTTTTCCGATTATTTTTTTCAGTGTTTTTAATGATGCAATTTTGTCACAGACATTCCAAGAAAAAAAAAACACATAAAGCTTATTTTTATGTTGGCACGTTGATTTTTAATTGATTTTAGAAGTCAAATATACAAAATTTTCACGAAAAGAGGGGATTTCAGGGCTGTATTCAAAATGATCTCATTTGATTTTGGTGACAGATATTCTGATTCGGAAAAAAAATCTACCTTCGGACAAGTATCTTCTGTAAAAAAAGGAATGTTGTTTGAGACATTTTCATATGCACCTTTTTTAGAGCGAAAACCCGACTAAAGGTCCATTTTTCCTTAAAATTTGGGTTAGGTAAGCAATATCTAAAAATTCCCAGAGAGTCCCAGTTCCAAACCACTACAGAAATGTTACATAATTTGTGTTCAACGAACTGTGAAAAAATCAGCTGCCTATACCTGCCCTCCTGGGAGTTATAGCGATTTTAGTAACTCACTCTCAGTATTTATTCCATAGAAATAGAACGGAAATTCTCCGTCATCCCACGTCAAATTTTTATTATTTTGAGACCGGTTTCGGCTAATCGCCATCTTCAGTGTTTTCTTTTTTGTCACTAATTAGTCCGCGTGTGTGTCCGTCTTTATATAGTTTTCTTTTAGCTTGTGGTGGCACCTTTCTCTCTCTCTGTTGTTTTACTATTTTATTCTCTCTCTTTCGATCTCTCTCTCCCTCTTTGTTTTTATGGTGGAATGCGGTTTCCATTATAATTTTGACAGCCAAGAATTATGGAATACATTAAAATTTCCTATCAGCAACTACATGAGTTGATGCAACAGAGTAAAACTAGAAACGTGGAGGATGTTTTGGAATTGCTTGATCATGAGCAAGTTTAATATTTCCAAACATAAAAGATAAATTGAAAAAGTTCGTCAATAAGTACAATGCACGTCTTCAGGATGTATGAATGTCTTAACAGGATGTATGAACGGCTTGGACATACGGACTTAATTCAAGAGGGCTATAATGAAGTTGGAAATCATCCAACTACTTCAAAATGAAAACCCGAACCTAAGGAATTTACATTATGCTGTGAGAAAGCAAAGAAGAAAAGAAGTATGGAACTAATGGAAACAGAAGAGGTTTCTGCAGATTTGATTAAATACACAGCTGAAGAATTGAGAAAAGAGGAAGAAGGGGATATAAAGGCAGCTTTGGCTTTCTTCATGGACATGAAACTCAGCGTTTATCAGTGCCAAAAGTTAAAAGAATATCATCAAAAATACAATCACTTTCCTAGTTACAGAAAACTTTTAGAGGAGAAAAAGAAATGTTATCCAGAGGATGTCGAGGTAACTGAAAAGTCTGCTTCAGTCAAACTACAATCTCTTTTGGATCACACCGCGAATAGAATACTGGAATCCCAATCAATTGACCACCTTCAAGCATATGCAGAGAAAGAAATGTTATTGATTAGCAAATGGATTATGGATGGATCTTCAGGACATAGCCAGTATAAACAAAACTTTACTGACAATACAGCAACTGATAGTAGCTTGTTCAGTATATTTATGGTCCCTTTAGTTCTTTCATGCAATAAAGAACAAGTATGGACAATCCAACACCATCATCAACCAGATATTGCAGACCAATCAAGTTTGAATATGCTAAGGAGACTGGAGAGTATACAAAGCAACAGGACGATCTCATGAAAGAACAAATAAATAGTATACACGAAACTATTATCAACATAAGCGGATTACAATTTAAAGTAGAACATAAACTGGAGGAAACAATGGTTGATGGAAAAGTCTGTAATTCTTTATCTGATAACAAGTCTGCAGCAACGTGTTACATTTGCCACGCAAAGCCCAGTGAAATGAATCAGTTGGACAGAATTGTTTTAAAGGACACCCAATCAGGAAGCTTATAGATTTGGATTATCAACATTACATTGTAGAATAAGATTTATGGAAACCCTACTGAACATTTCTTATCAAATCACTGTGCGCAAGGCAGGAGAATCAAAGAGAACTAAGCTCAGTGATGATGAGAAGATTATTAGAGATCAAAGAAAAAAGGAAGTTCCATAAAATCTGAAAGATCAACTCCAAATAACTGTTGATGTTGTGAAACAAGGAAGTGGAACAACTAATGATGGTAACACAGCAAGGAAATTCTTTAGTGATCCTGAGAAAACCGCTCTGGCCACAGGAGTAGATACCGAACTTATAAGAAGGTTTTCTAGTATTCTTCAAGTATATAAGATAGACTGCGATAAGTTCTCGAAGTACGGAAAAGAAACTGCTGGTCTCTATGTAAAGAAATATTCGTGGCATTATATGCCACCAACTGTCCACAAGGTTCTTGTTCATGGAGCTGAAATAATTCGTTCATTTTTGGTCCCCATTGGCCAACTATCAGAAGAAGCAATGGAAGCAGGAAACAAGGACCTCAGAAACACAAGGCTTTACCATGCGAGGAAGACATCAAGAAGAGACAATTGTGAAGACATATTACATTATCTGCTCGCCAATTCTGATCCCGCAATCACAAGTAGGAGAATACTGAAGGAGAAGAAACACCTGGAATCATCAGAGGAAGCAATGATCTTATTGGTAGATGACTGATAATTTGTAATTTTTCTGTAGAATGCAATAAAATAGGCCTGTTATAAAATAGTATCTTCAAAGTTTTTTTTTATTCTACATCTATTCTAGCACTCCACAAAAATGAGCACAACTCTCTTAAAACTGAAGCTATTGACTTCAGACCGGTATCAAATTAAAGCTTTTATTGCCACCTTTCAAATAAGAAATGAAATAGATTTTGGTTTAATATAAAATTTCAGAGTTATTCAACAAATATCGAAAAATCATGAAAATTTGACGTTTATAATTCTTGTTCGGACCACCCTATAATTTATTTTAAAAACTAATCATAGGGTATTTATCAGAAATAAAAGAAGAATTAAAATAAATTTTTTTTTTTAATTTTTCGAACAATTTTTTTTTTATTTTTGACTTTTGTTGAAAATTTGACCCAACAATTTTTTTCGGTGTAAATTTTTCTTTCGCTCATTCTGTTTGGGATTTCATTCTGACCAATCTATAGAAGTTTCTCATCGATACAATTAAAATTACAGTTTAGGCAATATGATTTCCAAAAAATTCCGGTTTCGCAACACTGTGCGGCGGTGGTGTGTCCTCTTCTGACAATAGCGGTGGTGATGGTATGTCATCGTCAATTACAACTAGCGGTGGTGGAGGGGGCACGTCCTCCGCAATGAGTGGAGGAGGGGGTGGCACTTCCTCCTTTTCTTTACGGGAGTTGGCTATGTTGCCCCGTGGGTAGCCCATGCCGTGTATTGGCGTGCTGGGTTGCAATGCAGTTGTCCGCTCCTGCGTGGTCATGTGGAGGTTACGGACGGTCGATGTCGTGGGCTGCGACGATCTGTCCCGTCGTCTTCGGCTGCCTCACCATCGTCCAGGAAGATGGTTTTCTTAATCTTGTCCTGTTCTCTGGCCATGCTGTCTCTGAACTTGCGGCTCGCTTCTTCAAACTTCGTATTTTGGTTAATCTTTTTCTTTTGAGGGTTTTGCTGATCGGTGCTATTTGGTTGTTTCTAAGCGCATTGATCTCTTGGGCCCAGAGCTTGAACCGAACAATCTCTGCTATGGACCATCAGTCCCGCGCACCCTATTCTGGTATCAAAAATGCGGAGGAAATCCAGTCCTAAGATGATGTCTTCGGTGGCGTTCTCCATAACCAGGAATTCACAATTCGTTGTTTTTCTGCCCAAGGTCACGGTGATCATCAATGAGCTATTTAAGGCAGCCTGTGAACCATCGGCCAGTATGACATCCACCTGGGTGTGGACAAATGCTGGCTGACGAATGAGTTCTCGTACAAGTTATGGATGAATGAAGCTTCTAGTGGCCCCTGGGTCGAGGCGATGAGCTGGTTCTCGATGATGATCATCACCCTGATCTTATTTTTCTCCCATAATAGCTGTGTCTTGTTTGCTGGTTTTCTGGCACTCGTCTTTTTTGTTGTCCTTCGACGGGCACTTTTTCGCGAGGTAGGTTTGTCTAAATCCGCTCTAACTTCTGCTCTCCGGATAAATTGGCGTGCCGCATGAGGCTCTGAAGTGCCAGCACGTAATACTTGAAGGGTTCGTGTGAGCGCTGCGTGCGAATTTCATCTTCAAGTTTTTCAAAATAGCGTGATGGTAAGGAGAATTTAAAGAAATCTGCCTTGAAGGTTTGCCACTGGTGTCAGTTTTTATTGCTGTTCCGGTACCAGACTAGGGCCTTGTCCCTAAAACATTCGGCGAGGACCAGTAAAATGTGAGCCAAATTTATGTCATACATACCCGCCAGCTCCTTCATGCGCCCAACCGGATCCCGGCCTCCGTCATACTTAAGACCCCATTTTCTGACGAACTCCACAACCATGATTCGGTTGTTCGGGTCTAGGTCCGCTGGTGCACTGCTTTTGGGTGACGTCTCCTGACCTGGTGATACCGGTGTGGGCTGCATTGGGGCTGGAACGCACAAACTGGGGAGCGGAGTCGTCCCTTCGTGATGACGTTGGAGGGCCAGCAGTTTTTCGGTGATGTCATCATCATGTTCCGTATTTATGAACTGGCTCAAACGTTTGCGCAGTTCTTCTACGCTTCCCACGGTGTTTTGCTGGAACCGAACGTATCAAGTAGGTGACTAGCTCCTCCTTTTTGAGGACGTATATCCACGATGTTTTCACCATGATACGGGTTGGTAGTGGGCTACAGTCTGGTCCTTAAAAAAAAAATTCGGGAAACCTTTTTTTTTTGTATTTCACCTCTGAGTTATTCACTTTGGTTCTTCGGATAAATTTTCTTCTGTCCCTGCTCGGGCGTCAATGTGACGAAACGTTTTTAGCTGGTATGCTGGGTTATGGCTCAGCGGCGTCCAGGATCGTTACAAAAATTTTTAATTTTGCAGGGATTTGAAAATTAAACTCCACAATTTGATATAATTGGGCTCTATATTGAAGACAACTGGGCTTCGACGAAGTGACGATGGTTACAGCGGCGTGTCTGGTGGTACAGCGGCCAACGACGAATTTAGGTTACGAGGTTCTTACTGCCTGATCAACACGCGGTATCGGTGAGCAGTGAGCGTACCACCAGGTAGGGATTTCAATCCCGTTAAGATAGCAGATCCCTCCTAACGTTCACAAATGCTTCCCAATACCAAGCTACTCGGATAAAATCTCACGCGGTGTTGGTGAGTAGTGAATGTACCTCCAGGTAGTGATTTCAATCCCGTTTAGGTGGTAATTCACTCCTAACTTTCACAAATGCTTCCTAATATGAAGCTAAGCGCAGGGAGTGGGTTCGGGAAAGCGCCTTACAACCCGGTGTCGGTGACCAGAGGATGTACAACCAGAGGATGTACAACCAGGTAGTGATTTCAATCCCGTTTAGGTGGTAAATTCCCTTCTAACACCCACTAATGCTGTTCAATATGAAGCTAAGCGAACAAAATAAATTAAAATTATAAATGACTTACCACCACGCCGGCTGCCCAGGAACTCTCTATTTGTGTGAAATGCTCCGCCTTTTATAGCTGTGCACAGCATACACACATTGCCCTCGTCATGCATGTATGTGTACAATATTTTCTTTTCTTGTCTGTTTTTTTAACTTAACATTTACTATATAATTTCATCATAATGTACCGTTCCCACATATATAAGAATAATGTATAAACAACGTAATGACTACGAACAATTCTTGAAATCATATTCCGTATGTTAAATTAATATATAAGCAATTCATCGCCACTATACTTCGTTGACATCCAGCTTAAGTATTACAAATAAACAACAACCAGTATGTGTACATACCGACATACATGAGTAGATAAACGCTTATATGCCAAGTATATGATCACGTCTGTGCTATGAAGAGCAAAGCAGATCACAGTAACAACTAACCAATGCATGTATGTATGTTTATGCACAAGCAGTATGTAAAACAAATTGATATTTTGGATTGCGACCGTTACGCATGTCGTGTGTGCGTATGAAACACTTGCACAGAAGCAGCGCATGTGGCGTATGTACAGAGGCATGTATGTAGGTACGTAAGTCAGCGCAACTCAGTCATAACCAGCGTTGCCATAAGTTTTTCAAAAAAATGCAACTTTAGAAAAAAAAACTGGTTTTCACGTAAAAAAACTGCACATAAAAAATTCACAAAAATATATAGTTTTTTTCATATTTTTTTATTAAAACAAAAACATAACACAACAAATTAAATATGATATACATCTACATATAACAAAGCAATTCATTTTAATAAAAAATATATAGGTGCATAGGGTTTAAATAAACAAAAAGAGTTCATTATTATTCAGATATAATACTGCCTGTTCCAGAATCTCGACAAGTCGGTGTCGTTCTCATATTTATATCGAAACCAATAATTAAAAATTTAAATTTGTTTGTATGTACATAGAAAAACACAAGGCATATCTATCTAACAGGTACAACCATTTCTACAAAAATAGAACACTTATTGTAGAAACTACCTTAACAGTTGCAAAAATCGTTAAACGACACTACTAAGTTTGACGTTTTATCAGGTTAGGCAAGTGAGCTCGTGCTCCCACCTGCAATATACACCTTGGTAAAATTCAACTTGCTTTGTGGTCAGGGGTGCAAAAAGATGTATGTGATAATTACATACTCGTATAAAAAAGTATAGTTAAACCTTGCCACTGTTATATTAAGCAAATGGGGTAAAATTATGGTTTCAGAAATTAGAATTAAAATAACAAAACTAAGAGTAAAAAAGTAAAATGTAAAAACTGCAAAATCTGCACAATTTACAGAAAAACTGGTTTTTAAAGAAAAAAACTGCAAAACTGCTCAATGCTTAGAAAAACTGTCAAATGCAGATAAATCTGCACATTTGGCAACGCTGGTCATAACACTCAGGATACGAGTACCAATCGGATTTTTTACACGTATTCACATACGCAACACGAACAGTAACGAAATTCACATCAATGATAGAAGAGAAAATAAAAATGTTATTCTTAGACAACAACAAACGCATGAACATGGCGTAATAAAACCAGGTGGCAGCGTAAGGGCTACAAGTACAACAATACAACAACATAGGTGTTTTTGTTTGTGTAATAAAGTTGAGTGTCAAAACAATGAGTTAAGATATAAATGTCAAAAGCGTAAGAAAAAGAAGCATTTAAAATTTAAGAAATAAAATATCTTGCGTCATGCCAACATACAAAAGTGGAAAAAAAGTAAAAAAAAAAAGATTTAATCAAAACACAATATTTTCTTGTGACCTGAAATCGGAAATAGGTCTATATATATTCTGATTCTTCAAAAAGTGATCACTGCATATAAGCCAACGCTTTGCGAATTGCTTTTGGCACAAGCTACTCCACTTTTCCATTGTTATGTAGCACTTAGGCATACATATTTTTTTTGCACAGCTCACAAAAAGGCATATTTTTACAAAATTTCATCATTAATTTTGACCAATTAAAGAAAAAAATATATAATTCCTCTATGAAATGCAATATAATTGCAATTGAATTTGTTCCAAATATATTGAAAACACTTTTAAAAATAAATTTGAAAATAACAGAAAAAACGACTGTAGCAAACATAAAACACCTTTTATCGTGTTTAACTAGTTTTTTATCTAGATTGTTATTATTATTATTATTAGTATTTTCTTTTATTTCACTTTTTTCACAACAATAATTTAAAATATTAGTTTTTCAATAAACAGTTTTAATTCATATATCAGCTCTGAACATACATAAATATAATTACGCAGTACTTTGACAGTTTAAACTCACAACAAACAAAAATTCAATAGGAGCAAAAAATTGTGTACATTCCTAACGATGCCACCTGGTTTAGTACGTCCTGCGCATGAATACATTTTCAACCATGGTTTTGGAGCTCTGAGCGTTCGGACGTGTTTTTTTTGTGAAATCTCTGTACTTTCAACTATAATTTGCTCTGTGTACTTTATTTTCATAAACTGTTTCAAAAAACATAAAATTAATTACATTTTTCGTATTTATATGAAGAATTGTTCTTTTTAAATTAAATAAAAACTTAAGAACAATCTTCTTTAACAAAACATTAGTTTATTTCATCATAAATTGTGTCTTTTTCATTCAATACAATAACAATCTGCAAATTTACTCGTTATACATATTTCGTTTCTCAGAAAAAGCAACAATCAAAACAAAAAACTGCATTTAAGTTACATTTGGAAGTTTATAATACAACAACACCCACGAACACAACAAACACAATAACCTGTTTAAAATTACAACAACACCCACGATCACAATAAACACAATAACGTGCTGAAGTAAACAAGTGAATTTTACACCTGATCCTCTTTTAACACCAACTACAAGATGTCCTGTTGTAAACCAAAATGCCGTATTAAGTCGGACGATCTCTTCGTTTCTTGCTGGCTGTGTGATTCAGTTTATCATGCTAAATGTGTCGATTTAGCCCCTCGGACTGCTGATAATCTGCGGGAGGATAAAGGTCTTCGATGGTGCTGCAAAAAGTGTACTGCTATTGACTGCTAGAAAAGATGCCAACTACGCCAACAAAGAATAATTCGTCCACAAATGTCGCAAATCTTACTAATAATAAATCCAACGTTGAAGAACGCGAAACTGCTAATTTATTACCCGGAACTTCAACCTCATGCCATTCCTCATTAGTTGTTCGTCCGCATATAGCCGATATAGTTCCCGATAATGCAACATTAAGAGGACAAGTTAACTTACAATCACTGATTCCTCATTATTCACTAAATTCGCCTGTTCAAGACAATTTGTCTCCATCGTTGCCTGTTATTAAACCTGCAAATAAATCTGCTACCCTCAAAGTTGTTTCGCCAAAGAAAACTGTTTTTGCCGCTCGTTTTGCCTCAAGTACAACTACTGACGACATTAAGTCTTATATAATGGAGAAAATTAATCTTGAAATTGATATAACTGTTTTTAAATTCAAATACTCTGAACCACGAAACAAAGCATCGTTCAAAATTATTGTTCCTCAAGAATACTTTGATGTAATTGTACATTCTGACTTTTGGCCGCCTAAAGCACTTATTCGTGAATACGAATACAAAAATTCTTCAAGCGCTGATGTTGTTCACTTGCCACAATTGTCGTCAAAAAACTGAAACAAGTGTCTGCAGATTACCTTATCAGTATTGCATATCAAAATGTAAGAGGTCTTAACACTAAATTGACTAGTCTTTTTGCTAATAGTTTTGAATTTCCATATGGTATAATTGTTTTTTCTGAAACCTGGCTAAATGAGAAAAAATCCATTCATAATACTGAAATTCTATGTTCTAAATATCAAATATTTAGAAACGATCGTAAGCGCACACTTGGTGGTGGAGTTCTTATTGCTGTCCTGGATGTTTTTCAATGTGAACGTATTAATGGCTGTTATGTGATTGACCATGACGAAATTGAGTTTATTGCAGTGAAAATACGAGTTGGTTGTAAAAACTTATTTGTAACTTGTTCATATATACCGCCAAATTCACCTTTTCAGATATATAATAAACATATTTCCGCAATAACCTTCGTTCTTGATCAATCAAACACGTCGGATATATTTCTTGTTGTTGGTGATTTTAACATTCCAAACGCAAACTGGTTAAAACATTTTGATTGCAATTATATGTTACCCACAACCACATCTGATTTTATACAAATGCTTCATAGTTATGGATTATTTCAAATAAATCATATCGCTAATGCATCTGGAAAATTTCTTGATCTTGCTTTTGTTAACAATCATTTGGATTTTTGTCTTCATAATACACTGCCTATGACTTATCCTGTTGACCCTCATCATCCACCTTTTGAAATTGATCTTTCCATATCGGATAATAACCATTTGAAGACAATGCAACGAAACATTGAACCTGCTCAATCCTACTGCTTCCCACGCACCGATTACACTGCACTAAATTTGTTGTTATCTAATGTTAACTGGGATTCCTTGCTTGCTGGTGATAACTTTGACCTCATTGTATCACGCTTCTATAGTGTTTTGCAAAATGCGATAAGTACTACTGTTCCAAAGATTAATGTCATCAAAAATAATGGTCCACCTTGGAATAATCAACACTTAAGAAACGCTAAAAACAAGAATAATAAATTTTTTGTAAGATATAAAAAAACTGGTTCATCATTAGATATTCGTAATTATGCCGTAGCAAGATCTCAGTACAACTCTGCTAACAAACTCGCATATAATAATTACATAAACCGTATCAGAAGTACTATTAAAACAAATCCAAAATATTTCTATAAATTTATAAACTCTAAGCGTCGTTCTTCATGTTATCCAAAGCATTTAAAGTATGGCTCATCAATTGCAGAGGATGACGTTTCAATAAGCAATTTATTTGCGGACTTCTTTTCAAACACATATTCCACAAAGTTTTATGACATCGCAACAACTTATCCGTACACAATAACACACTCGTCTGGGATATACTTTCCGTTTATAAATACTGATACTGTACTTTCGAACTTGAAGTCTCTGAAAAACTCTTTTTGCGCGGGTCCTGATGGTATACCAACCTGTATACTTAAAAATTGTGCTTTATCATTATCTTCGCCTCTCACTGCATTATTTAATTTATCTATTAAATCAAGTTATTTGCCACCAATTTGGAAGAAATCGTTTATAACTCCTTTATTTAAGAATGGAAGTAAAGCTGATGTCTCTAACTACAGAGGTATTGCTAAAATTAATGCAATTCCGAAGCTGTTTGAAAAAATACTTACTGAAAATTTATATCATCAAATTTCACCTCTTCTACTATCACCTTGTCAACATGGTTTTCGTAAGTCTCGCTCTACTGTTACTAACATTTTGGAACTCACTACAATTGTTAATGAAGGTTTTACAAAAAAAATGCAATCCGATGCGATTTATACTGATTTCAGCAAGGCGTTTGATAAAGTAAATCATAACCTTTTATTACAAAAATTATCACTTTTGGGCTTTAGTGACTCTGTTGTAAAATGGTTAAATTCTTACCTATCACAAAGAACCCAACAAGTAAAGTTTGGAAATGTTATGTCGAAGATCATTCAAGTAAATTCTGGTGTTCCACAAGGCAGTCACTTGGGTCCCATTTTGTTCACACTTTTCATTAATGATTTACCAACTGTTGTTTTGAATTCCATGCTATTGATGTATGCTGATGATGTTAAAATTTTTAACTCTTTTAATGATATCGACGGTTATAATTTATTATGTGCTGACTTAAAAAATTTTTCTCAATGGTGTAAATTCAATTTACTGGAATTAAATAAAATAAAGTGCAAACATATCTCATTTTTCAGACATCGTCCGATAGAGACTCAATATCATATTGATACTGCTGTTTTAAGTAAAGTTCAATCAATAATGGATCTTGGCATACTTTTGGATCACAGGCTCAACTTTCGTGATCACATTTCAATGATGGTAAATAAAGCTTACGGGATACTTGGTTTTATGAAACGCTGGTCAAAGGAATTTCGTGATCCTTACACTACAAAACTTTTATATACCTCTCTTGTTCGACCAATTCTTGAGTATGGGTCAACTGTTTGGGATCCTTGTTATTCTATTCATATAAATAGTATTGAATCAGTACAAAAACAATTTTTGATTTTCTGCCTCCGTGGTCTTGGCTGGAACTCATATGTCTTGCCGGCGTATCAAAGTAGACTTGCTTTGATAAAACTGCCAACTTTAAAAAGTAGACGACTAATGCTGAGCACATTGTTTATTTTGGGCCTGATTCGTGGTGAAGTTGATTCGGAATTCTTGCTTAGTCGAATTTGCTTCAACGTTCCTGTTAGACCTTCACGTAATTTTGAACTCCTATTACTTAAATATTACCGTTCTATATATGCCAATAATGATTCCTTCCGTCGTGCATGTGAAAACTTCAATAAATGCTACCATATGATCGAAATGTCTGAGAGTAATATAATACTGAAGAGAAAATTAACTTTGTATTTAAATACTTGATTCCTTTTGTTTGATGTTATATGTTAAAAATCTTACTTTGTTTAAAAACTTATTCGTTGTACTGTATATTGTTATATGTATATAAGTAAACTTTGTTATTAATGTTAGTCAGTAAGGATATAAAATCTATTGACATAAATAAATAAATAAAAAAAAATAAAAAAAAACCCGCGTTGCCATTGTTCGATTTTTTGTATTCTTGGATGGATGTGTACATATATTATGCTTTTTAGTAATTTTGTATGATATAAAAATGGTTTTATAATATTTTATATCTCGATTGGAAGATAAGATTGTCTATAATAGAATATTTTAATATAAGGCTTATGAAAATTTTCTACAGAGGAAAATTTTTTTTAAATCGAAAGAAATGTTATTATTTACTCAGCTGGCCGAGTATTTTAAAATTTTTGGTTCATTATTTTTACACCATTTACAGTTTTATTTCCGAATTCTATTTATTTATATTTCACAAGCTCATAGCTTTTTTTATGCAGCAAAATTAAAAATATTAAATTATATATAAAAATATTTCCCAATTTTTAGCATTAAATTCTATGTGTATAAAATGGAGGAAAGTACCTAATATTGCAGTAAATTTTTTTTTTTCATAACAAACATGTGACTTGCCTTGTCGAACTTTAACAGTCAATTAAATTTTTTTGTGCGCTTAGGAGGCCAAAAAATTATACTACATACAAGGGCTCGCAGCGATAAGGCCGGTACTCTGTTTGAATTTTCGAAATATGTTTAGGAACATTAATTATTTCATTTGAAAAAATTGACAACTAAATATTATAAATTTCTTGTTTTCCTTAAGGCAAGTATTTAGCAAAATTGTTTTCAGAAAAATTTTACGTGTTTTTCATGGTAAAAACAGAGTAGATACTAGTTTACCAAATTTTTCCACGCATATTTCGACTAAATATTTTTTATATGGGCTTTGACAGCATTTCGGTCGAAATTTTTAATAGAATATAGGCTATAGAAACAAAAATCAATTTCACACATTTTATAAAAGTGAAAACTAATGCCTAGTATTTAACTCCAAAATTAAGTACTATTTAAACTTAAAGTGTATTTATATGCAAAATTTTGTTTTTCACTTCAAAATTATACAAGATTTAAATGGCCCACATTGTACATTTAAATTCAATTTAAGTTTTTCATACAACCATGTGTTTGTTTACATTCAACAACACATACATAGTTGGCAGACAAAATTGATGCAAAATCACCAAATTTTAATGTGAAATTATTACGGTAGTTTTATGAAAAATACCTCAGAATTTCTACAGAATTAAAAAATGCTTTAAAATTTTCATATAAAACGGTGTTATTTTGACAAGAATATTTAAAAACAATGAAGCATACGTAAAATAAGAAATATTTTTATTCCTATAAATTTTTTTATTTCAAAAAGTTTTATGGGGGGAAGAGGGTACATAAGGGTATTTTTTCCGTGGCTCTATATTTCAAAAGTTACTTTGACGATTATTATTATTTAGATTTTTTTAATTAGCTTCTTTAATGTAGTTATCACCTATTACTAATTTTACGAATTATATTGCTAGAAGTACGAGTTTCAACTTCTAGTAGCGTCCTTATATAGAATTTGTTCAAAATTACAAAGATTTTAATAGATAAATTCATTTGAAAGCAAATTTTTGATTTGTAAGTCTTTTTTATAAAACATGTTTTTTCTCTTAATTAAAAGTAAGAAGCAAAATGTTTTGATTCCACATACATATTTAGATTTTTTTACTCCTCTATTATAATTTCCTGGACTTGGTCTTTTAAATATTTCGTTCAAATTCAATATTTAAATCACGTTATTTTTAAACAGAAAAAACGGAACACAATTTTTATGTCAGAAAAATGGCAATATATAAGTCAAAATATTCCTACATTATGTACATTAATAAATTCGGAAAAATTGAAAAATTAATTGGGCCTAATATATATTGCGTGGAGTGTATAATTTATTTGCGGGTCATTTAATAAAACACTGGTAAATTTGATATAAACTATAATTAATTTATTCGACCTGAATCTTTTTCCGTTTACAAATTAATAATAATGAGGAAAAATGTTTAGCAATACTTTAAAAATATATATTATGATTTTAAGAATATCGTGATTTTAACAGCAAATGTAATATATCGTTTGTGAGCTCAGACAACAACTGAAAAATATGTGGTCAGTTAAGTCCGGCATCTTTTGAAGTTCAATAACGCCCAGTTGTGTAGTATCGCTTCAATTGCTAAACAAAACGGTGAATTCCCGAATAAAAGCAAACGCACTTCAATTAAATAATATTTGTATCGAATGGGCGTAAGTACATATACAAGTGAAAAAATAAGTGTTATTAAAAGAAATAAAGCTATAAAACAATCAAGTTTGTAAAATAATATCAAAAATAAATATGAACACAAGACGACAGGAGCAGTTGTACCTTCTCGGCTATGATGCCTGCCAAATAATCGGTGCAAATTGCCTTCAAATGGTCAAGTTTTGCGTGTTTTATTTTACAATATGCGAAAAGTAAAACTAGACTTGCGTGCTAGTGCTTCCCTTGTAGTGAAAGAGGTAGAAGTTTTATGGAACAAAGCACGAATACCACTTAGAGCTTTTGACAAATGTGTCTCAAAAGTTGAAGGTTTGTATTTAGAATGGAGAAACTTGCAAAAAAGTTCGAAACGCCGGGCATTTCTCCAGGAAAAACGTGAAAAAGACTTCGTAAATAAATTTGATGATTTGTTTGATGTCGCACATGCCGATGCATTGGATATTATCACTCTGGCAGAAGATAAGTTTTTTTTAACAAATCAAAGAAAACAGGAAAGATCTGGTGCAGTGATAGGTTGTGACTGCAACTTGGAGAGAAAAGAAAAGGCAAAATCGCTTAGGGAAGAGAAAAAACAACGTTTCCACGAGAAACATACAGTCGTATTGCAAGGTAAATATTGAAGGTGTAGTGCGATTTCAGTCATGTCTTCACTTACAAGTCCGCAGTTTGAATCTATTATATTATTCTGCAATATTTCTTATAAAATTTTATAGATCAATGTGAAGCTGTCCAATGGCAGTCAAGTGATGAGGAGACTATTGAAGATTGTGAAGTGCAACAAATTCCAGAGTCAGCATATGAAGTAGGTCCTAGTACTTCAAAAAAAACGAGGTAGACATAATTTTATCACACCAAAGCTTGTGTCAGTATTAGATAGGTGTAAAGTAAGTGACCGTGACGCCATTCGAATCCTTATAGCAACTGCGCCAGCATTGCAACATAACGTTAGCGATTTAATTATAAATAGCACTTCAATTCGCCGATCGCGTACAAAGTTTCGATTTGAATCCGCGAAACATTTAAAAACAAATAAATTAAGGCGGTGACTGTTCACTGGGATGGTAAAATGTTGCCATCATTGATGGGTAGTGAACACGTCGATCGTCTGCCTGTAGTTGTATCTTGTAATGGAACAGATCAGCTACTCGGCATCCCAGCGATAACTTCAGGTACGGGAAGACAGCAAGCAACGGCTGTCTTTGACTTACTAAAAGAATGGGATCTCGATGAAAAAGTGGAAGCCCTGTGCTGCGATACCACCGCATCAAACACAGGACGAATACAAGGCGCATGTGTGCTTTTAGGACAAACACTAAACAAAGATCTTCTGTATTATCCATGTCGTCATCACATATTTGAAATACTTTTACGGAGTGTATTTGATGCAAAAATATCAACATCTTCGGGTCCTAGTGTCAAAATATTTCATAGATTTAGAGATGGCTGGACTAAAATAGACAAAAGTAATTTTAAGTCTGGAGTTGAAGTCTTATATGAAAAATTTTATTGGGGATACAAGGGAGGTACAAGAGTTTACATTAAAGAGTTTAAAAGATATGCAACCACGGGAAAATTACAAAGAGCTTCCCCAATTGGCGGTAATTTTCGTAGGCGGGTCACTTCCAAATTTCTCATTTTGAATGGCTGGAGCGTTCCACCATGCACGTTGGATGTCCAAAGCAATATATAGTTTAAAAATTTACTTATTTCGGAACCAGTTCATTTTGGCTAACTGTGAGTTGAATGGAATTAGAGATATATGTGTTTTTAATATAAAAATATATTTAAAAGTTTGGATCAAAGCTGCCATTGCCGCAGAAGCTCCTAACCAAGATTTGACATTGCTAAAAAAAAAAAAAAATTTATATCTTTACAATTTAGTTGATGAAAATTTAAGTCGGGAGTTAATTCGAAAATTCTGCAATCATTTATGGTACCTATCGCCAGAAATAGTAGCGCTTTCATTTTATGATACTCAAATTTCAAACAAGTCAAAACGACTCATGGTTGCAGCGCTAGATCGAGCCCATGAAGATGACAACAAAAAAATTACAATTCTTTTTCATTACATAGAGCAGTACGTTAATAAAAATATTGAAGATTATATCTCGCAAAAAACTTTAAATTTTTTCAACCGATATTGTATCCCAACGGATTTTTTGAAGAAAGATCCTAGGGAATGGGAAAACGATAAATCGTATAAAATTGGCTTGGAAATGGTTGGTAAATTGAAAGTTGTCAATGGTACTACAGAAAGGGCTGTAAAGCTTATGGAAGAATACAATCAAGTTTTGTCGCGTGATGAAGAGGAGAAACAGTTCATAATGCAAATTGTAGCTGATTATAGGAAACAATATCCAAATGCAAACAAATCGGTTTTATTAAGCATATGAAATAACTTAAATTAATATAAATTGTTAATTTTATTAATTAATATATTTAAGTACGAAATTAAATTCAAAAAATAAATAATTTTGTATGAATGTTAAAGTGTAATAAAAAAGTTGGTAAAAACTAAATTAAACTACTTATTCCTTTTTTTCTAAGTTTGGTGAATCTTGAAAATACATTAATGGTTATTTTATAACAATTTATAAGATTGTTACAATTTGTGGGTGGATGCGGCACGCCTTCCCCTGATGCAATCTACCTAAAATTTTTATAACATACTTTTTTGTTACGGAGAACATTTATGAAGGGAGTTAAGGTGCTATTTCGTTTTTTTTAAATAAGGTGCCCCTAATATATATATATATATATATATATATATATATATATATATATATATACATATACATATATATATATATACATATACATATACATACATATATATATATATATATATATATATATATATATATATATATATACATATACATGTATATATATATATATATATATATATATATATATATATATATATATATATATAACAAATCTAAGAAGTTCAATAACAAACGTGCCAACAGCACTAGCAATTTCAAACCATGTAACACACAAGCCGCAATATTTCATCGACTGTTCGATGGGAAAATACAAACTCAGCAACTGAGTTACACGCGCAACCACAAGTAAATTAATTGGTGGGAAAATGTGGGATCGGCAAATTATTTTAAGAAAGTAGGTTTCATTATAAGAAAAAATTGTAAAGTCTTAGCAGTCAGTTTTGGAATTTAAATTAATAAAGAATAATACTATTAATCCGTCTGATTAATAGTAATAAAAAATATTTTTTTTAATAAAAATTTAATACCGAGTTTTAATTGGCTCCCGAGCAGGGACCCTCGTAAAAAAGGGTCCTTTGTCGTAAAACAACAAGTGTTATAGATCGTGGAAATAGTCCGCCTTAGTAGTCTCTAAAAGACAAAAGGATCAGCGGCCGCGATATTAAAATATAAAGATATTAAAATATAAAAATACAAAAGTGTAAAAGTATAACATATAAAAATATTAATATATAAAAAATACAAGAATATAAAATATAAGAACATAAAAATACAAAATATAATAATATAAAAACACAGTATAAAAAAAAATGGAACAGTTAAAAATTAGTGAACGTTGAATTAAAAAGTTAGTAAACACAAAATTTAAAAAAGTGAATAGTAATATTTTAAGTAAAAGACTGAACAAAAGTTTCTAAAAGTAAATAGATGAACTTGAATAACATTTTAGTTAACAAAAATAATTAAGTGAACAATAAAGAATGTTAATAAATGATTAAAAGTAATATAAAAATTAACAAAGTAAACAATGAATATGAAATTTTTTTTTATAAGTGAACAGAAAATACTAAAAACCTAATTAAAGATTAAATAAAAAAAAAATTTTTAAATGATCGTGCAAAATGTTTTTAATTAAAACAATTAAGTGAACAGTTACAGCAATATTAAAAAAAAATGTTAAAAATTAAAATTTTTTTTTAAATAAACTAATATTTTTTTGGTACCAACTACAATGTGAAAGGACAATCAAGAACTAATAATTCTAGAAAGTGAACAATAAACAAAAAACAACTAAAGGAAAATTAATGTTTCTTAAATAAACTGGAAAATACGTTACAGCCGAAATTAAACTCAAAAGTTTATTCGAAATTTCCGGGGAAGATTCAAAAATAAATTTTTTTTAGGAAGTTCATTAATACTTAATTATAATATTTAAAAATTCCAAGCGAAATGCCAGACAAGACAACAGAAGAACTTACTAAAAGACTGAACAGATCTTTGAAAATGTCACCAAATAATTCGAAAGTTAGGGCAGATATTCCGCAGGGATTAAATGACACACAAAAAAGGCAAATAAGGGAAATAGTGAATGAGGTTTTAAGCACCCGACAAGATCCTATTGTCAATGAAAAAATAGATCAACCTATTGGCAATATTTCAAGGCTAGACATTGTAAGGTCATTAAGGGATTTTTCGGGGCAACCGGGAGAGTTCAGCTCCTGGCGGAAGTCTGTTTATAGGGTTATGGAGCTTTTTAAATCCCTTCAAGGAACAGGGAGATACTATGCAAATTGCATACAATTAGAACAAAAATAATAGGATACTGCGTTAGAATCTTATCGAACACCATTAGATTGGGACAGAATAAAAAACTGCCTCATGATGCACTACTCTGACAAAAGAGACATTGGTATATTAGAGTACCAAATGACAACACTTTGTCAGGGTGGTAGCTCGATAACAGCTTTTTACCAAGCGGTCTACCAACATCTTGCTCTAATACTAGATAAAGTTGCTTGTCTAGATATCGATGAGGGCAGCTTGAGAATAACGACGAACACTTACAGGGATAAGGCCCTGGATTCTTTTGTGAGGGGTCTAAATGGAGACCCACCTCGCTTGCTGAGCGTTCGCGAACCGACATCTCTTCCTCAAGCACTACATATCTGCTTAAAATTAGACAACATGACGTTTCGCATGAACCATGCACATGGACAGATATCTAGAATATAGGTATAGAATCGGTGCAAGTTATCCATCTTCAGGAAACGAACGGAAGTTTTCTCCTGAGCTGGCACACGTAGGTGGTGCAGAGCAAGTTAGGCCACAATTACTACCTCGAAACCCCATACCAAATGTTAATAGAAATCTTCCCATTCAGACGTCTCCAAGCTACGAGTTTAGGCCCCAGAATAATCAATAGAACCAAAATGGGTTCAGGTCACAGCACCCAAATTTTAGCTTTCAGAGACCAATTACCCATCATCAAAATCCAGGGTATCCAAGGCCAACGCCGAGAATCGAACCAATGGATGTCGATCGATCTACCCAATCCAAACAAGCCAATTACACGAATAGGTCACAAGCCTATCAACAACCCGAGACCGGCGGGAACATCCTTCCAAGGACCAGTCAACAAACTTCAAAGGAACTTCCATGTTGTGGCTGAAGGCAAAGCAACCCAGGAAATTAATCAAGCTACACAATATCATGAATACGGTCCTGAAGAAGACGCAGTTGGCGGAGCAACGGCCATGGATGAATATTACAGGGAATTTGACAATAGTGGGATTGATGCAATAGACCTTACACCCAACGCATATGAAATTGGAAACAATGGTCCCTTGGCGACAGAGAATTTGTCGGAAGATCCATTAAACGACCTTAATTTATTTGGTTAAATAGTTCCTCGCTACTATATTTTCGGATTATGACGAGGAACGGACAAAATCTTAGAATATTATTAGATACAGGTAGTAACAAAAATTATATTAAGCCTAGGCTAGTTAGATACCCTAGAATTAATCAGGAAGCATTCAGTGCAAAATCTGTTGCAGGGAATGTGGAAATAACTCATCATACATTTTTAAATTTATTTGGTGTCAATGATATTCCAATGAAGTTTGTCATGTTGCCAGGGCTAAGAACTTTTGATGGAATATTGGGCAATGATAGCATGAAAGAACTCTCCGCTGTAATATATACTTCAGGGAACTTTTTTACGGTAGGATCAGGAATAAAAATACCAATATTCCAATACACTTCTCAAGATGTTAACAATATAGAAATTAGAATAGAACATCTTTGAAGAAATCAAAAGATCAAATCTTGAAAATATTGTGGGCCGCCACAGGGATTTATTTGCAGACCCAGATGAACGCCCCACTTATACAACAGAGATTGTAGGTGACGTATACCAGGAATTATCCTTATTCAATGGCTATGAAGGGTATTGTCGAGGATGAAATCAATAAATTATTGGCGGATGGGATAATAAGACCATCACGTTCCCCCTATAATTCACCTATTTGGATTGTTCCAAAGAAACAAGATGCTTCTGGAACACAAAAATATCGATTAGTCATAGACTTTACGAAATTGAATTCCATCACAATACCCGACTGATACGCTATTCCCGAAATAAACGAGGTATTGTCTCAACTTGGAGGCAACCAATATTTTACGGTGATAGATTTAAAGAGTGGGTTCCAGCAGATTCCACTTAAGGAGGAAGACATAGAAAAAACGGCCTTCTCTGTTACTAACGGTAAATATGAGTTTACACGACTCCCCTTTGGCCTGAAAAATTCTCCTGCGATATTTCAGAGGGCATTAGATGATATCCTTAGGGAAAATATTGGCAAGATTTGATACGTCTATATAGACGACATAATCATTTTTAGCAAAGATGAAAAGTTCCATCTGAAACACCTAAATAATGTTTTTGAAACACTTAATGCCGCCAATATGAAAGTACAATTGGACAAGTGCGAATTCTTTAGGAAGGAAGAAGAATTCTTGGGACTCGTCGTTTCAAATAAGGGAGTCAAAGCTAATCCAAAAAAGTTGAATCCATAATAAATTTTCCATACCCCACTACATTGAAGGAAGTTCGCTCCTTTCTCGGTCTTTCGGGATATTATAGGAGGTTCATAAAAGGCTATGCCGATTTAGCAAAACCCTGAACTAGGCTACTACGAGGAGATGGGGCGAACTATTTCCAAGTCCGAATCGAACGGTAGAAGAATTAATATGGATGCCGAGGCCCTAATATCACGTGAGGTTATTCTTGCATATTCAGACTTTATATCCAAATGCTGGCTATAATTTGGGCACTTGGTAATCTACGAAACTATTTGTATGGAACTACCAAATTCATTGTGTACACGGATCACCAACCACTAACATTTGGACTTAGCACGAAAAACAACAATAGCAAAGTGAAAAGATGGAAAGCGATCTTAGAGGAGTACAACTACGAGATGAAATATAAACCCGGAAAGAGTAACATGGTAGCAGACGCACTTTCTAGGCCACCAACAACGAATGTTAATTCCTTAACGGGCACAGTTCATAGTAGTGATAGCTCTCCATAAGTTCTTATACCGAGTGTAGAAGTCCCGATAAACACATTTATGTAAGAACCAAATCTTTCTTAACATAGGCGAACCATCTAATTACCAATTTAAAGTCTTATTTCCTGGATACAACAGACACATTTTCACGGAATCTGATTACGGCTCAAAGATATCAATTTTAAAAGAAAATTTAAATCCTTCCGTTGTAAACTGTATAAAAACACCAGAATTCATAATGGGGAGGATTCAGGAAATATATCCTAATCATTTTAGCTCTTATAAGGTATGTTTTACGCAAAAGTTTGTCGAAGATATTATGTCGGAATCTGATCAGGAAACCTTAATTATAGAAACTCATAGCCGCGCATATAGGAACGCAGTTGAAAACAGATCCTAGATATTAGAAAAAGCCTATTTTCCTAGTATGTTCTCCAATATTAAGAGAATATTGAAACTTTGCTCAATATGCAAGAAAAACAAATACGAAAGGCATCCTAACCAACCAAAATTAAACGCTACACCGATACCAAGCTATCCTGGTCAAGTCATTGACATTTTTACAACCGATAAAAAAATAGTTCTAACAGCACTCGATAAATTTTCAATGTATGTACAACCTTTTCTCTTACGGAATCCCCAAAACCGTTGTCATAGATAACGAGAAGTTCTTAAATTCTGCTTCAATTCTCTTTATGATGAAAGATGAATTGGGAATAGAAGTATTTACCACACCACCCTATAGAAGCGAGGCTAATGGACAAATCGAAAAATTTCATTCAACTTTTGTTTTTTTTTAAATTTAGTTTATTTAGTTTATGGATTAATTCCTTACAAACTATATTATTACAATAAACCAGAAATCTGGTATTAAAATTTAGTTATTTAAAAATAGTATTATATTCCTTTTAATAGTATATATATCTAATGAAAAATCGATAAAATTATACATTTCATTAAAGCAACAACATAATCTTCTTAGTGGATCAGACATAGCAAAGTTGGTACGAAAAGTTCTAACAAATAAAGGTTGAAATGATCGTAATGAGCGTTGTGGAATGTTAAACGTGACATTGCTCAATAAAAACTCGGAGCAGATTCTACCATTTATTAAGTTAAAAGAAAAAGCTACATTGAGCATTATTCTCCGGCTTCTTAAAGTAGGCAGATTAATTACAGCTAATCTTGTTGTATACGGCGGAAGTTGAGTTAGGTCATGGTAAATGTTTCTTAAGCAGAAAGTAAGAAACTGTTTTTGAACAGACTCAATGCGATCAATATGTATTTGGTAGTAAGGATCCCAAATGATGGAACTATGCTCTAGAATTGGCCTTACGAGTGATATGTATAGTTGTCTTGTTATGAAAGTATCGTTGAATTCCTTCGACCATCGTTTCACAAAAGCTAAAATGCTACGCGCTTTGTTCACAGACATCGTTATATGTTGGACAAAACTTAGTTTTGAGTCTAACAATATGCCCAAATCCATAAATGTTTCAACAGTGTCTAAGCAGTACAAACCGAACTTGTAAGCAAATACAGAAGCACGAACTCTTGAAAAATTTAGATGTTAACATTTTTTTAAGTTTAACCCCATTAAATTAATTTTACACCATTTGTAAAAATTATCCAGGTCATTCTGTAGAAGAAGATGATCAGCTGGCTGCTTAATACTTAAAAATATCTTAACGTCGTCAGCATACATCAATACGTTGCAGTGTTTAATTGCCTCCGGTAGATCATTTATAAAAAGTAAAAATAGAATTGGGCCACACTTGTGGCACACCAGATTTAACTTAAATACTTCTTGAGACTGCATTATTAAATTTAACGGATTGCGTTCTGCATACAAGATATGACTTTATCCACGAGATGAAAATATTGCTAAAACCCAATAAATCCAATTTTTTTAATAAAAGAACATGATTTACTTTGTCAAAAGCTTTACTAAAATCGGTGTATATGGCTACATACAATCAATCATAAATTTTTCGAACAGCTTGGGTAAATCACTCAGTTTTGCAATACCTCTGTAATTGCTAATATCAGACTTGTTTCCAGACTTAAACAAAGGAACAATAAACGATTTTTTCCATATTTTAGGAAAGTAACCGCATTTTAATGATGTATTAAAAATTATGGACAAAGGCATTGCTAGAGCTGAAGCGCAGTTTTTTAGAACACAACTAGGAATTCCGTCGGGGCCGCTAATCTTGGATGACTTAGTTTTATTTAAACAATTAAAGATGTGACAGGTAGTTAGTTATTACAGGTGGCGAAATAGTAAAATTATCAACGATTTTGTATGGGTAGATAGAGTTCTTTTCATACGTAACAGTGGAGTATGTTGAAGAAAAATATTTCGCAAACATGTTGCTAACTGTAGGCTCATCACTGGACTCGGAACGTAAATATTTCATTACTTTTGGAAAGCCCGAAGCTCTTCTTTTACAGTTTACAAAGTTGAAAAACGATTTAGGATTATGGGCAAAGTTAAGTTTGGTGACATGCAGATAGTTTTTATACATCTGTACATTTAGTAAATTATATTTCGCACGTAGAACTGAATATTTACTAAAATAAAACGAGGATCCAGTGCTTTTGTACTTCTTGTAGTATTTATTCTTTTTGTTTTTTAACGCTGAAAGTTGTCTAGAATTCCACGGTGGACCGCCATTTGAATGAGGTATATACTTAGGAATACATTCCTCCATATATCCAAACATAATTTTATAAAAAATGTTAACCATAGTGTCTACTGAATCCCACATACTATTCGGTGTAGACAACAGCTGAAGCCAATTGGTATTACAAATTAGATTATTTAATTCATTGTAGTTACAACGATTAACAAAGAAAATCTTTTAATTTTTACTAGAATTTTTAGTTTGATTAGTATAATGTAAATTGCAACTAATTTCAATCGTTGGATGATAACGATCTTCCGGCAACACAAGAGGATCTGTACGGTTTAAAGTAAATTCAGCTGGCTCATTCACAAATACCAAATCTAGGAGTTTACCCAAATAGTTCTGTATTCCATTGATTTGGTGAAGCCCCACGCCGGATAAATTATTAAAAATGTCGTTTTCATTTTCATCAAGTATTACGGTAAATAACAGTAGCATTCATTGGAGACCTCCCAGCTAATGTGAGGTAAATTAAAGTCACCCATCACAAGTATTAAATCTGCAGCATTTATTGTAGAAGACACCATTTTAATAGCATCAATATGGTATTTGTATAGAATTGGATCAGATTGAGGTGGGATATAAGAACATGTTATAAATATGCTAGTCTCGTTAACTTTAAGAACCACAGCGATAAACTCTAAATCAACAGGTAAGCTAATTATTATTTCTTCCACTGGAAAATGATTTGCGACGGCAATTAGTACTCCACCACCTGTAGTAGTTGTAATTCTATCGCGACGAAATATATTAAATTTATCACAAAGTATCTCTGTGTTTAAAAAGGTATTATTCAGCCAAGTTTCGGTATATACAATAACATGATGATTGATGCAGAAACTTTGTAAGAAAAGTTAATTAGTTTAGTTTTTAATCCACGGACATTCTGATATAATAATAAGTGCAGCTGATTATAGGAACAAAATATTAGTTTTTTGGAACACCTGATTCTTTAGGAGAAATACCAGCAATATTTCTTTTCTGTTGGTATGAAGTTTGCTCATATTCTCGAACTAAAGCGTGTTGAGGCCAAAAAGATTGCTCAATAACTTTATTAAAATGCTCAAACGGAATTGTAACTTTAAAAGATGTTATACTTCTTTCTTGCGCATATCTAAATTTATGGACAAAGATATCGACATTTATATTAAGTTTAGACTTAATGAAATACTCAATATCCTCAGACGTTGTATCAGCAGCAAATCGGGATATAAAAATATGCTTGTTGGGAGGAATTACGTGCAATTCCCTGTGAGAAGTGGGCACAATGATATTACTATTAACCCTCTCGGCAGATAGACGTTGATTGTTGTTACAATTTGGGGCAAAAACCTGGTCAACAGCTTGCACAGGGGTTGAAATTTTATCAGGAACGCATTGTGACGATACACCAGGTTTTTCAATATGCAAGTTTGTGTTTGACGAATAATCCATAACATGAGCGGCAGCTTTATCAGAAGTAACACTGATACTATTTAAAGTATTTTTCGGTGTAAGCGTAGCATTATTTTCATTTTGAACATGTATTACATCTTTATTTTTATTGCCGACTTTCTACGCTTAGGTGAAGATTGGATAGGAGATTTTAAATTTTCCAATGACTTCTAGTCATCAAAAAGTTTGCCATAGTTCGAAATACGATCCGAAAGCTTGATTGCTTCATTCTGGAGCTCAACAAATTTTGTTTTAGTTCCTTTAAAGAATCTGTAAAAACGAACATCAATCTTTTTACACCCATTGCAACACCAACGTAGAGACTCGCTCTTAGATACAGCATCAGCTACAATTACTGATAGTCCACTACATATAAAATGGCATAGGTTGTGGCACAGCCAGCAGCAAATCATATTATCATAATCCGTATCAAGAGTACAAGCTTTATTTATGCAAGATATATTATGAGTATTTATTATAATAAAAAATTGTAGAGTAAATGTTCGCTGGGTTCAACAAAATAATATACTAGTCAACAGATGGCGACACAGAAACAAATCGGATTCACAAACCAGTTAAGGTTGATATAAAATTTATCACAGCACAGCAGAAACAGCTGATCACACAGGTGGAAAAAATTGTCACTTGCTAAAAACGAAGTACGTATGTATAAACGTAATGTGTATGTATGTTCGGATAATTGTGATAATATGTATGTATGGATACTTAACACCAATGATGACATCAAATTGACTTCCTCCTTTAACAATACCAACAGTTCAGCCTAGTAACCAATCGCATATCTCATTCAGCAACAAATCACAGGTCCAAATAAGCACAGTTCCAAATTTATTGATAAAACAACAAGCACTTTTTATAAATTCCTTACGGAGCCAAACTTATAGACGACTCGAAGCACATGCAGAGTGTATTAAATTCGAGATCATGAGATGTCTGAAGGACGAGGGTGGTTGTAGGGATTTTGAAGAGCTTCTAGAACGATCAGTTAACGAATATAATCATTCCATTCACACAACAATAGGAAAACGGCCTGTCGATATATTTTTTGGAAGACCGGTACACTTTTCACCAGGTAGTTACGAACGAACAAGGGAGGACAACATGACAAGACTGAAAAAGAAACAGGAAAAGGATTTAGAACACCACAACAAGAACAAAAAAGGGATAAAACAATACATACAAGGACAGGAAATTTTCGTAAGGGTAAACAAACGACTTGGTACTAAATTGACTAAAAGATTTAAACGGGAATTAGTGAAGGAAAATAGACACACAACAATAGTTACAGAAAGCGGGAGATTAATAAAAAAAACACTTAAGAAACTAAATTTTGAAACACCTTGTTACAGGCTTACTTGGATGTTCACATTTTCTGTGGCTGAGTTCCAGATAATGGAATACACAAATTCCAGACTCGTTGTAATTAATACAGGATCAGCAAAAATTCAAACAGGCGTATTCCAACTTATCCACACAATTGGCTTGGAGATATACGAAGACCTTATAAAAGACTTGGAAATGGTTGGCCGGTAATCCGGATCACCAAGACTTTGAAGTAATAGAAAATAAAATGAAGAATGTCTTAAAAATAACAATAATCAAATTGTAATTAATCAATTAACAATAGAAAAAATTAACAAACTGTCAAATGTGACCAACAACATTTCTAAATTGGTAGAGAATAGGTTTAACGAGGAAAAATTGTTAGATAAGTATAAATTGGAAATTGTTAAAGACGAGTTATCTAATATAGAATATGCTATCCATTGGGCTAAAGCAAATATTGTTAATTCATTTATCTTTTCTAAAATCGAAATTGATGTTTTGAGAGACATTTTTTATAACGATAATATTCCATTTGGAAATATAAATTAATTAAAATTGCATCAAATGATAAAGAAATTGTGTACATAGTAAATATTCCGACAACGAGTAATGAAAATTGTGATAATTTTTCGATTAGACCTGTAACAAGAAATAATATTGTAATTAAGACAAATTTTAGAACTATTTTGAAATGTTATGATAAAGTATTTCGTATTAAGAATGACTGCAAAAACTATAATAACGCTGGAAATGATGGAGGCTGTAAATGTCAACAATTCTCACTTAATCGAAAAATTACAAGTAGAAAATAAAATCAACCTATTCACTAATTTTGAATTAATAATAGCCATATCCAGGTCACCATTGTCTGCATAATGAAAAGAAACAAAAAGGTAGTTACTGAGACAGAGAATAAACCATTTGAGAAAGTCAACCAGTCACCGAAAGAAGGAGGAAGAAGACACTGTAGTGGAGGCTAATTTATGCGCTAGTCCGGAAGTTTCCTTAGCATTATCATCTAAAATGTGACAAAGAATTCATAACCTTCCGTTTTTTTAGTAAATCATACGAGGACGTATGAACTTAAAGGGGGAGGAGTCAACACCGTACCAATGATAACAACAAATATTGCACATACAAAGTGCCAACAAATCTAAGAAGTTCAATAAGAAACGTGCCAACAGCAAAACTGCAGCACTAGCAATTTCAAACCATGTAATTTGAGTCCACACGAGACGCAATATTTCATCGACTGTTCGATGGGAAAATACAAACTCAGCAACTGAGTTACACGCGCAACCACAAGTAAATTAATCGGTGGGAAAATTATTTTAAGAAAGTAGGTTTCATTATAAGAAAAAATTGTAAAGTCTTAGCAGTCAGTTTTGGAATTTAAATTAATAAAGAACATTACTATTAATCCGTCTGATTAATAGTAATAAAACAATATTTCTTTTAATAAAAATTAAATACCGAATTTTAATTTATATATGTATATATATATATATATATATATATATATATATATATATATATATATATATATATATGTAAGTATATATATATATATATATATATATATATATATATATATGGTAAAAAATTTGAAAAAGTAAACCAGAAGAAAAAAATTTTTTTTTTAATTTTGCTGGATTTGTTGTCATAATCTGATAAAGGGTAGTTCCATGCACCTATCCGCAAAAATCCAAGCTCAAAAATTATCAAAAACCCTATTTTTAGCGGTCTTTTTCATTGCTTTGAAGTAAGAAAAATATTGTTCATTTGTTGATCATTTACAAGAATTTCGAAATTTGGCCTTTAAAAGTTATTTTAAATATAATTTTTTGCAGTATTCTGAAACTATATTTTTCCCTTTTAAAGTGCAAACCAAAAATAGTATCGTTTCTTTTGTTATTTTCCGATTTAAAAGAAATTAAAAACTGCCGCAAATTCGATTCTCATGTAACAGATAAAATACTGAAAAAGTTTTTATACAGACGAACAATTGTCTAAATTATCCGTGCTTTCGGATTTATCGTATGTTTTGCCCACATTTTCAGAAAATAAAAAAAATCGGTAGGTTTGTATTTTAAATTAGATAAAAAATAGTGATAAAATATTCTCACGTAACAGACCGGAGAGAGAGGACAGGGAGGTGAAAGGAATAAAAGGGGTACAGACTTGCCCGTACTCTTATTTCGTTTTGTTTTTTTATTCGCAATTTTTTGCGCGGTGTGTTTTATACGTAAATTTGTTGAAATCGTAATGAAAAATAAAAATCAAAGCAAACAGAAAAAATTTTGTACCTTACACTTTATCAGGCACTGCTTGTTCTTTAATTTTGTCAACTTCAAAATTACAAAATTATTATTTCAAGCTGCAAAAGATTAAAATAACCATGTCCAAAACTAAAGACAATGGAAAAGATGTAAGTTTTGTGCTATCTACGCACATTTATTGTTTGCATACATTTCTTAAAAACTCTGTTTATTAAAAATTAAGTTAAGAGCTCAGATACAGCAAAGGTACGTAGACAAGTTGAAAAAAACGCAGAAGTGGGAAGAATTTAAAAAAAAACGCGCAGATGCACAAAGAGTACGCAGAGCTAAGGAAAAGGAAAATGAGAAAAATTTTACTATAAAAGAGTTATCTAATCGGAAAAATAAGCAAAGAAAAATTTGGCGAGAAAGAAGCCAAAAAAGCTACAGAAAAAATCATATGAAGGGATTAACAGACGAAGATGATGAACTGAATGGTACTGGTAATACAGGGTACAAAAGTGTTCAAGCACTTGGCAAGGCAGTTAAAAAAGCCCGAAGTTCTTTACCTACATCCACTTTAAAGCAGAAAGTTGTTTTGTCAAAAATATTAAGCGGCTTTTCAGAACCTGATAGAAAAGAAATGTGTGGTTTTGTTACAGCAAATCATTCACACCAAAATAATGAATTTAAAGACCTTATTGTCAAGGACATAGAAGACTTTTTCGAGCGAAACGACATTTCGAGGGTATCGCCAAAAGCAAGAGACACAAAAAAGTACAAAGACGCCATAACAGGTGAAGAACGAGAGCTATCAACAAGGCACATGCTTTTGACGCTTAAAGAATCGCACGCTATATTCTGTGAGGAAAGGAAGAAGGAAGTTAAATGTGAGTATTTAGGGATCATAGGATATTTTGGTGCAGTTTCAAACACACATTTTTTTATAGATATTTGCAGCTTAAGTTTCTTTTGCAAAAACCGAATAAAAAACGTAAAACTTATAAGTAGCTTACCCCACGACATGTGTATTTGTTCATACCATGCAAATTTTATTGAAGCGGTAAATGCACTTAACAGCTATGCTCCAATTGTTCCTACTTATGAGAACAATTTCGTAAAACAATTTCTTTGCGAAGAACAAGGTCCAGAATGTTGGTTGTCTAATTGCCTACACTGTTATGGCATATCATTGCAGCGTTTGCAAAAGGCTATCGGAAATTTTGAACCCAATATGATAGTCGAATGGATGTTTTGGGAAAAAAATTGCACATCCAAGCGAATCGAAAAAAATAAAAAAAGTGGTACTTTAATGGGCTTAGTTCTTCATATTGTCAATCTTTCACCACAATTTTTAAAACATAGTTTTGTAAAACGTGAACAAAGCGATATGTTTAATAAAGTTGATCGTTTGCGAGTAAAAAGTGAAGCCTATCCACAAGAAAGTGTGTTGTAAATCGATTTTGCCGAAAACTATGTTTGCGAAGCACAGGACGAGGTTCAAAGTGCACACTGGAATCAGCGTCAGCTCACATTATTTACTTCCGCCACATTTCATCAGAGCAGCACGCATTCAAAAATTTTTGTCTCTAATAATTTAAGCCATACCAAAGAAACTATTGTACCATATTTGTATAAACTTTTGTTGCAGTTACCATCGACAGTGACAATAGTAAAAATTTGGAGCGACGGTCCATCTTCGCAATTCAAAAACAAATTTATTGCAGCTATCATCCCACTATTTGAGAAAAAACTGAACCTTGAAATCTTTTGGAATTTTTTTGCCACCTCCCACGGTAAAGGTTGTGTGGATGGTATTGGCGCGACTGCTAAAATGCTGGTGCGAAGACAGGTCTTGTCAAGGAAATTCTCTGTGAACAGTGCAACCGATTTTGCAAATGCATTAAAATCAAAAGGAACAACAATAGAAATTAAAGAAGTTACTGATGCGGAGGTGGAAAAAATCAACAAAGAACTAAATACGGCATTAGTTTTTACAAATGCAAAAAATTTAAAAAATATTGCTTCTTCGCACCATTTGCATGTACAAAATGATACTACCATCTCATTTCTTACGTCAAAGTTAGGATATAGCAGTGCAAAAATATTTTGATATATATTTCGCCTCTTAACTTGTTCTTACAGCCAAGAAAAATAAATTTTGAAACAAATAAATGCTATTTTTTCTTTTAAAAATCGCGCAAATTTTGTAACAAACTTTTTTCTCACGTAGCAGATATACAATTTTTGGAGCATGGGAACCATAATTGTGCACCAATTATTACATTCTTGAACTCAAAATGTTCTCTGAACTATTGGCTATAAGTTTGCCGAAGAAACTTTCAATCTAATTTGAACAGATTCGCAGATTTTATTAGCTATTTGAAACTTACTTAAAATCGGCTTCCAAATTTTCTCACGTAACAGATCAATGTTTGACTCCAATTATTTTCTTACCGTAATACATACAGATGTTCTTTATATAAAAAAAATGTGTACCTTTGAATATATTATTGAAATATTATAAAATTTTGGCACAACGATGTACAATGTGCCGTATTTTTAGAGCTAAAGACGTTTTTTGTCGTTCGAATCTCACGTAACAGACCAAATTTTCCACCATATATATATATATATATATATATATATATATATATATATATATATATATATATATATATATATTCCATTTTTTCCGAACGCTTTTCTTCAAGTATAAACATCCAATTGCATTTTTCGGAATTAACGTAATGTTTACGGTTTGCATAACATTTTTGACGCAAATATTACAAAGAAATATCACCCTCATTTTTATGCATAAATCAACATATAAAAAAGTAACATGAACATGTAATACTATATTATGTTATTTTATTTAATAAAAGTATTTTAAATTAGTATAAAATCTTATGACATTATTCCGCAAATGTATTTTTATAAAAATAAACTATAAATGTATGTAGTAAGTATTTTAACGAACATTTATATTGCTATATTAAATTGAATTAAGCTTTATAGATTTATTTATTTATTTTTTTTAAATCTCAGAGACACATGATAAATATTCAAGGGACAAAGGAAAGTTAACATCACTTTTTAGTTATTCAACTTACACAGCAGAGCAGAACAGCTGTTTTCGAAAGCTGCAACACTTTCATCATCAGTGCTCATGTGTATTGTGTTTGTCACCACTTATTAGGTGGATTAGTTGAATGTGATAACAGTTCTTATTTAAACAAATTTTATTAGGAAATAGAATCCGAGAACTGTATCAACCTGTTGTTAACTTATTATTATTTTAATACCCGTGTTACCGTGTGATTATTTTCTTCATTTTGACTTTACATATATTTTATGTAGAAAATATATTTATTAAGACAAAACATATTGGTTTTACATGAACACATTAATTTCTTTTTATTAATATGTACATACATATGTGACCTGCTCCACGAAAAGGGACCTCTGTGCCGAAAATTTTTTTTTACTTTTTGAGTGATTCTTATTGGAAAGAAACGCTTTTTCAAATGCCGCAAACCGCAAGTTTCTATGTCTTTTAGTTTTTTTACAAATCACCTGCAAAATGAACATAATTAATGAAAAAATTTAAAAATGTGATATACACAGATAATATATATAATATTTGAAATTTAAAAAAAGTTCAATATCAAAGGTACAAAATTACAAAAATATCAAAATTTTACTCTTTTTTACTGGTGGTTCTTCTGGATTTTGCTGCTTTTCACCTTTGTCTGATTTTTTTTAGGAAGTTCTTCCAGTTTTTTTTTTGTTATTTTCATCTCCGATTTATTCACCATTGTAGCACGTTTCTTTATAGATTGTTTATCTCCGTCTTTGTTTCTGGTTTCCACATCAGCTTGAGCTTTTTCAACTGCAGCTGTCTTTTTAGGGAGTTTTTCGACTTTTGCTACCGATTTTTTAAGAGTCTCAGTTTTGTTTTCAGTCAGTTTTTTTTTTGTTCTTATTTTTTTTGGTGACTGCCTGTTTTCGGTTGATGTAAATTCTTCGGATTTCGCTGCCTTCTTCTTCATCGGTTTTTGTGGCTTCGGAGCCACATCATCGCACTTTTTCTTATCGAAAACAAGCTCTCTTATTTTTTGTATAAATACCATTGTCTTTCTAAGTTTAATCCATCCGGAGTAATAACGTTAGGATAGGATCGGTGCAGATACGTAGCTCAAATTTTATTGTCTCTTGGCTATCTGCGAATAATTTCGCTTCCACGCCATCCTTGTGGTGAAAGGTCGTAATTCCAACTAATGGCTTAAAAAACTTCTTGAAATATTCAACCCAATCATACCATGTGACGTTTTCCATAATAATTTGATAAGGAATAAAACAGCTCTAGTAATTTTGAAAACAAAATTAGCAAAAACAGGTTTTTAACTGCTAGAAATAATTTTCATAGAGGCAACACTGCATAGTGAACATTGTACAAAGTACCAGAGAGTCGAAATACATCGCCAGATGATCAGGTTAAAGGAAGAGTATATGTATTAGGAGAAGAAATTTTTTTTACATGAGCACATTTAAATTTGTTTGTTTAAATGTAGAAAAAATATATATTAAGGCAAGTTTTTAAATGGTGTTAAAGAAAGATGCAATTTTCATATGTTTTTGATGTTTCCACTTTCAACAAAGTCTTCACAACGATTAAGAAATATCCCCAGACACATTGTTTCGAGATTCTAAAAATGTTCGTATCGTGTTAAAAGATTCTGAAAGAAAATTAACTTCATAATAACTGGATAAAATGCTTTGTAGAATATCTTCATCGGAAGGACACTCCATGGTGGTTGTTTCGCAATCAACATTTACACAATCTTCAACCGCTACACCTTCAACATTATTTCTGTTTGCATATTCCAACCATAACTCTGCTGGACAGTTGTCCGCAAAAAGCAGAATTTTCCTCTTTTGAGCAGCAAATTTTTTGTTTAGGCTTATGAGCCATTTCTCGTATAAATCGGTAGTCATCAATGATTTTTGGTTGCTCTCATAGTCCACTCCAAGATTTTGTAGACCCTTAAAGCAGCGTGAATTTTCGACCTTTTCAATAACAAGCAGCTTAAGTTGTTCTGTCCAGTCATGTTGGAACCCACCATTACGGTAATTCTATCCTTGCTCTTTTTTCCTCCAACTCATTTTTCGTTTTTAAATGCAAGTGTTCGGGATGGTAAGCATTTATAATACAGGCCTGTTTCGGCTGCATTAAATATATCATTATAATCGTATTGTTCGATTATATTCGGCAAAACGTTATTAATCCAGTCATTGCGAGTTTGGATATTTATGTTTACTCTCAGCAATATTGTGTCTTCTTTTAAATTCAACATCGGCATACTCACAGAATCTTGCTTTTCGAAATTTGCCATGTGCAATAGATGAGCTTCTTCAATCTGTTTTTTATTTTTTAAAATAGTTGAGAGAGTGGTGGGGGAAATTTCAAACTCCAAAGCAATGTCCTTAATTTTTTTATACCCTTCTCAACTTCAGATATTATAAGACACTTTTATTCTAACGATAGACATTTACGTTTTGCCATCTTTCAATTTACGTCCGATCAATACAAAAATCACTTGAAACTGAGATGTTGTGTACGTATGTAGGTAGTATGTACATATGTGCACGTAGGTGTGTAAACTTATGCCACTGTTTTCTTTTTTATGTGAGAGTCGTAGCAAGCGTTGAAAATGTAACGTCTTTTACAGTTATATTTTCTGTGACTATGTAAATTGATGCAAAAAATCGATTGCTAAACACTTCGCAATAGAGAGATTATTTAGTGTGAAAAATTCTATTTAGGTCTTAAAAATTGTACGTTACAGAGAGAAGTTCGACTATATGTATATATATATATATATATATATATATATGTATATATATACTATATATATATGCATATATATATATATATATATATATATATATATATATATATATATAAATATATATATATATATATATATACATATATATATATATATATACTATATATACATATATATATATATATATATATATATATATATATATATATATGCTATATATACATATATACATCTATATATATATATTGTTACGTTTTTAGACCTTTTCGTAAAAACGCTTTTTACTTATCCTTCAAGGATTCGTTTAATTGCATCAAATTAAAAACACAGACAATTAATTTTAGAAATATAATGCGGCAACACTTTATTTACTATTTTATTAACACTTAGCGATGTAAACACGTCTAGATTTAAAATCACACTGATCCCGCTGTTCACTGGCAGCGTCTTTATATAGCAAAATGACGACGTCTGGTAACTTCGCGAAGCATCTGGTCATGGTTGTTGTTGGTTGTGCTTTACTTAACATGTAGCTATATACGTGTGTTTGTATATATGACAATGCTGTCTTGTGTTTTGTTTATTGTAACTATGTGTGGTTGTATGTATGAGTGTTTTGTGTGTTGTGTAGTTTTGTTTCTTCTTGTGCTATGTGGGCATGTTGCTGTGTATATTTGTGTGTATGTTGCTGTGTATATTGATGTACATGTTTAGTTTTTATTAGCAGCGAATACTTGCGTACAAGATCATTAAGAATAACATCATCATCTCTTAGCATTGATGTTGCTAGGTTTTTCGTTATTGTTATTTACACTTATTATTGCACAGCCTCGAATGATCTTGTATATTCTCAACGATGTATCCGGAATATTCCATTTCCGTTAATTCAAATATTATCTGCATGGTGTTGACCAGGGTTGTAACATTTTGACAACTAGAGATGGTTTGACAGTGCTGCCAAGTACATATAGCCACATTGTCGTTATATTTGAATCTATTTTTAAACTTTGTAACACTGCCGCCCACTTAAGCCTGTTCGACCCGAATAGGCATACAATCACCTCTTCCATAGTGCGCCAATCGTTCGAGATGTACTATCTTCATTTTCGACCTTGGGCTATTATGCTTCTGTATCCGGTACACAACGTCATTCACTCTCTTAATCACTTTATACGGGCCATCCCAGTGAGTCTGTAATTTTGGGGACAATCCTTTCTTCCGTTGTGGGTTATAAAGTAGAACCAATTGACCTTCCATAAATCCCTCCGAATTTGCTGCGCGGTCATATCTAGCCTTCATCTTGTCACTGACCATCTTGATTCTATTACGCACGAAATCATGCAGCTCGTTTAAGTTTTCCTGCTCTTGGGACGTAGTGGCTCCTTCTTCTACCGCTGGCTTAACACCAAATTCCAAGTCACCAGGCAGTTTTAATTCCGTCCCGAAGATAATTTTAGCTGGCGTTCTCGATGTGGAGTCGTGTACAGCTGACCTATATGCCATCAAAAATTTGGGAATGTGCTCGTCCCAATCCCTCTGATGGTTGCTTACCACTTTTCGCAGGTACTCTTCTAAGGTGCGATTGAACCTCTCTACCATGCCATCAGACTGTGGATGCAACGGCGTTGTTCTGGTTTTCTTTATCCCATATAATTCGCACATTTCCCTGAATATGGCAGACTCGAAATTCCTTCCTTGGTCGGAATGTAATTCTATTGGGACACCATAGCGACATACCCAGTTGTTGACGAATGCATTTACAACTGTCTTTGCTTCTTGGTTAGGTATAGCATATACCTCTGGCCATTTACTGAAATAGTCCATTACCACAAGAACATAACGATTTCCGGCTTCAGTGACGGGAAAAGGACCTGCTACATCCATTGCGATCCGCTCGAATGGTGCTCCTGAGTTGTATTGCTGTAGCTGTCCCCGGCTTCTTCTTACTGGGCCTTTGGCTGCTATGCACTGTGGGCAGTTTGCTATCCAATCGGCTACGGCTTGTTGACATCCAACCCAATAAAAACGCTGCTTCAGTTTCTCAAGTGTTTTTGTGACTCCAAGATGACCGCCACTAGGTCCATTGTGAAATTCTTGCAAAACTTTACTTATCTTGGAGCATGGCACAACTACCAAATTTGAAGTTGTTTTGCCATCTACACTTTCCCATACGCGGTATAGGCACCCTTCTGTTACCTTGAGGCTGTTCCATTGAGCCCAATAAGATTTGGCGAGTGGGCTCTCAGCCGAAATTTCATTCCGGGACGGTCTTCTGTCCTCCTCTTTGGCTGCTATAATTTTTCCCAGTATATTGTCGTCCCTCTGTGCCGCTGACCAGTCTTCATCAGAGTCGATGTGCATTAGCCGAACATCAACAACGCCTTCCTTTTGTTCGGTTCTAACGCAATGTTTACACTCTAAACAGCAGGGTCTTCTCGAAAGAGCATCCGCATTGTTATGTTTTGTGCCCCTTCTATGCTCAATACTGAAGTCGTAGCTCTGCAGGCGCTCAATCCACCTTGCCAGTTGCCCTTCAGGATTTTTAAACTGCAATAACCATCTCAGTGCGGAATGGTCAGTCCTTAATGTAAAGTGTTGACCATACAGGTACTTATGGTAATGTTTAATGCATTCCAATACTGCCAGAAGCTCACGTCGTGTCACACAGTAGTTCCTCTCAGGTTTTGAGAGTACACGGCTATAGTATCCTATGACTTTCTCAGTGCCATTAACTACTTGGGAGAGCACGCCCCCTATGCCATAGCCGCTCGCATCAGTATCCAGCACAAATTTTTCTCCAGGTATGGGATACGCTAGTACTGGTGACGTACACAATAATCCTTTAAGTTTCTGGAATGCCTTTTCTTGTGGCTCGCCCCAATGGTATGGTCTCGACTTCTTTGTCAGCTCATGCAGGCTTGCAGCTACACTGGCAAAATTTGGCACAAAGCGTCTGTAGTATGTACAAAGGCCCAAAAAGCTGCGCAATTCATGAAGATTTTTAGGTTGATGCCAGTCCCTTACTGCTTGTATTTTATCTTCATCTGTTGAGATTCCGTCTGCTGTAACACGATGCCCCAAATACTTCACTTCTTTCTGGAACAATGCACATTTCTTCAGGCTGAGTTTCAATCCAGCTGATGATATCCGTTGAAGAACTTCTGCCATGTTTTTGAGGTGTTCATCAAAAGTTTTCCCCATCACGATTATGTCATCCAGATATACCAAGCATGTCTTCCAGTGGAGTCCTTTCAGTACCTTCTCCATTAGGCGTTCAAATGTGGCCGGAGCATTGCAGAGACCAAACGGCATAACTTTGAACTGCCATAATCCGTTACCAACGCTAAAGGCAGTTTTCTCCTTGTCTTTCTCTGCAATCTCCACTTGCCAATATCCGCTTCGCAAGTCTAGCGTAGAGAACCATCTCGTACCAGCTAGCGTGTCCAAGGTGTCATCGATTCTGGGGAGCGGATAGCTGTCCTTCTTGGTTATGTCATTGAGCTTCCTGTAGTCTACGCAGAATCTAGTACTGCCATCTTTCTTTTTAACTAAGACTACTGGCGAACTCCAAGGACCAGAAGATGGCTCAATTACGCCTTCACGCTCCATTTCTCTTACAAGCTCTTTGACTTCATCTCGCTTTGCTAGGGGTACACTTCTAGGTGGCTGTTTAATCGGCCTAGCTTTGCCTGTGTTTATTTCATGTTTAACCAATGCAGTTCTACCCTGACTTTGGTTTCCCATGGCGAAGATACTGGCATGCCTTTTTAGCAACTGTTTGGCTTTATTTCTTTCTGTCGCTGACAGTCCTGCTACCCATTTTCCTACGTATTCCTCAAATTGTTCACGTTCTTTGGCGGACAAATTGGTAGGCTCTATCTTCCTCTCACAGTTTATTATTGCCTCTGCTGGAGTACACTGGCCAATATCGCAATTTTCTTTGATGACTTTTTCATGGTCTGCCAAGTTAAGTACTCTTATAGGAACTATTCCTCCTTTACTAGTTTTTACTAGAGCTTTTGCTGTTATAAGCTCTCTCATTAGATCTGCTGGTTCTACAACCCACAACCGATTGTCCTCACAATCTCCCTTCATACGCGCCCATATAACTGTTTCAGACTGCGGCGGTAACGTCTGACTCTCAATAGCAAATACTTTTCTTACTTGCGGCTTGCTGTCATACCCAACATCAAGGGGTATTTCCACATTACGCCAAATCATCAGCTGTTGCCCCATGTGTAGATTAATGCCATGATTAATCATAAAATCGGCTCCAATAATTACCTCATCGACAATATCGGCAACAATAAACACATGCCTCACGTTGATGTTGGCTATAGTCACCTTCAATTCAATCTTACCATAGACAGTGGCAGGCTCTCCAGTAGCTGTACGTAGCCGTATATTGCTTAAACGATCGCATTTCCCCTTTACTATATCGGGCCTTATTATTGACTGCGACGCCCCTGTGTCTATGGTAAATACGTGCTTTTCCCCGTTGATGTGTCCAGACGCAGTAAGGTTGCTATTTTTCTGCTGCATCACTGATATGGAGATTGTGGGGCCCTCGTTTGTGGGAGCTAGCTCTTGCCCCTTAGCGCTAGCTCGTTTTAGTTTAACGGGGACTCTTGTGATGTTGTTTGGTTCACCCGTTTGCTGTTTCTTGGTGGTGAAACAGATCTACCTCTTTTTCTTGGTGCTTTGCAGTTGCGCTGAAAATGACCAATTTTTCCGCAGTTAAAGCATTTAGGCTTTTCTTTGGTAGCACCTTCCGCCAACAGTTGTCGCATTGCCTCCTTCAAACTAGCAACTAGGCTGTTATCCTCCTCGGGCAAAACCTCCACATTCCGCACTTTACATATCTGTGGCTTGAAAACCATCCTTGCAGTCTCTTGAGCCAGCGCAAATGAAACAGTCTCAGCGAAAGTAGATTTCTGCGTTGCGCACACAGCCAGTTTGACATCAGAGTCGCGAATGCCATTAACGAACGCCTCAGTTTTAAAGTGGTCCAGTAACGGGTGACTCTCGCCTGGATATGTGAGCTGCACTAACCGCTCGATTTCCATTGCGAAATCTTGTAGAGACTCGTTAGGCTTTTGAACTCTACATCGCAATTCCATTCTGTATAAATCGCGCTTGTGCTCACCACCATACTTGCGCTGCAATGCTGCCATTATTTCATTATAGTTGTTTCTGCTGCTTACTGGCACGGTCTCAAGTACCTCTGCGGCTGTACCCTTTAAGGACAAAATCAACTCTATGGCCTTTTCTTCAGCATCCCATCCATTTCTGCTAGCAACCGTCTCGAACTGGAATTTAAAGATGCCCAATGGTACGCTGCCGTCAAAGCATGGCGCTTTTATTCGCGCAGAAACCTCCGCAACTGCTCGTACTGGCCCACCACTAGACTCAAGGATATGCATTTTGTCCTCTAGAGCATGCAATTTCTCTTCAAACTCTTTTGCATGCTGTTCCAGGCCACCGCTTTCTAGATGTTGGACTCTATCTGCCAGCTCTGAGAATTTATTCTCAATAGAATCCACCCTCCTATTAATGGCCTCAGAAACCTCTACCAGAGTCTCGTTCGTGGCTCTATTTGACTCCAACAGTTTTGTTTCCACTCCCTGTATTTCGGCCAGAAGCTTTTCAGTGCTGGCTTTTGAGTTCTGTTTTATCTGGATCATCATAGCAGCGAACATTGAATTTATGTCCATGCTGCTGGTCGTAGCAGGATCACATACCTCTACATCGTCTTTGTCCTCAAACTCGTATGTCGCGATGTCCATGCCGCGATTCTTAAACTCATCTATCAGCCTCTTCTGCAGTTCAGCCTTGTTACCTGCTGTTGGCAATTCCCGCTTACTAAGCTCCTTTTTTAGCTGTTCAACTTTTAGCTCATCAAATTTCATAATTATTTTTTTTTAATGTCCTTTTTTTCCTTAAATTGCAATGTCCTTTTTAATTATTTTTGCAATCCCACTTCTGACACCAATTGTTACGTTTTTAGACCTTTTCGTAAAAACGCTTTTTACTTATCCTTCAAGGATTCGTTTAATTGCATCAAATTAAAAACACAGACAATTAATTTTAGAAATATAATGCGGCAACACTTTATTTACTATTTTATTAACACTTAGCGATGTAAACACGTCTAGATTTAAAATCACACTGATCCCGCTGTTCACTGGCAGCGTCTTTATATAGCAAAATGACGACGTCTGGTAACTTCGCGAAGCATCTGGTCATGGTTGTTGTTGGTTGTGCTTTACTTAACATGTAGCTATATACGTGTGTTTGTATATATGACAATGCTGTCTTGTGTTTTGTTTATTGTAACTATGTGTGGTTGTATGTATGAGTGTTTTGTGTGTTGTGTAGTTTTGTTTCTTCTTGTGCTATGTGGGCATGTTGCTGTGTATATTTGTGTGTATGTTGCTGTGTATATTGATGTACATGTTTAGTTTTTATTAGCAGCGAATACTTGCGTACAAGATCATTAAGAATAACATCATCATCTCTTAGCATTGATGTTGCTAGGTTTTTCGTTATTGTTATTTACACTTATTATTGCACAGCCTCGAATGATCTTGTATATTCTCAACGATGTATCCGGAATATTCCATTTCCGTTAATTCAAATATTATCTGCATGGTGTTGACCAGGGTTGTAACATTTTGACAACTAGAGATGGTTTGACAGTGCTGCCAAGTACATATAGCCACATTGTCGTTATATTTGAATCTATTTTTAAACTTTGTAACAATATATATATATATATATATATATATATATATATACATATATATATATATATATATATATATATATATATATATATATATATATATATACATATATATATATATATATATATATATATATATATATTTATATATATATATATATATATATATATATATATAAATATATATAGATTACCACTGAGTACCAATGTAATCGGCGATGTAGTCAATGAAAAATCAATGGCGATGTAGTCGGGGAAATGTTGCCAGCCACTACTTGTGAAACTGCAGGGGAAGAAACAAAACTACGCAACACACAGAACACTCATACATACAACCACACATAGTTACAACAAACAAAACACACAAGACAGCATTGTCATATAAACAAACACACGTATATAGCTACATGTTAAGTAAAGCACAACCAACAACAACCATGACCAGATGCTTCGCGAAGTTACCAGACGATGTCATTTTGCTATATAAAGTCGCTGCCAGTAATCAACGGGATAAGTGTGATTTTAAATCTAGACGTGTTTACATCGCTAAGTGTTTAGTAGTACAAATACTCGTGGTAATAAAGTAGTAAATAAAGTGTTGAAGCATTATATTTCTAAAGTTAATTGTCTGTGTTTTTAATTTGATGCAATTAAACGAATCCTTGAAGGATAAGTAAAAAGCGTTTTTACGAAAAGGTCTAAAAACGTAACAATTGGTGTCAGAAGTGGAATTGCAAAAATAATTAAAAAGGACATAGCAATTTAAGGAAAAAAAAGGACATTAAAAAAATAATTATGAAATTTGATGAGCTAAAAGTTGAACAGCTAAAAAAGGAGCTTAGTAAGAGGGAATTGCCAACAGCAGGTAACAAGGCTGAACTGCAGAAGAGGCTGATAGATGAGTTTAAGAATCGCGGCATGGACATCGGGACATACGAGTTTGAGGACAAAGACGATGTAGAGGTATGTTCTCCTGCCACGACCAGCAGCATGGACATAAATTCAATGTTCGCTGCTATGATGATCCAGATAAAACAGAACTCTCAGCAGTTGCAGGAAGCATCAAGGATCAGCACTGAAAAGCTTGTAGCCGAAATAACTGAAATAAAAAATAACTCTCATCAGATGCATGAAGCATCAAAGATCAGCACTGAAAAGCTGGTAGCCGAAATACAGGTAGTGGAAACTAAACTGTTGGAGTCAAATAGAGCCACGAACGAGACTCTGGTAGAGGTTTCTGAGGCCATGAATAGGAGGGTGGATTCTCTTGAGAATAAATTCTCAGAGCTGGCAGATAGAGTCCAGCATCTAGAAAGCGGTGGCCTGGAACAGCATGCAAAAGAGTTCGAAGAAAAATTGCATGCTCTAGAGGACAAAATGCATAACCTTGAGTGTAGTGGCGGGCCAGTACGAGCAGTTGCGGAGGTTTCTGCGCGAATAAAAGCGCCATGCTTTGACGGCAGCGTACCATTGGGCATGTTTAGATTCCAGTTCGAGACGGTTGCTAGCAGAAATGGATGGGATGCTGAAGAAAAGGCCATAGAGTTGATTTTGTCCTTAAAGGGTACAGTCGCAGAGGTAGTTGAGACCGTGCCAGTAAGCACCAGAAACAACTATAATGAAATAATGGCAGCATTTCAGCGCAAGTATGGTGGTGAGCACAAGCGCGATTTATACAGAATGGAATTGCGATGTAGAGTTCAAAAGCCTAACGAGTCTCTACAAGATTTCGCAATGGAAATCGAGCGTTTAGTGCAGCTCACATATCCAGGCGAGAGTTACCCGTTCCTGGACCACTTTAAACCTGAGGCGTTCGTTAATGGCATTCGCGACTCTGATGTGTGCGCAACGCAGAAATCCATTTTCGCTGAGACTGTTTCATTTGCGCTGGCTCATTTCAAGCCACAGATATGTAAGGTGCGGAATGTGGAGGTTTTGTCCGAGAATGATAATAACCTGGCCGCTAGTGTTAAGGAGGCAATGCGACAGCTGTTGGCGGAAAGTGCTACCAAAGAAGAGCCTAAATGCTTTAACTGCGGTAAAATCGGTCATTTTCAGCGCAACTGCAAAGCACCAAGAAAAAGAGGTAAATCTGTTTCGCCACCAAGAAACAGCAAACGGGTGAATCAAACAACAGCACAAGAGTCCCCGTTAAACTAAAACGAGTTAGCACTAAGGGGCAATAGCTAGCTCCCACAAACGAGGGCTCCACAATCTCCATATCAGTGATGCAGCAGAAAAATAGCAACCTCACTGCATCAGGACACATCAACGGGGAAAAGCACGTACTTACCATAGACACAAGGGCGTCGCAGTCAATAATAAGGCCCAATATAGTAAAGGGAAAGGAAAAGTATTTGCTATTGAGAGTTAGACGTTACCGCCGTAGTCTGAAACAGTTATATGGGCGCGTATAAAGGGAGATTGTGAGGACAATCGGTTGTGGGTTGTAGACCCAGCAGATCTAAATAGAGAGCTTATAACAGCAAAAGCTCTAGTAAAAACTAGTAAAGGAGGAATAGTCCCTATAAGAGTACTTAACTTGGCAGACCATGCAAAAGTCATCAAAGAAAATTGCGATATTGACCAGTGTACTCCAGCAGAGGCAATAATAAACTGCGAGAAGAACATAGAGCCTACCAAATTGTCCGCAAAAGAACGTGAACAATTTGAGGAATACGTAGGAAAATGGGTAGCAAGACTGTCAGCGACAAATAGAAATAAAGCCAAACAGTTGCTAAAAAGACATGCCAGCATCTTCGCCATGGGAAACCAAAGCCAGGGTAGAACTGCATTGGTTAAACATGAAATTAACACAGGCGAAGCTAGGCCGATTAAACAGCCAACCAGAAGTGTACTCCTAGCAAAGCGAGATGAAGTCAAAGAGCTTGTGAAAGAAATGGAGCGTGAAGGAGTAATTGAGCCATCTTCTGGTCCTTGGAGTTCGCCTGTAGTCTTAGTTAAAAAGAAAGATGGCAGTACTAGATGTTGCGAAGACTAAAGGAAGCTCAATGACATAACCAAGAAGGACAGCTATCCGCTCCCCAGAATCGATGACACTTTGGACACGCTAGCTGGTACGAGATGGTTCTCTACGCTAGACTTGCGAAGCGGATATTGGCAAGTGGAGATTGCAGAGAAAGACAAGGAGAAAACTGCCTTCAGTGTCGGTAACGGATTATGGCAGTTCAAAGTTATGCCATTTGGTCTCTGCAATGCTCCGGCCACATTTGAACGCCTAATGGAGAAGGTACTGAAAGGACTCCACTGGAAGACATGCTTGGTATATCTGGATGACATAATCGTGATGGGGAAAACTTTTGATGAACACCTCAAAAATATGGCAGAAGTTCTTCAACGGATATCATCAGCTGGATTGAAACTCAGCCTGAAGAAATGTGCATTGTTCCAGAAAGAAGTGAAGTATTTGGGGCATCGTGTTACAGCAGACGGAATCTCAACAGATGAAGATAAAATACAAGCAGTAAGGGACTGGCATCAACCTAAAAATCTTCATGAATTGCGCAGCTTTTTGGGCCTTTGTACATACTACAGACGCTTTGTGCAAAATTTTGCCAGTGTAGCTGCAAGCCTGCATGAGCTGACAAAGAAGTCGAGACCATACCATTGGGGTGAGCCACAGGAAAAGGCATTCCAGAAACTTAAAGGACTATTGTGTACGTCACCAGTACTAGCGTATCCCATACCTGGAGAAAAATTTGTGCTGGATACTGATGCGAGCGGCTATGGCATAGGGGACGTGCTATCCCAAGTAGTTAATGGCACTGAGAAAGTCATAGGATACTATAGCCGTGTACTCTCAAAACCTGAGAGGAACTACTATTTGACACGACGTGAGCTCCTGGCAGTATTGGAATGCATTAAACATTACCATAAGTACCTGTATGGTCAACACTTTACATTAAGGACTGACCATTCTGCACTGAGATGGTTATTGCAGTTTAAAAATCCTGAAGGGCAACTGGCAAGGTGGATTGAGCGCCTGCAGAGCTACGACTTGAGTATTGAGCATAGAAGGGGCACAAAACATAGCAATGCGGATGCTCTTTCAAGAAGACCCTGCTGTTTAGAGTGTAAACATTGCGTTAGAACCGAACAAAAGGAAGGCGTTGTTGATGTTCGGCTAATGCACATCGACTCTGATGAAGACTGGTCAGCGGCACAGAGGGACGACAATATACTGGGGAAAATTATAGCAGCCAAAGAGGAGGACAGAAGACCGTCGCGGAATGAAATTTCGGCTGAGAGCCCACTCGCCAAATCTTATTGGGCTCAGTGGAACAGCCTCAAGGTAATAAAAGGGTGCCTATACTGCGTATGGGAAAGTGTAGATGGCAAAACAACTTCAAATTTGATAGTTGTGCCATGTTCCAAGATAAGTAAAGTTCTGCAAGAATTTCACAATGGACCTAGTGGCGGTCATCTTGGAGTAACAAAAACACTTGAGAAACTGAAGCAGCGTTTTTATTGGGTTGGATGTCAACAAGCCGTAGCCGACTGGATAGCAAACTGCCCACAGTGCATAGCAGCCAAAGGCCCAGTAAGAAGAAGCCGGGGACAGCTACAGCAATACAACTCAGGAGCACCGTTCGAGCGGATCGCAATGGATGTAGCAGGTCCTTTTCCCGTCACTGAAGCCGGAAATCGTTATGTTCTTGTGGTAATGGACTATTTCAGTAAATGGCCAGAGGTATATGCTATACCTAACCAAGAAGCAAAGACAGTTGTAAATGCATTCGTCAACAACTGGGTATGTCGCTATGGTGTCCCAATAGAATTACATTCCGACCAAAGAAGGAATTTCGAGTCTGCCATATTCAGGGAAATGTGCGAATTATATGGGATAAAGAAAACCAGAACAACGCCGTTGCATCCACAGTCTGATGGCATGGTAGAGAGGTTCAATCGCACCTTAGAAGAGTACCAGCGAAAAGTGGTAAGCAACCATCAGAGGGATTGGGACGAGCACATTCCCAAATTTTTGATGGCATATAGGTCAGCTGTACACGACTCCACATCGAGAACGCCAGCTAAAATTATCTTCGGGACGGAATTAAAACTGCCTGGTGACTTGGAATTTGGTGTTAGGCCAGCTGTAGGAGAAGGAGCCACTTCGTCCCAAGAGCAGGAGAACTTAAACGAACTGCATGATTTCGTGCGTAATAGAATCAAGATGGTCAGTGACAAGATGAAGGCTAGATATGACCGCGCAGCAAATTCGGAGGGATATATGGAAGGTCAATTGGTTCTACTTTATAACCCACAACGGAAAAAAGGATTGTCCCCAAAATTACAGACTCACTGGGATGGCCCGTATAAAGTGATTAAGAGAGTGAATGACGTTGTGTACCGGATACAGAAGCACAATAGCCCAAGGTCGAAAATGAAGATAGTACATCTCGAACGATTGGCGCGCTATGGAAGAGGTGATTGTATGCCTATTCGGGTCGAACAGGCTTAAGTGGGCGGCAGTGTTACAAAGTTTAAAAATAGATTCAAATATAACGACAATGTGGATATATGTACTTGGCAGCACTGCCAAATCATCTCATGTTGTCAAAATGCTACAACCCTGGTCAACACAATGCAGATAATATTTTAATTAACGGAAATGGAATATTCCGGATACATCGTTGAGAATATACAAGATCATTCGAGGCTGTGCGATAATAAGTGTAAATAACAACAACGAAAAACCAAGCAACATCAATGCTAAGAGATGATGATTTATTCTTAATGATCTTGTACGCAAGTATTCGCTGCTAATAAAAGCTAAACATGTACACAAATATACACAGCAATACACACAGCAACATACACACATAGCACAAGCAGAAACAAAACTACGCAACTCACAGACCACTCATACATACAACCGCATATAGTTACCATAAACAAAACACACAAGCCAGCATTGTCATATATATAAACACACGTATATAGCTACATGTTAAGTAAAACACAGCCAACAACAACCATGACCAGATGCTTCGCGAAGTTACCAGACGACGTCATTTTGCTATATAAAGTCGCTGCCAGTGATCAGCGGGATCAGTGTGATTTTAAATCTAGACGTGTTTACATCGCTAAGTGTTTAGTAGTACAAATATTCGTGTTAATAAAGTAGTTAATAAAGTGTTGCCGCATTATATTTCTAAAGTTAATTGTCTGCGTTTTCAATTTGATGCAATTAAACGAATCCTTGAAGGATAAGTAAAAAGCGTTTTTACGAAAAGGTCTAAAAACGTAACAATATATATATATATATATATATATATATATATATATATATATATATATATATATATATATATATATATATATATAGTTACAAAACAAAATCGTTAACATGCGCCATATCTTTTTTATATCACTGTGATCGTTCCTGACATCGGAAAATTATCCCCATGGTGAGTTTTTTCAAGTCAACGTCTGTGCTCTACATGAGTGGTTCCTACAGGACGGTGTCACTTGACACACAATCAGCGAAGCAACGCACAGTGGGGTGAATGGTAGAGAAATTGGCGATGAATTCATAGAACTCGTAATATAAAAATGTTGTTATTTTTTATTGATGAGTATTAATAAATACATAAAAAACCAGCATTAAAAAAAAATAATAAAAATTGTTAACCTTTTATTGGTTTTTTTGTATTTTGGAGAAAATGGTCTTATTTGATTATTTTTGCTGTAACTTTGGAATGAAAAACGATAAATTACTAAATTAAATTGAAAATTAGTGCATACTTTATGTGCCTTTAGAAAATATAATAAAAAAAAATTTGTTTTTTTGTTTGGGTTTTTTCACATTGATTTTTAACAACCGGAATTCTCTCACAAAAACCTTCATAACTCAAAAATCGCACAAATGAGCAAATATGTAGGTATTCTGGGATTTATTACCTAAAATCTTATATTTCAAGAGCATGAAAGCATATTTATTTATTTATTTATTTATTTATTTTTATTTATTTCATCTACAGATTAAATCTTACAGATTACTTAAATAATTAGTGTTTAATTAAAATACTTAAACAATATTAACTTAAAATTTACTAAATTTGTATCAAAATTTAACGGTGGGTTAAAGCTATTACATAAACGCATACATCTTGCAATTGGCTCATTTTCGGCATAATTTGTCCTATGAATGAGTTCAACAAAACATCTATTTTTCCTCAAATTCCTAGGGGCATCATATAGAGCAAATAAACTTACAATTTCTTCACAACTAATTCCACCAGATATAACATTATAAGCGAATAAAACTGATAAATAACTTCTGCGGTCTTCCAGCGATTGTAAACCGAGTAGTTTCCTTCTTACATCATATGACGGTAATTCGTTTTGCCAACAAAGTCTTAATGCCGATTTGGTAAAAATTTTTTGCACTCGTTCAATACGTTTAGACTGACCTGAATAATACGGACTCCAAATAAGTGAACAATATTCCAGATTACTGCGTACTAATGTTACATATAGAGATTTAAGGGTGTACGCATCCTTAAAGTCCTTTGAGTTTCTCCTTATAAAACCAACCATGCAATAAGCTTTACAGATAATATAGTCAATGTGGTACGAAAAGGTCAACTTATTGTCGAAAATAACACCCAAATCTTTAACTTGAGACTCACGTTTCAGTGGAGTACCGTTAATACTGTAAATATAATTCACTGGTGTTATGTTACGTGAATATGATACCATACAACATTTTGAAATATTAATTATAATACCATTAGCCAAACACCAATTGGAAAGCCTAGTCAGATCTGACTGCAGTTTTTCACAATCATCCATTACCGATATTCTTCTAAATAGTTTCAAGTCGTCAGCAAATAACAGACATTTAGAAAATTTGAAGCAGAGCGGTAAATCATTAATAAAAATTACAAAAAGTAACGGGCCAATGTGTGTGCCCTGCGGAATGCCAGAATACGCATTTATTAGTAATGAAGAGGAAATCTTCCCAATATTAACGCTCAAAGACCTATTTAATAGAAAGCTTTTGAAAAACATTATAAGATTGTTGGACAGACCTAACATACACAGTTTCTTCAACAGAAGTGTATGGCTCACGGTATCAAATGCTTTGGCAAAGTCAGTATAAATGACATCACATTGAGACTTCTGTTCCATGGCGTTAATAATGTTATGGGTTAACAGTAACAAATTAGTTGCAGTTGACCTACCAGGCATAAATCCATGTTGAAATGGAGAAATAAAGTTTTCAACACATTTAAAAAGTTTATTTTTAATAATTGCGTCAAAGAGCTTAGCAAAAGTACTTTGTTTCACTATTGGCCTATAATTCGTGATCAGACTACGGTCCCCGGATTTAAAAATCGGCACTACTGAACAAAGTTTCCATTCATCCAAAAATTTGCCTTTCATAAGACATGTGTTAAACAGTTTAGTAATAGCAAAAGCAATATTTTGCGAACACTCTTTGAAAAATATGGCTGGATAGCCCCCCACTGAGCAGTTAGTTTCTGTATTCAATGCTTTAATAGCTACACTTACGTCCTCCACGGTTATGTCAAAATTTATTTCATGAGTTCGATTGTTTGGATACGGTTGATAGTCATAGCTTTGTATCGAAGGTTTAATGAAAGTGCTTTGAAAGAATTGTGAGAAAAGATTACAAGTATCCAATGTATTATCGGCCGATGAAGAGCCATAATACATACGTTTAGGTATATTATTATTGTCTCTTTTATTATTTAAATAATGCCAAAATGCTGCGGAATTTGTTTTTATTTTGTTCTCGATATTGAAAATGTATTGTTTATAGAGAAAATTTCTGAAAAAGTTATATTCGTTACGAGCCAAAATGAATCGTTGTCGATAGGTATCATTCGGAGAATTAATATATCTTTTATAAGCTTCATTTTTTAAATTTCTCATATGGCAAAGTCTTGAGTTAAACCAGGGGGGCTTATTATTACACCTTAGTATGGATTTCGGCACATAAGAATTTATTGCAGCATCAAAGTTGTTGCAAATAAATTTGTAAATGCTATCTGGATTATCCAGACATGATAGCATAGACCAATCGACTTCTTTAAAGTATTCGTTTAAACTATAAAAATCAGCTTTATGAAAATTATATCTGCTGGTAGTATCGGAAGGCTCAGGAACATAGGAAAAAAATTTAAACTTAAAATCAATTGCTTTATGATGTACTGTATTTACAGAGACCGGATTTGCAGCCAAATTGCAAGATGCTTTAATAGAGTCACTAACAAATATTAGATCTAAAATTCTACCTACATCATTATTAAAACGGTTAAATTGCTTGAACTCATTTAACAGAAAGAAGCCCGTTACATATTCATCAATTTCATTAATTATATTATATGGAAGACATACATTTTCCTCAAAAATCCATTTTATGTTAGGCAAATTAAAGTCACCAAAAACTAACACGAAATCGCCAGCATCTAAGTTATCCACAAGCTTTTGTATATTATCTAAGTGAAATTTATACATATTGAAAGTGCTATTAGGAGGTATATACGACGTAACTATGTAAATAGAACAATTATTTGAGAACAATAATTTAACACAAAGTTGCTCAATTAAATTAGTGTTTTCAAGAGAAATAAATTCCGAGTCGAAATCAGCTCTAATCGCAGTTAAAACGCCTCCACCTCTATGTTTATCTGATAGAGTACAACAGCGATCGTGACGGTACACAACATAATAATCGTCGAAGTATTCAGCACTATAAATTTCCTTATGTAGCCAAGTTTCAGTAATAATAATAATATCGTATTCTCGGGCCGACATAAATAGTTGAAAATCACGAGTCTTGGTTCTCATGCCACTAACATTTTGATAAAAAACTGAATACAGAAGTGGGTCTAAATCATGTGGAATTTTTTCTTTAGTATAGTCTATTGATGTTGATAAGCTTTGCGTGTTATTTATTATAGGAACATTATCTGGATATAGTATTTCATCAGCAATATTATCTAGTTTTTTGCCATATTTGTGGTTGAAGGAGGCAATCTAGCAGTATTAGTATGTTTCGGAACATCATGGTTTATAAATTCTCTTATGAGAGAGTTATGCGGCCAAAAATTTGGATCAACAACCTGCTGGAATATTTCACCAGGTACCATAATTTTAAATGAAGCAATACTGCGTGGTCGAGAATATCTAAATTTATATACTACAATATCCGTATTGTAACAAAATTTACTTTTTATGTAATGTTCAATACCTGCTGTTGAAGTATCGTATGCAAAGCGAGAGATGAATATAGATTTTTTTGGTTGTACAACTTTTAAAGGGCGAAATATTGCGGTGTTATTATCTATATTTTGTGAACTAGCGGTTACGGAGTTTATGGTATTCGGTTGAATAGTTGGAACAGTGTTGGATGTGTTAACAGGTGGTTGACCCGAGGATTGAGGCAACATATGGATGGTATTCTCGTGTTGACTATTGAAATGTTGAGCATTATTTAATGAAGCGAAATTTATATCGATTGACGGGCTTGTTACAGACGAGGGAGATGTTAGATTCTGGTTTATAATTAGAGGCTGCAGGTTTTGAGGAGTATCAGCTATTAGATTATTTGTCTTAGATGATGCTGGTTGATTTATATTAGTTGCAAATTTATCCAAATTTTGACCAGAAGCTATGAGCCCAATGGACGGCGCAGGCGGCAGATCAGACAGATTAGATTGTACATTTTGCACTATTATCGGGTCATTATTACTCTTATTCTTATTCCTGGCTGACTTACGTCGTTTAGGCGAAGATTCAAAAGGTTGTAAATTTTCTAATTGTTTAAAATTATCAAATAAGCTTCCATAAGTTGCAATTTCTTTGGATAGAGCAGACATTTTATTTTGTATGCCTATAAAAGTATCCTTAGTGCTTTGGTAAAAGCGAAAAAATTCGGTATCAATTTTCATACAATCATTGCAGCACCATTTTAATCCTTTAGTATTACGGAGAGCTTCAGCGATAAGTGTTTTCAATCCACTACATTTAAAATGAGAAAGACCATTGCAAAGCCAGCAGCATACCATCCTTTCGTCGTCACCAGTTATATTACAATTTTTATTGACGCATTTAAATTTTGTATCAGTCATAATTAGATTATCAAACAGCAGATTATTAAAGATATTATCGTATCGCGTAGTGTTGTTGGAATCTCAACAATAGATGGCGTCACCAAAACTTATTCAATTCACAAACCAAATAGAGCTGGTTTAAAATGTATCACTGGTTAAGTAGAACAGCTGATCACACAGAAGGAATAAATCCGTACTTGCAAAAAATGTAATTAGAGATGTATGTATGTCGAATTATTTTGTACGAATATAATTGTGTATGTATGTATGTATATATGAGTATAACACACAAATCAGCACCAATGAGGAATTAAAAAGTAGTTTAATAGATGGACGAACAATTCACCTCAAGATACAACTGCATAGATCAGCAACCAACACTTCAATGATCACGAAAACACAGCTTATGGTATTATGCGCGCAGTAATATATACTTTATAACAAATATTTTACAGAGAAAATCGGACACGTCGTGATACTTGAAAATAGTATAGGCACTCATCCGCAAAGTTGTTGAAACTCAATGTATATATCAAAAATACCACATTTTTGGAGACATTTAATTATTTTTAAATATTTCTAAAACATTTATCTAAACAAAAAATAATTTTTCAAATGCTCATATACCTGAAGTTGACGGTTCCATTATAAAACTTTCACTTATAGAAGTCTTAACAAAAACTATAATCACTTGAAATATCAAAATTTTCTCTTTTCATCAATGCGCGCACAAATAACAAATATTATTGAACTTTGAACACACACTGCAAATAAAGTAAACTACCAAGAACTTTTATTTTTGCAGTTAGTGATGTAGAATTTTATCTACTTTCATATGGTACCAAATACGGTTTTGAAAGTTAAAGTTAATCTTTTGAATTAATCACCACTTTTGAGGGCTTTCACCCGCAGTGCAACGGCTCTTTTGAACGAGAAACTAGAGCTGGCAAACTATCGATAGTACTATCGATAGTATCGATAGTTTTGTTTCCACTAGACTATCGATGGTTTTTTCTCGATAGCGATACTATCGCTGAAAAAATGTAATACTAAATCGACAAAAAATCGATAAAGTGGCGGCGGCTTCTATCTGACAACGATGTCTAAGACGCAGTCAAAAATTAATAGATATGCTGCTCTTTGTAAACAAAAATTGTTGGGTTATCCAATAATTACAAAAAATTATGTTTATAAGCAAATGTAAAACATATGTGATATATAAGTACAAAGTATTTATAGTGTACAAATTTGTTTTAGAAAATTGATCTCAAAATATTTTGTGAGAAATGAATTACAAATATGTTTCTATTTTTATGTTATGTTTTGTTTGTTGTTTTTCTGTTATATTCGTTTTTTAATAAATCAAGTCTGAACCTTACTTCATATCGCTTAATATATCTAATAGTCTTCTTTTATTGAAAATAAATGTATGTAAGTACATAATGTATTATTATCGATCATTTGCTCAAATAACGTCATAACTCAAAAAATGTCACATGTCACATTTCATCTTTGTAAAAAATTCATGCAAATGATGTGTAAGCTCTCCTCTGGATAGAAGAAAACTTTTTTCTGTATCAATTGAGTTGTATGCAAATTGAAAACCTTAAACTTATTTTCTACAAAAATAGTTTTTTTGAGTTATGATGTTGTTTGAGTTATATGAAATGTTTTTAGAATGAAATTTAACATTCCTAAAAAAAATTCGATACTATCGATAGTATCGATAGTTTTCAGAAAACTATCGAAAATATCGAATGGCGTGACTATCGATAGTTTGCCAGCTCTACGAGAAACTCAATGGCCGTGTTATCTCACGTCGTTACTATATTAATTGACCATCACGATCATATTGATTTGACTTGGTTGGACTTTTTGCTTGTGGATATTTACAGTCCAACCTAAATTACGACGCAAAGCGCAACGTAATTTAGCGCTTAGCTTTTACGCTGAACTGAGTAACCTAAATTAGAGCGTTAACGTTGCGCCATAATCAGTAATGTTTACTCACTTTGATTAATAAAAACTCTAATTAGAAATAAGAAATAGAGATGAACACGCTAAATTGACCTAAAAGTAGCTAAAGTTACATCACTTAACACTAATAAATAATAGTGCTTTTGCAACAAACTTCACTTCTTTACGCGCTGTCAAAATTGGATTTTCCAATTGCAAAGCGTTGACGCCGCGTTATTTCGGTTGGTCTCATACATTTTGTATGGGCATGAGAAATTTTGACAGCCAGACAACGCTTTGCGTCGTAATTTAGGTTGGTCTGTTAACCTTCCTATACTCACGTCAAAAAATTAAACACGCACATATACTCGCTGTCGGTCTGTCAGACCGATTTTTGCGGAGGCTACAAAACTTATATTAGCTTAAACATTTTTGACAAATCTTTATTCACTTTTAGAAACGTATGTTTTTAGTAATATAAGCAAAAGTTTTGGAGAAAATAAAAAGCATATATATCATATAAATATATAAAATAAACCTAGTCTGACTTGAAACAGTAGCAATTGTTCGAAACAAAAAATTTACAGATTATCCCCCAAATCATTCTCATTTGTTCTTCGTTTATCTTAATCTTAATATATAACCTGCACGTAATTTAAAACATATACGTTATGAAACTATTTAAAAGTTGAAGAAAATAGCACAAATTATATTATGTGTTCGAAGTATAACTTGCACAAAATTTATACACCAATACGTCGGTCTCACAGACCGAATTTCGATATTCTCGGATACACGTCTTGAGATTAACAACTTTAACATACCTTAAATTAAAGCTTATTAGGAACTATGAAGCTACTTGGAATTGCTCTTCGGTCATAAGAAAATAATTAATATGATAAAAGTCGGTCTCACAGACCGTATGCGTGAGTATAGCAAGGTTAAAACAAAAAGGTTACAGTCAATAAGCCAAGAACAATTCAGGAGTTAAAAGATGAAACAATTAGGCAGATTAACGACGTTGAATCTTAATTATTTCTCCATAAATACATACTTGGCTTAAATCGAAGTAGAATATTAATCTGCTTGATTGTGTAAGGTGTTGGCGTTTACGCCCCAGACGATTTTCGTAGTAGATTAAGGAAAACTGCTGATGTGTTTCTTTAATATTATACAAAAAACGTATTTGGCGTTAACGTAAACGCCTTACACAATCAGGCTGAATATTGGAAACATAGGATTGTAGTTGGCCGTAAGACCATGTTTTCAGCGGTTAAGATATTTTAGGATTTTCTTGATTTCATGATATATCAGTTAACTTTATCAAATTATTTTGAAACTGTTAGCTAGCTCTTCTTTAACTATTTCATTGATATCCTTGTTTTGCTCTATTTGTAAACAGAATTTTAGTTTGACCGACACTTTGCACTTATAAAAAAAGAATATGGAAAACAGTTGCCCCTAACGGCCATCCCTGGTATTTACCGCTAATTTCCAAGACCAAAAAACACACGTATTTTGTTGCTAGAAAATGGTCAACTTTTTGTCGAAATCGTATAAGCAGGCTTGCCATTTTAGCACTTTTAGTAATACATTTAGTACATATTTGTCTAATTTAGAAACTAAGAAATATTTAAAATCAGTGAAGGTATATAACTGAAATGTTCTGGGATACTGAAGTAAATACAACTGAACTCTTTTTCTTAGCTCGGACCAGAACTCAGAGTACGACCTTAAATATGCAGTGCATTGTGACGGAATTAGAAAGGAGAAGGTAGAGAACTTTTTGTAGCTATTTAAAGTTTTTACTTCGCCGGCTGAGTTATCGTACTTTGTACTCTTATGTTTGGACTGCTTCAAACGCTTGGGTTAATTTATTTAGCTTAAGAGGCTTAGGTATAAAAATATTAATATTTTTTTACCACTTTTACTAATTATATTAATAATAATGCTGTTCAATATATATCTAGTATAGGGTTGCCAGTCGGGCTTGTTTTGGCTGGATTGTCCAGCTTTTTAATGGCCTGTCCAGTTTCAAGCTAAAAAGTAATTTGTCCAGCTAAAAACAATTTTCCACAAAATGCTCATAATATTTACTGCTGCTTTAACATAATTTTTATAAATTTGCTATAACTTTTTTACTTCAAAGTACAAATATATCTAGTAGCTTTTTTGTTTTGTTTGCGTCTTTTTGGTATGATTTTTTGTTTTCGTTATTTAATTTTAATTCTTAAATACATATCGCTCATATGCTGGAAACGGTCATAATTAAAATTTTCAATTTGCAAAGAAGTCAATGGGAAAACGAAAAATGATATTTCTCTCAAGAGCTGAATATGCAAGATTTTTACATAAATGTTTTACTTAAGATAAATATAGGAGCCATAATTAATTCTATATTAAAATAAGAAACTAATTTTTTGAGTTGTGACGTTGTTGCAGCAAATAAAAGGTATGTCGATATAATTAATAAAATTTTTTGTACAATAAACAAGTAATTTTTCGTGAAAATGTTATTTCAAAATGTCCAGCTTTTTTTTAATATCCAGCATTTTTAATTCACATGTCCAGCTTTTTAATTATCTGGATCTGGCAAGCCTAATCTAGTACTATTATATGTAACCATATATTTGAACAATTTTACTTTTTTACCTATGGCAAGCCTGAACTTTTAAAAGAAAGCAACAAATTAGTCTGCTATGTCACCGATAAACACCTGGGATAGTGGGGGTACATGGTTAAGCTGCCTTGATAGCTGCTATTCCAAACTTCGATCAGCTGATATGACAACAACACATTTGCAATTGTCTGTTATCAAAGAAAACTAAGATAATTGTAATAAAGTTGTTTGAAAATGCAAAAACAAGTGAAACAAGTAAAAGTGCTAAATTCGGCTGTGTCGAATCTTAAATACCCTTCATAGATGTAATTCTTCTTTCTTTCTTGCCAAAACAAAAAGTAGGTTTAATTAAAAAAAACAAAATGTCATTAGTTACTTTTATATTTAAGAAACCATTTAATTTTTTTTGGGTAGGAAGCTAATGGTGTTTTCTTTTCTGAAAAAAATGATGTGCCTTTTGAATATGTAATATTGTTTTCCTGTTACACTCACCCTTACAAAGGGGTCCATTTTTCGATATCATAAAGGAACAAAATACTTAATTGACTTTGCACTTAAAATAATGTACAGGTAATTGGCGTATTGAAAATGGAAAATAAATAAGCAAAATACTCACTTGTATAAAAAAGTACTAAACGCAGCTGAAAAAATGGTATTATCTCACCCTCAAATATAAACAGGTGTGAGATATGCAACATATTTACCATTTATTTGTGCAACATATTTAGAAAGGAAACCGGCAACTTTTTACATCTTCACATATATTTTTAGAATAGTACATAAACCCGAGTAAATGGTAACATGAATGGAACATTTTTGTCAGAAAAGAAAACACCATAAGTGTTTGGCTCTTCTTATATCTAATACCTCTGAACGTATTTCAAAAATATTAAATATACTTAATCCAAAAATTTCTAATTGTCCAACCGTAGAATAGTCTTTTAAATTTTTGGTTTGGTTTTTAATACCAATTTAACTCTTCCCGAAGTATAAAAAAGATTTCATTCACAAAAAACCAAAATTAGGAACTTATATGGCTACTTTTATATACACAAAAATTTCGATTTTCCAATTCTTAGCGAAGTATAAAATAGGTTTGATTCACTAAAAACAATATATGGAATTTATGTGGGTACTTTTATGTACCATAAAAATTCGATTTTCCAACCCTGGAACCGAATTTTTAATTTCTTAATACCAATTTAGTTTCTCCAGAAGTATAAAATATGTTTAATTCACTAAAAACACAAAATTTGTAATTTATGTGGGCACTTTTATGTACCAGAAATATTTCGATTTTCCAACTCTGGAAGCGAATTTTTATTTTTTTGCCAATGCAATTCTTAGTGAGGTGTAACGCAGTTTTACTTGACAAAAAAAATTATATGTTTAAGCTTTTCGATCACTTTCATGTACCATAAAATATTTCATTTGTCCAACCCTGGAATCGAAATATTGATTTTTTAAGATTTTAATACCAATTTTGTTATTCCTGAATTATAAAACAGTTTTAATTAGCAAAAACAACAACGTCATTTGCCTTTTTGGTTACTTTTATGCAGAAAAAATATTTCAATTTCCCAACTCTGGAAACGAAATTTGAATGTTTTTTGTTTTTTTTTACCAATGCAACACTAATAATGAGGCATTTTGTACACTTTCACTACAAAATATTGCAGTTATCCAACCCTGGAAGCAAAATTTTGATTTGTTTTAGTATTTGATACCAATTTTGTTTTTCCTTAATTGAAAAATAGTTTTAATTAGTAAAAAACCGACGTTAGTTGGCTTTTTGGTTACTTCTATGTATAAAAAAAATCAATTTCCTGGGAGCGAATTTGTTAACTTTTTTTACCAATGCTAGTTTTCATTAGTTATAAATTCGTTTTATTTACGAAAAACTTAAAATTTGCAACCATTTTGGTAACTTTCATGTACTACAATATATTGCATGTATCAAAAACACTTTCAATTTCCCAGCCCTGGAATTGAAATTTTTTTTTTTCTTTTTTATCAATGAGGTATAAAGTGATTTTATTTAGGAAAAACTCAAAATTGGTAACCATTTTGGTTATTACATGTACTTCAAAATATTGCATTTATCAAAAAACTTTCATTTTCTCAACCCTGGAAGCGAAATTTAATTTATTCAGTTTTTTATCTGTGCAACTCTTCTTGAGGTATAAAGTAGTTTTATTTAGGAAAAATTTAAACTTTTTAACCATTTTGGTCACTTTCATGTACTACAAAATATTGGCTTGTTCAACCCTAGATTCGAAATGTTTTTTTTAAATTTTTTATGCCAATTTTGTTTTTCCTAAATTATAAAACAGTTTTAGTTAGCAAAAAAAAATAAACGTCAGTTGCCTTTTTGATTACACTTAAATATAAAAAATTTCAATTTCCCACCCCTGGAAGCGCAATTTTAATTTAAAAAAATTTTTTTTGACCAATGCAAATCTTCATGAGGTATAAAGCGGGCTTATTTAAGAAAAACCTAAAATTTTAAACCATTTCAGTTATTACATGTACCACTGAATAAGCAACAAAAAAAATTTTACATTTCCATTTATGGAAAAAAAATATTTATTTTTTTAGTTTTTGATAGACCATTGGTTTTTAGTGATAATTTGGCTCTGGAACCGTATTTCGAATTTTTCTGAACGGTCCAAGAACGAAGTCTCTAGAACTTCTGGGGGCTTGGGAAAACCGATTTCACGTTCAGATAGACGGACATTGCTCAATCGTCCTCGCTATTCATAAGGATTCAGAATATATATACTTTATGGGGTCCCATATTGATGTCGAAGAAATTACACACGGAATGACAAACCTATATACAAACTTTCACCTTTTCCTGAAGGGTGTAAAAAGTAAAATTATTACCAGTTTATTTGAAAACAATGCAAGAGTCTCCAAATGAATTTGTATGTATGAACTAAAACAGCTGCTACCTTGAAATGAGCTGAATAACTTTTTAGACTTTTTAGCAAACGGAAAAACGTTCAGTGGCTGCCAGTTACATAACTTAAACGAGAAAATTTTTCACTTGAAAATCTATATTTAGAGAATTAATGTACAGACATAAAGGTACGAATAATTTTGTAGTCGCTTTTTATTCATGAATCAAATGTAAATAACACCGCCAAACATACCGCCGCCGTCTAGCCTAAAAAGTTGCAACCTTTCGACTCAGATTTGTCATAGCTATTCTATGACAAAACAAAACAACGTCTGAAAGAGTGCTAATATTTTATGTCTTTTCTGTATGCATCACAATAAAAACTTTTTTAAACTAGTCTAAAATATTATGACAACATAAGTAAATAACACAGTGTGAGCACTCCACATATACACATGAAAGTGTACAGAAAACTAATTCAGGTTTGAACAAGATACATGCATTAGCATATTATGCTCATCAGCTGATTTAGAGTGTGCGTGAAAATATTTCCAAAAAATTTCACATGTATAGCCTAGTACTCTGTTTCAAATTTCATGTGAAATTCTGACAGAACCCATACAAAAAATATTCAATCGAAATATTTGTGGAAAAATGTTGCTAGACTAGTACTCTGTTTTAATTATGAAAAACATGTGAAATAACATGAATGTTATTTATTTCGAACGAAAAAAAAAAATTTCTCATTGAAAATGGAAAACATAATTTCAATTAAAAAGGAAAAAAACTGAAACTGAAATAAGTCATGTTGCGCAACATATTCCACAAATTCAAACAGAGTACTAGGCTTATATAACGAAATTTTAAAAATTTCTTCTAATAAGCAATGCACAAAATGTACTATTTCGCAAAAAACAAGAATTTAAGAGAAGGTACCAAGGCACATTTATTTTAAAACATAAGAGTTCACACAAAGCTTTGGCCACAATTAATGCTCCCTTGTAATGAAAGCAATTTCACTAAATGATCTGTCACATATGTGATGTTAGTCACAAATTATTTATTTTTAAATATAATGTTAAATCCTTTAGGTGTGATACGCAAAATTTCTGATGAATCTTTTGTTTTTTAGCAGACGCACTAACACATTTCACAAGTGACACATAAGTTGCTTTGACAATTGCCACTAAATTTTGACAATTCTCATTCATATTTCTGACAGGTAAGATGAATAAAAACGCAGAGTTGCATGGATGCACGTACCTTACGTAAATGCAAACTGTGTTTGAATAACTTTCAGGCAGCTTTCCGCAGTTTAACAATCCAACCTTAATCACGACGCAAAGCGCAACGTAGTTTAAGGCCATGTCAGAAACAACTTTTGGGAGTTATAGGCCTATAACTCCCAAACTAAGAGCATCCGCTCCAAAATTTTACCATAATTCTTAGATTTAAGAGTATTACCCATAATAAAAGTTTTATAAAAATCGGAGCATGATACGGGATGTATATATGTTCACAGCTTTGTATGGGTTAGTATATTTTTACACGAAGATGGACAACTAAGGATAAAAAAACGCTCTGTAAAAAACAAAACACAGAACCTGTGTTTTCATAAGTGTGTATGTATTAGTTTTGTTCTGCTAATGCGATGTTGAAGCTGGTTGGAAAATTATGCCAACCAAAAACGACTCTCTTCACCGAAAATGCGTACAAGCTGCCATGTTATGCCAGCATAATTAATCTAGTGTGAATTGCCTCAATGAACAAGAGTGCTTTTGCAACAAACTTCACTTCTTTACGCGCTGTCAAAATTGTATTTTCCAATTGCAAAGCGTTGACGGAGCGTTATTTCGGTTGGTCTCATACAGTTTGTGAAGGCATGAGAAATTTTGACAGCCAGACAACGCTTTGCGTCGTAATTTAGGTTGGTCTGTAAACCATCAATGGATTTGTTATCTAACACAGAGATGTGACAACAATTAGTGAAGACTTTTCAGGGCAGATTTAGCAGGTACTCCCACTACAATGAACATAAAAAACCACACGAATTTTGTTGGTTGAAAATTAAGCGCTAATGTCAAAATCAAGAAAGAAGAAGCATTATTAATAAGGCAGATTAAAAAAACATATTTGGGGTATTCACACTGTAATCATAAAGTCATGTCATATTATAATAGAACGAAATATGTGACTAGTGTGAACGACCCGTCATAACTTAGTATGCTATTTCAAACATTGATCAGCTGATAAGAAAACAACACATTTGTAATTAGATGTTATCAAAGCAAAAGATAATGAGGATATATGTAATAAAGTTTTTTGAAAATGCCAAAAAGTCTAAAAACTCCATTTCTATTTAATATTATTAAAATTGTCTTCTGGTGCACAAAACTATCTAAATTAATTTGTATGTATAGGCTAATGTCCAGTTTTTAACTTCAAAATTTAATACTATTTAAACTTAAAGTCTATTTAAATACAAAATTTTGTTTTTCACTTCAAAATTAAATAAGATTTAAATGTCCCATATTGTACATTTAAATTCAATTTAAGTTTTTCCTACTACCATGTGTTTTTCATAGTTTGTTTACATTCAACAACTTGAAAATTGGTAAAGCAGCTCTTCATTGAAACAAAACGTCGGTAAGAAAGTCGTTTTTTTTGTATCAACTGCAGTATTTCTCTTACCATTTATTTGTGCTACCATACTTTTATCACAATTAAATACCAACATTAATTTTAGACTGAAAAAATGAAGGTGTATTAAACACAACTCAAGTTTATGGAAAAATAAACTAATTTTGTACTTAAATAAGAAATAAAAAACTGTATTTAAATCCAAAATTTTGTTTTTCACTTTAAAATTAAATAAAATTTAAATGTCCCATATTGTACATTTAAATTTAATTTAAGTTTTTCATACAACCATGTGTTTTTCATTGTTTGTTTACATTCAAAACTTGAAAATTACAATATAGGTAGGAGCGATAGCCCAAGTGATTATTTTGTTGTTGGGAGAAGTTCTGGTACAAAGTAAAATTTTTTTTACATATTTACATACATACAAAACTTAAGAGCAAATGTAAAAACAAACATGTGTATTTGTTTTTGTACTTTTACGTTTTGTTCTGTTCTACACATTTAATTGTGACATTTGAATTAGATTTCACAAAAACAAAATACATGTTGGTTTTTATTTTTGTAGAACTGCTCCTACCTGTATCAGTGTGCCTTGGTAAAGCATCTGTTAATTGAAACAAACTGTCTGTAGAAGGTAGTTGTATTGGATAATTTTCAGTATTCTTCTTACCATTTATTGTGCTACCATACTTTTATCACAATTATATACCAAAATATATTTTAGCTTGAAAAACAAAAAGTGTATTTGAACACAACTTAAGTTTGTGGAAAAATTAACTAATTTTGTACATAAATACGAAGTCAAAAACTGGGGGTAAAACAACTGCTGCCTTGATATGAGCTGAATAATTTTTTTTCCCGGCGGCATACGGAAAAACGTTCAGTGGCTGCCAGCTACGTAAGTTAAACGAGAATAAATTTTCACGTGTATATATTTAGTTTTTGCGGTTTAGTTCTCTTTTAATATATTTTATGTTATAAAAATGTGATTTAATGTACAGACATATAGGTATGAATAATATTTTAGTCGTGAATCATGTATAAGTAATGGCGGCAAACATATACAATCGCCGTCTCGCCGAAAGATATTCAACCGTTCGACTCATATCCCTAAGTTGTTTTATGACAACGTTAAGAGTTATTTTTTTAAAAACTTCTTTTTGGAAACACTTTTTTGGCAGCTGGTGTAACAAGTTAGATCTGTCTCGTCGTTTAACATGTTACTTTAAACATATTTATTTTGGTCCATAATTTAGTAATGAATCGACGTACAAACGAGCAACGTTTGGAGATTATTGAATTTTATTATCAAAATTCATGCTCGGTTAAGAAAGTGAATTATGGGTCGAAGGCAGAAACGTTACTGTGAATAATTAACAATTTTTTTTTAATTATTCACAGCGAGTGAACAGTTTAGATCATGCGGCTTAACGCCTTTAGAAAGCTCGCAACGGTTGACGCACTGGAAGCAAATTTCGAAGAATTTATTAGTGAGATACCGACAGATTATTCTATCAAAGATATCATATTCACTAAATGCTGTTTTCATTTCGCTAAACTTTGTTTATGGAACAAATACACTTTAGCTACGCACTTCCGATTGAGATGAAATTTCGTATATCGATAGAAAATTTAAAAATGAGACGAAAATTTGAAATGGTGAAAGTCTCGGAAATGCATAGTTTTCGAGTTATGAACTTCCGAAATTTTCGTATAAAAATGCAATGTTTTCCTACATTTTTTAATTTACTTAGACATATTGGTATCATTTGAAAGGTTTTGAAGTAATCTTATGATATACATATATATGTATGCAAAATGTATGAAAAAATTCTTTGGCTTCGCTAACTAAAGCCGGCCTTCGGCCGGACTGAAACATTTTCTCCTCTATGGTATAGCAAACACCGGCTTCGCTAACTAAACCTTCTCTGCATAGCCGAACTGAAAGATTTTCTCTTCTATGGTATAACAAACACCGGCTTCGCTAACTAAAGCTTCTCTACATAGCCGGCCTTCAGCCGGACTGAAAGATTTCCTCCTCTATGGTATAACAACACCGGCTTCGCTAACCAAAGCTTATCTGTCTTCATACATACATATACCTGTGTTCATACATATATATATATATATATATATATATATGTATATATATATATATATATATATATATATATATATATATATATATATATACCTAAAAAAATGTAGGAAAACTGCGTTTTGATCTGAAAATTTAGGAGGCCCATAACTCGAAAACTATGCATATCCGAAACTTTCACCATTTAAAGTTTTCGTCTTATTTTTTCAATTTTCTACCGATATTCGAAATTTCATCTCAATCGGAAGTGCGTAGCTAAAGTGTATTTAAGCATCAAATTTTTATTCCAGACAGACACACCATATTTGGACAACATGTATTTCAGCGATTCAGGAGTAAACGACAAGCTAACAACAATACAAAAATTTTACTACGGCACAAATATTTTTATCACTGGAGCCACTGGATTTTTGGGAAAAAGTGAGTACATTTATGTAAATTATTGGTGTTGGAAAGAATGAACGTTCGGTGTTCGGAATTTTTACCGAACACCGACCTTTTTTTTTATTAAGTTGCTTGGGACTGAAGGTATCGCGAGGGATCTCCGACCAGCGATCAGAAGGGACACGCAGCTAGGCAGCAATCGGCGGTCTTTTCTGAGCATTTTGATGAAAGCTGTTCCCTTGCAAAGTTCAGAGAGCGCGTAAAACGAAAAGGCATCCCAAATCTCGACCACGAAGAAGATGATTTTTTATTCAAAATCGTTATGAGCATCAAGTTCTATTTCCTTGCTTGGATAGGAGAATAAGCAAGATTATCAATTCTGGGGCAATGAATATCTGGGCATATCACAGCGAATGAATATCTGGGCATATCATTGCGCCTCGCTAATAGTTGCTGAAATTCTGAAAGCTACATTTTCCGGTCGCTTTATTTCTCGTTTCGTAGATTTTACTGGACAAGCAATATCGAACAACCGTTCAAGACGTCTTTTTATGAAGTTTTTTTGTAGTCACAAATCTATGTTAAAAAGTCACAGACTGCAATCCAAAGATATCCATCAAATTCCATAAATCGGGCCCGCCATCAATTCTGGTGTCAGTAATTTTTTAGATATCAAATAAAATAATTCAAATTCAAAACTTAAAAAGATTTTCGTTTATTGAAAAAATTACAGTCAAAAACATCAGAAATGTGCAACATTAACAAAATTAAATAACTTTGTCACTATACTGAAAAATTTTTGAAATTCGGAGCAACCGAAAAACGAAATTAATCCTTTTTTTCTTATACTACCTTTTTTATACCATAAGATATTGTTTTTAATATTAGTTGAACTAATCGTCATAATTATTTTCTTTGTTTTTTCTTGTTTCATTCAGTCCTTCTTAATAAATTGTTCACTTCATGTCCCGGCGTTGAGACGGTATATGTATTAATTCGAATGAAGAAAAATAAAGATATCCATACAAGAGTCGAAGAAATATTTGATGATCCGGTAAGTAGATTTCTTAAAATATTGTACAAATTTCAAACTATAAAAGGTGAAGTATTTGGAGTTAAAAGACTAGAATTGAAGGTTTTACTTAATATGTCATTTTGCATATATTTCGATATGTACATATATATATATATATATATATATATATATATATATATATATATATTATTTATTTTTTTATTTATTTATTTAGTCTATGGATTAACTTACAGACTGATACAATTAAAATATAACAATGTTTCAGAAATGATAAGTACGTACATATATAAATGGAATCTATAAAGCTTTGTTTTAATAGTAACAAGACAAATTACAGAAAAAACAAAAAATATGGCTTTAACAAATATCGATTTAACAAATTAAACATTTATTTATAATCAATTTTGTAATGAGTTAAGATGTAAAATTATATCATTTTTTACGACATCAATACCTTTGTTGAAATCGATACAAGGGTAAAGTCTATTAAAATCACTGCAAATTCTCCGAAAGGGATCGAAGTTACTATAGTTTGTAGTGTAAAACTTAATTCTCAAGAAGCTATAATACCTTGTTGGACGATTGGGTATATTTAAGTTTATTATGATCAGGAGAAATTCAGATGTGATGTAGCCATTTATTAATTTCAGCAGAAAGGTAACATTTAGCATTTGCCGACGGCTCCTTAAGGTTAGGAGTTTAATAGTCCTAGACGTCTCTCGTAAGATGGTTATCTTATATTAGAGTTCCAAGGAAGACCGCGAAGACAAAATAATAAGAATTGCACTTGTACTGACTCTATTTTATTTGAATGTGAAAGATATTGATGGACGAACTAAAGTAGTAAATAACATCTTGGTTGTGTAAGGGTCAGAGAACTCCTTAGCCCAGCGTTTAATAAAACCCAGAACACCAGTAGCTTTGTTAATAGTCGAAGTTATATGGCACCTGAAGTCCAGTTTTTTATTTAAAATAACTCCCAAGTCATTAAATGAATCCAATATGTCAAGAACAACATTATTCATTTTGTAGAGTCCATTGATTGGAGTTGTTCTTGAGAAAATCATGTATTTGCACTTTTTCACATTTAGCTCCATTAAATTATTAGCGCACCAAGTGGTTAAGTGTATAATGTCAGCTTGGAGACGCAACTGAAGGTCAATAGAGTCAAACGATAAGAATAACTTTACGTCATCTGCATACATTAATATATTTGAGTTTTCAACAACGGAGGGAAGATCATTAATAAATAACGTAAATAAAAGTGGGCCGAGATGACTACCCTGAGGCACACCTGATATAACATTTATATCAGTAGAGAGCATATTGCGGAACTTGACGCACTGCATTCTGTTCTTCAAATAAGATTCGATCCATTTTATTAGAGGCGTTCCAAATCCAATTCGATCAAGCTTATGAATGAGTAAGTTGTGATTCACCTTATCAAAGGCCTTACTAAAATCAAAATAGATGACATCTGTTTGTTTGCCAGTGACAAATCCATCGTTAACTAAGGTTGTTAATTCTAAGCGATTCGTAATAAATGATCGACCTTTACAGAAACCATGTTGCGCAGAAGAGAGTATAGATGTTGCTTGATAAGACATGTATCGCATAAGAGTTGCTCAAACAACTTTGTTATATCGTTCAATTTAGCTATAGCTCTATAATTTAATATATTAGCTTTAGATCCAGATTTGAACAGCGGAATGATGAACGATTTCTTCCAAATTGGAGGAAAAAATCTCAATTTGAGTGTTTTGTTGAATAAATAGGTCAATGGAGTGCATAGTAAATGAGGACAGTATTTTAAAATACTACTAGGAATACCATCAGGACCGGGAACATACGAAAGTTTTAGATTTTTTATATAAGTCAAAACAGTTTGCTGCTCAATACGGGGTACATTAAAATTCACTGATTCAGGGATATGGTAAGAATACTGCTCGATATTGCTAAACGTAGACGATGAATAGGTTGATGCAAAAAAGTCAGCAAACATATTACTTATAACTTTATCATCTGAAGACTCACAATCTTTAAACTTCATAACAGAAGGGAAATCTGACACACGGCTCTTCGAATTGACAAACTTATAAAAAGATTTGGGATCATTTTTTAAGTTATTTGTTACCCTGTTTAAATAAGCACTATAAGCCAGTTGATTAGCAATGGTATATCCAGATCTTGCTGAGGAGTACATAGAACAATTCAGTTGAGATGAATTTTGCTTATACTTTTTAAATAGTTTACTCTTTCGGTTTTTAAGTCTTGAAAGTTGTTTAGTGTTCCAAGGTGGACCATGGCAGGGCTGCAGGTAGTACTCTAGGTATTGAAGATAGGAAGCATTTGTGTAGTACCTGGTAAAATTTTTCGATACTTTTGTCTAAATCATTGCCATAAGATAATTCATTTAACCAGTCGATTTGAGAGAGTTCACGTTGAAGTTTAATGTAATTTGTTGACTTAAAACGAAAAATTTTATTTTGCTGAGATGTATTTGACCGTCGATGAGGTTGGTAGATATAAGTTAATTCAATCGTAGGATGATAACTATCCTCAGGATTTGAAAGCGGGGGATGCTGCGATATCGAAAAGTCTGACGGTTCATTAACAAATACAAGGTCTAACAATTTATCAGAACTATTTGTGATGCAGTTGATTTGAAAAAGCCAACACTCCAGTAAACTGTTAATGAAATACTGTGATAACTCCGAAGATTGAAGAGGTGACAAATAATTACAATAAGGCACAGATTTCCAGGACACATTTGGCATATTAAAATCTCCCAGCACAAGTATAAGATCATTTGAATTTACTTTATCTGCAATAACATTTATAGCTTTTAGGTAATCTTCATAGATGGAATATTGAGAGTTAGGAGGAATATACAAGCAAATAATATACATAATCTGTTTATGTATTTTCACTAATACGCATATAAACTCAATGTGCAAAAAATCATGCAGTATAATTTCTTCCGACGAAAACATAGTTGAGATAGCAATTAAAACACCACCACCCGATTTTTTTACAATATTGTTGGCTGTTTGACAACTTTCTCTATCTTTTCTGAAAATTTGGTATCTGGAACACATAATTTCGGTATTATTAATTTTAGTACTAAGCCAGGTTTCAGTGAATGCTATAATATCGTTGTCATATCCAAAGCTGTTTCGGTAAATCGATGACAATTTTGAGTTATTGCCCCTGACATTTTGGTATAAAGTAAATATTACTTTTTGGATTGGGGTGCACTAAATTAGGCAAGCGAGCATTATTATCATCTTTATAAATGAATTCACGTACTAAAGCATTCTTAGGCCAAAACTCTTGACTAAAAATTTGTTGAAACATTACTTCCGGTACAATTATTTTGAATGAAGCTCTATTTCTAGAGTTTATTTTAAAAACGAGGATACCCTGTGGTGAGCAATTTTCAAATTTCTTTTGAATATACCATTTCATATCTTCACCTTTTGTATCCGATGCGAAACGTGTAGCAAATATGGTTTTTTTCGGAGGAATCGTACGCAACTCACTTGGGGCTGTTGACGTATCAGTTATATTTTGATTATGAACTGTAGACGAGCTCGCTATTGAGGTTAAAGGGGCTGGAGTTGAGACATCAAAATTACTTAATTGAGCGGGGCTTAGAGATTTTGAAGCATTATTTAGAGGCACGGCCGTTGATGAGTAGCTCAGATCATTATTCATATCATTGATATGAATAATATTACCAACATTATCTGAGGCATTAGGCATAGTTGTTTTAGGAGGAGAATTTTTTGTTAAACTGGATCCGTCATTAATCGTATTGTTATCTTTATTCAACAATCTGGGGCTTTTGCGGCGAATTGTGGTTGGTGATTGTAAACTATCTAAAGTTTTAAAGTCACTAAAAAGTTTTCCGTATTCATTAATTTGTTCAGTTAAATGGCCAAGGTTGTTCTGGATTTGCAGGAAATTGTTTTTAGTGCTCTAGAAGAATTTAAAAAATTCAACACTGACTTTCTGGCAACTATTACAACGCCAATGAACGTTTTTGTTTTTTGCTATTGACTCGCCCACTAAGCCAGAAATACCAGCGCACTTAAAATGGTATGAACCGTGACATAACCAGCAGATTATCATTCTATCATCCGATCCTTCTGAAGTACATCCCTTTTTCAAGCATGCCATCTTGGGAATTAACGATGAAACAATCATATATATGTATATAATTTTGAGTTTTTGTGAATAATCCGATGCAATTACTTTTGCTCACTGGGTAGTGATAAATGGTAATGCAGTTTACAATTAACAACGAGGGGTATTGCAGTGATAATTCAACTGTCGTTAGTATTGCCAGTATTATGATAGAATGAAAGAGCTGTAGATATTTGCTTTGATATTATCTATCTATTTAGTTCGTCTTGCTTTGAGTAATTTGATGAAACAAGCACAAACAACCAAACTTCCAGTGAAATAATAAAAGAAATTAAATTTCAATTAACTTATAAAATCACTTTTTTGTGGAGGAAAACAACAGCGCTACGTGTTATTTATAAGCAGCTTATGCAGGTATTCACCCTTTAAATACAAACTTTACAGGTGATTTATTGCAGCTGACAAAAAACACGACTTGATCCCAGCAAACACTAATTACTAATATATATATATATATATATATATATATATATATATATATATATATATATATATTTGTATACATATGCATAATTTGAAAGCATATAGGGTCCAGTATTTTTGATTTTTTTTCTAATTTTTAGGAAGAGGTTTAGAGGTCGCGGAAATCAAGTTTTTGTTAAAAATCGGATTTTCCGGTCTTTCTTCAAACTTGACTCATAATTTTGTCAATAACCACGTTGATTTAATTTTTTGACCCAATATTTCTAAAGAAAATTTCCCAAACTTTATTTCCATATGCTAAAACTTAAAGTTCCGGCAATATTTTTGTCCACGATACCACATATTTAGTATTTTTGTAATTTTTTAACAAATTCTGTAAAAACGGTTTATTACTTTTTAAATTTATATGAAAGGTTTAAAAAGAAGTGACGCGATTTTGAAGAAGGATAAGTTCTAAACAATTAAGAAAAAGAAAAATTGAGTTAAATTTTTTTTATAGTTTGAACCTTAAAAATGGTGATACTTTTTTCATTATAATTATTGTGTATGGCCATAAATTTTTATATTTGGGATTTTAAGGTGATTTCCGCGGTTTAATTGGATTTTTCCCAATATCTTCAGGAATTGACCGACGAATCGAATAGAAAAGTTCTTTGTGTATATAAAATTTTTCGTTTATACATAGTTGTAGAATTTTTTTATTTAATATTTTTGGGTAGTGGAAAAATGTGTAATTTTATTCTAAATAGATATGAATTTTGTGAAAACAAGAAATGTGTGGCTTAGTGGAAAAATCATTGATGCCCTTGATCCCTCCAAAGTCTGCCAGTGCTCTCGATACGCTCCTCTCAATGATCTGAGCCTATTAAAGGAATTGGATAGTTATAAAATTATTAATAATGCAGTTGCACAAGCCTCGCTTAAAATTTTTCTAGGTCACCAGTGGTACTTAACTCCGAAATTGGCTGCCTTAGCATATTTTTATGAACGTATCGACACATAAACTTTGCGTTTAAGACAAAATAAATTTTTAGATACCCCATGCAGCGATTATCAAGTAGCAAATGTAACTTTAACAGAATAAAACTTTAGAAATAAAGAAATTCAACAATTCATTTCAAAAGCCAGTCTTTTTTGGAATTTTGAAATATTTCAATAGATGTTTTAAAAATAGATCCAGAAAATTGGAAGGCCAACAAGTCATTTCAAGATGCTAAGAAAAAAGTTCAACATTTACAAGTGGTAAATGATGTGGCAGGACGAGGTGTGGCTTTCGCTAATACTTACATTAATGTCACAACTTCTGAAACTGATTTCCAAAATTTATTGCTAGGTATAGAACTACATCGTAAGAAGATCAATAAATGATTTTTAACAGAGCAAAACAAACGTTTTTTTGTTTTTGCCGGTTGGCTTATAATAATATATACTGGGTATAAAGTTAAAAACGGGTATAACTCAGGAACGGTAAGAACGAATTTGATAATTGTTTTATTCATATTAATTCGAATTAATTGTCTTTCAAACTGCATCATTAGTTTTTTCATTTTCGTAAAAAGCGTTATTACAAAATTTTTGAAATAAATACGAAAAATTTTAATTTAGGGTATCTAAATGAGCAAACTCATCACCACAACATAAGTTTTTCACACAGGAATACAGCTTGAATACTTTTCTTTAAAATTGTTTCCTCAGGAATGTAGAAAACTGTGGTTATTAATCAAGTTATGAGTGATATTAGAAAAAATGCCTAAAACTCCCTTTTTTTACGAAAACTCCATTTGCGCGACCTCTATTCCTATTCCGATAATTCTAAAAAAAAATCAAAAATACTTTACCCTATAAGCTTTTAAATTTTGATTGAGCACCTATGAAAATCAGAAAAATTATAACGTTTGCTTTTGAATTTCACATTTATTTTATTCCAATATTCCAACCAACTCTGTTAGTCATCTTCAGGAAATTACAATTTCTAAACAAAAACAATAAATTACTTAATTTTAATTATACATTATATGCTAACAATAATAATAATTACACAAATATATTAAAGACACCTTTTTTTGTATCAAAGATTGCAGATATTTTAGATATAATGACAATTTTTACGAGCAGAAAAAAGGAATGCCGATGGGATCTCCTGCATCTCCAGTGGTAGCCGATATAATAATGGAAGAATTACTGACCACAAATCTAAATAAAATAGATATTAAGCCATGGAAAATGACAAAATGCGTTGACGACCTATTTGGGATTGTAAAAACCCACAAACACTGGCAGGTTTAAATGCCTTTAATAGGGATATTCAATTTACGTCGGAAAGAGAATCAGACAACAAATTGCCCTATTAAGACGCTTTAATTGTGAGAAAAGACAACATAATAAAATTTGATTGGTTTGAAAAACCTTCAGCCAGTGGACGACTTATTAACTTTTATTCAAAACTTCCTCGCAATTTTAAACACCGCCACTAATTTTATTACTAGAGTGCCAGCAACACTGACTTCCTCAAGAATAATATAACAAAAGTTAGGACTATTTTGAGAAAAAAAGACTTTCCATCAAAAGTAATTAATAAACTGATAAAAATTTAAGTTGAAAAAAGAAAAAACAATAGTAACATAATGACCGAAAAACCAACAAGAATATACAAGTCAGTACAATACATACCTGGTTTATCGGAAAGGATAAAGAATTCTGATATTTATGATAAAGAAAAATACATCCTAGCAATGAAAACGAACAATACAACAAAAAAGTTATTTACAAATATGAAATCAAAACTTAATATAATGGACGAATCAAACTTAGTTTATGAAATCACTTGCAATGGTGACAACTCTGATGTATGTAAGAAAATATACGTTGGTACGGCAAGAACAAAACTAAAGACTAGAATATCTGGACATAAATCTGATTTAAATAACAATACAAAATCTTTGAACCAAAAAACTGCACTTGCACCCCACTGTGCAACAACTGGGCACCAGCCAGATTTAAGTAAAGTAAGAATACTTGAAAGAGAGAAGAATAATTCGAAGAGATATATGCAAGAGATGCTACACATAATAAATACCCCTACAGACAAGAGAATTAATTACAAATCAGACACTGACAACTGCGCACACATATATAGATACACAATAAACAAACACAGAAAAAGGAAAAAACCTGTAAACAGTAGGTGACAAGGTTAACAAGTATAAACAAGTGACAAGAAAATGTAATTATTATTATTGTTTGCATATAATGTATAATTAAAATTAAGTAATTTATTGTTTTTGTTTAGAGATTGTAATTCCCTGAAGATGACCAACAGGGTTGGTCGAAATATTGGAATAAAATAAATGTTATATAAAAAAAGAAACGTTTTAATTTTATTTGCTATTAAAAAGTCCTCAAGCCGAAGAAATAACTAACCAACAAACATATTATAAAAGGTCTACAACAAAACATATTCAAAAACAGAAAAACAAATTTTGGGACACCCTAATATATATATATATATATATATATATATATATATATATATATATATATATATATATATATATATATATATATTAGGGTGTCCCAAAATTTTTTTTTCTGTTTTTGAATATGTTTTGTTGTAGACCTTTTATAATATGTTATATATATATATATATTAAAGGTGTTCTTATTAGTATGGCGAAATTTCAAAATGTTTTGATTCCAGTTCGCCGGCCCGATTTTGGTTCCTTTATGTTTAAAAATTAATTAGGTAAAATTTGGAGCGAATTCGATAACTCTTAATGGACCCGGAAACGACTTCAATATACCTCTATAGAGAAATTTTTTAAAAATTTTCGACACAAAGTCAAGAGTTTATATATTTACCATCTCCGATTTTAATGAAATTTGACGTATGTATGCTACTCTTACGTACGTATCGCATGGCGAAGGAATGAGTTCGATACCTCTTATGGTTCCTATTGTATATTCGTCTAAACTTGGGCATCTTGGCCATTTTTGCGAAAATTTCGTATTTTTTGTGGCGAGGCTCCATTCTACACTAGTATATATATGGGCTGCAAGAAATTTCCTTTGAATATTTTAGTAGTTGAAATAACGTTAAAACTTCAAAAGTTAAAATATTTTAAATATATTACTTTAAAACTCTTTACTGTTTGTGTGAGCTATTCCTAGAAATTGTGTATTTCTCAGCTACAGACGCTGCTGATAACGGCACATATTTGCAAACATTGTGTCTAAAACGACAAATGACATTGTTCTACAAACCGTTATTTAGTTTATTTTTTTAATTTGTAATGTAAGTGTTAATCGGAGTGAAGAGAGTTCTTAAGAGTGAAATTAATTAATTTGCAATTCAAGTGGTGTTAAGTTAAAAAATCATATACATATAAGAATTAAGATGTCGAAATCGACTGCGGGAAATTCACCAAGCACTTCAATCGTTACAACACGTAAGGCCATTGAAAATTTAAAAAAAATTTATTTGGTTGGAAATGTTTGTCACCAAATTACTGGCGCAAAACTTCCGTCAAATCGACAGGTCTTACAAGTCCTATTTTACAATATGCGCTTTGTTAAACTTTTAGCAAAGCAAAGTGCAAAATTGGCAATCGATGCAGTTCAAATTTTTTGGCATCAAGCACGTATACCGATTCGAGAATGTCATAAGTGTGTTGACAAATTATTAAAATTATATGAAAAGTGGAAAAATATTCAAAAAACACTCCCAGAGAAAAGATCAAATGCCCAAAAACAAACTGCTGAAACATTTCTAGAACACCTGGACGAGTTATTTGATATAGCCAGCATCGATGTGTTAGACAAAATTCGGATTGCAGAAGATAGACAGTTTCTAGAAATGCAAAGACAAAAAGGACGTCCTGGTTGCATGGCTGGTGTCGATATGGTTTTGTGCGATCGAGAAAAAAAAAGCACATGAACGCAAAGATAAAGAAGCTGCACGTAAAAGGAAGCACGAAGAGGAAAAGTCGAGCGAAGCAGGTAGGTTTTGTATATTAATAAATTTAAGTTTTTAATTTCAGTTTTCCATTTTCTATAGATGTTTCTCAAGTTATGGAGTGGGCTGATGAAAATAATGTTATCAACTTACCAATCAACAAAACGACTATCGAGCAAGAAAATCTTAGCTTAAGTTCTGTATTAGGTCGGAAACGAGGTAGAAAAACTTTTATTACATCACGTTTAGTAGCAGCGCTGGACAATGCCAAAGTGTCTGATGGAATGGCAGTTCACATTATCATAGCAGCAGCTGAAGCATTAGGACATTGTGTAGAGGAACTTGTCATTAATCGTTCAACTATTCATCGTTTACGTCAAGAAAACCGTATAAAAGAATCTACAGAAATTTTAGCTGGCTAAAGCTGATTTTATTTTTTAATTTTCAGCAAACTACATATAGTATCTGTAACAATCTTGCTATCATTTGAAAGTTAGTCAAATTGGTTCGGTGGTAGCTCATTTTGATGGAAAGTTCATGAAAGATTTAATCGGATCGAAAAAAGTTGAACGCATTGCAGTTTTGGTAAGCTACAACGGCACATCGAAGCTTCTTGGTGCACCGAAAGTAGAATCTTCAACTGGCGCAAATATTGCGGATGGAGTTTATGAAAGACTTGTTAAATGGAATATTGTTGACCAAGTAAACGGCTTGTCATATGATACAACGTCTACAAATACTGGTATCAATACAGGCGCTGCAGCCCTCTTAGAAAAAAAAATTGGACGTAGTTTAATCAATCTACCTTGCCGCCACCATATTGAAGCAAAGTTATATTCAACCAATGCACCAGAAGTTTCAATATTTGAAAGATTTGCCAAATCATGGCAAAGTTTTAACAAAGAATTATTTAGAAGTGGCAATGAAGATGCGACAGTTTCTTCACAAATAAGTCCAGCTGAACAAGAAAATTGTATAAAGCTTTGTTATGATCAATTGACTAAATCTCAAAATCGAGAAGACTATAAAGAATTGCTTCAATTGGTATTAATCTTTCTTGGTGCAGAGCGGTATAACTTTCGAACGCCTGGTCCAACTAGCCATGCACGCTGGATGTCAAAAGCCATATATTCTTTAAAAATATTTATGTTCCGTGACCAATTCCCACTTACGAAAAATGAATCAAATGGATTACGCGATATTTGCACTTTTATAGTGAAACTTTATATTAAAGTATGGTTCAAATGTACTAATGCCATAGACGCACCGCTTCAAGATTTAAGTTTTATTCAAGAAATTTCAGCAGTAATTCTTAAAAAAATGAGCAACCATTTATGGTATATTTCTGAGAAAACAGTAGCTCTAGCATTTTTTGATTCAAATACAAGCTTTCAAGAAAAACGTAAAATGAGTAGCGTATATAAGTCAAATTTCATTAAAATCGGAGATGGTAAAGATATAAACTCTTGACTTTGTGTCGAAAATTTTTGAAAAATTTCTCTATAGAGGTATATTGAAGTCGTTTCCGGGTCCATTAAGAGTTATCGGATTCGCTCCAAATTTTACCTAAATAATTTTTAAACATAAAGGAACCTAAATCGGGCCGGCGGATTATAAAAATCCGACATTTAAAAATAAGAACACCCTTAATATATATATATATATATATATATATATATATATATATATATATATATAATAATATATATATATATATATATATATATATATATATATATATTCATATACATATATACATAAGACTGCAGCTGGGTGACTTAAGCGTAGATCAGGATTGTAGAGATTCGATCTGTCCCATTCAAAAACGAGAAAGTAAGTAGGAATCAGAGAGAGTTGCATACTAGCAAATAAAACTCATAAGAGATTTATATCTTAATATATGTGGCATATCAAAAAATAAAAAAGAATTAGAAATAATATGTGCGAATGAAAGTTTTGATTTTGTATGTACCTCCGAAACGCATTTAACTGAAGACATTAAAAGCAGTGAAATTATTTTAGAAAACTACAATATTATACGCTGTGATAGCACTTCCTAGCACACAGGAGGAGTCTGCTTTTACAAAATGAAAGATGAAAAATTAGAAAAATAGACTACAAATCTGTCGAAAAAAAATATGGCGGCTTAAAATAGAAATTACCATGGATGATTTAAAATATTACTTGGTGGGTATAGGGATCACCCCATAGGCAGTGTTCGCCTGAACAAGATTTTATTGATTTCTTTGAAACTAAAATGGAAATTATAGGGGAAAAAAAACTACTTGATAATTGGCGACTTTAATATCGATTGGTTTGGAACAAGCACTTACAAGAAAAAAACTGGAGGAAATTATAAGAGATAATTATTTTAACCAAATCGTATCAGAACCTACTCGAATATCAAACAACACATCAACATTAATTGATTATGTAGTCACAAACACAGGGAATGTTACAGTCAAGACAGACGATACAATGAAGATTAGTGGTCACGAGACACTGGAAATTAAAATACCAATACAGAAGCGAATCTTTCACAGCAAATCAAAAACTATTCGATCTTTTCGATACAACAATTCAGTTCTGAGAATTTATATAATGAGCGGAGAAATTAATCCGGTTCAAGTAAATACATCAGTCGATAACTTAGGAAAAACAATAACGTCTGATTAAAACAAGGCACTAGATTCAATGATAATCAAATAAAGTAAGAAATAATAATGATACAATCTATTAGTTTAACAGTCACCTAAGAACAATAAAGCAAAACAAAATACAATATCATGTTAGCAGATTAATAAGAAATAAATGCAAATCAGAATTAAGAAAAAGTCATTTATATACCGCACAAAATTAATGAATCTTCTAACCGGAAAATTTGTGGCGAAATATAAAAAAATTCGTTTTGAAACAGGAGAATCCCCAAGTTCAAGAAATTAAAATAAATGGAAAAGTTATTAAAGAAGAATTGGAGATAGCAGAAGAATTTAATATGTCGTTTATAAAAAGTGTAAATGAAATTGCAAGGAGTATACCTTATGTAAGATACTCCAATACAACAATATTAATCAAGATCAACACCAGGATTTTAAGTTCGAAATTATAAACATAATACAACTTGAAAATATTATGAAGACCATGAACAAAAAAAAATACCAGAACTTTCTCTCAACTAACAAAGCGATCAAATTGGACCCAAGTGGAGTCGACTCTATTTTCCCTTACCAGCAACCTGTTAACCTAACCTAACCTCTCTCAACTAGAATGCTTATGTCGAATTTCGATATATTAGGACCATATTTACACCATTTAGTGAATGAATCTCTTCAGAGCGGTATTTTTCCAGATAGTCTTGAAGAAGCAACAATCATTCCGATTAAAAAAAGTTCAAAGCAAGAAAAGTCCTAGCGAAATAAGGCCAGTTAACATTTTGCCTACAATAAGCAAAATAATGGAAAAAATTGTTTATAACCAATTGATTAAATACTTAGAAGATCATAATATACTATATGAAAGCCAATCCGGATATAAAAAAACCAATCGTTGTTGAATCTAGTCGTATCCGAATGGAAAATTGAAGTGGGAAAGAAAAAAATGCGTATCAGCAGCATTTCTAGACTTAAAGAAAGCATTTGAAATTGTTAACAGAGACATATTACTAAATAAATTGGAAAAGTATGATGTTAATGGAACTGAGCAATCATGGTTCAAAAGCTATTTAAGTAACAGAACTCAAAGACTAAAATGTGGCAAATGCACTTCCTCTTCGAAGGCAATCGACACAGGGTACCTCAAGGTGCTGTGCTCGGAATACTTCTGTTTTTAATATACATAAATGATATGGAAAAGATAGTAGAAAGTTTAAAGTTTGCATGTTCGCAGATGATACGCTTATCTATACAAGCGGGAAAAATATGGATGTATGTGTATATAACCTAAATGAAGATTTAGCTAAGATTGAAAAATATCTTAAAATGAATAGAATTAAACTAAACACAAGTAAAACAAAATCAATGTTAATAAACGGAAGCTCAGGCTACAATATTCGTATGGAAAATGTAGATATTGAAAAAGTTAAAGAAATGAAATACTTGGGTATAATATTGTATGACAACTTAAAATTCGTACCACTCTTTGAGTAGGTGTGCAAAAAGATATCGAAGAAAATTTAGTTTTTGAGAAGAATTCGGTGTACGATTACAAAAGTAACCGCTATTCACATGTACAACACAATTATAAACCGCACTTTGAGTACTGCTCCACTATACTATTCTTGGGCAATCCGCAAATGAAGGATAGACTTTAAAAGTTACAAAATAAAGGTATGCGCTGTATTCTCAGATGCGATAGAATGACACACATAATGGATATGCCAGCCAAACTACAGTGGCTTTCAATCAAACAACGTCTGGTGATGTACACTTTATTATTCATATTTAAGATTAAAACAGGAAACCTACGCCAATGAAGCCAAGGAATACAGACTGGCTTTTTCATCATCAAGTTTTAGTCAAAATGTAACATTTTATAAGGGTCTAAAGATTTTCAATAATATACCTCAAGAAATAAAAAACGAAAGCAATTTCTATTCATTCAAGCGCAAAATTATTAATAATGATAAAAGAAATTTCTAAATTTAACCTAACATTTATTTTAACTGTTATTCTATGTAAAAAATTAATAATTTATACGGATATTTAAACTGTAAATCTATTTATATATATATATATATATATATATATATATATATATATATATATAAATATATATATATATATATATATACTCTCGGGTCTTGTTTTATGCGGATTCGAGTTTATGCGATCACATTATTATAGATGTGAAGGATGATATGCGTCGTGTGACCCTGCAGGCACGAAGTTTGACAGGATGGAAAGTGGATACCTTTGATAAGGATATTTTTGCCATCTGTATGGAGGGTATGGACTTGAATGGTTCAGCTGAGGATATGGCGGTACAATTAGTAAACCATATCACGCGGTCGTGCGATGCATCTATGGTGAAGCGGGAGGGATCCGCAAGGGGATCACCGGTTTATTGGTGGAATAATGATATTGCTAGCTTGAGGGCTGAGTGTATAAGTGCCAGAAGGCAATATACAAGAACTCGAGGTAGGTTAGAGAATGGTAAACACCAACAGAATTATAGGGATAAGGGGAAGGCCTTAAAAATGGCAATTCGTAGGAGTAAACGGCAGTACTTTCTTAATATCTGTGATGAGGTAAATAATAATACCTGGGGTCTTACATATAAGCTGGTCACAAAAAAACTTAAATGCCTAAGGCCGTTGCAACCGAGTGAAGGACCACTCCTGGAGGGAATTTTATACCGAAGACATTGTCTCAGATTCGTGGAGAGGTTCCTTGAGAACAAACAGTTTACCCTGGCTGCCTTCCTAGACATAGAGGGTGCCTTTAATAACACTATGGAACATTTTTGGGATTATTGTCTGGGGGGTGGGAAATTCCAAGTCAGGGTGATGGCACTAGGTCAGTATAGTAAAACCCTCAAAGGGTTTGGCGTTGGTATGTGTCAGTTTTTTTTATGACCTTTTAAATTTTTTCCTTATCTTGATGTTTTTTCGCTTAGTTGTAACATTTTGGCAAAAACGTAGTTTAACATAACTCGAGAACCACTTGTCCGATTTTGATGAAACAAATTTAGAAAAATTTCAATTTCTCTAATCTTTTTCTATACCGTTTTCCTATATGGGCAACACTTTCGAAGTTAAAAATGAATGTATGAAGGGAAAGAAGTATTTTTTGCCTAAAAATTTAAATATTTTTTTTTTAAATTCATAAAAAATCCAAAATGGAAAAAAGTGCCAAAACTAATTACTTTCGCGTAAAGTCACATAACTCATGAGCAAAAAAAGGGATAGATCATGAAAATCGATGCACGCGTTTCTCTTTTATTCACAATTAGGTAAATGTATGAATTTCAAAAATTTGCTCCAGATATGCACAACATTATTTGGAGAAAACATTGACACTCACAAGCCGAACTCTCTCATATTTTTCTACTATACTAAAAGAGAAATATTGATGTGGCAACACTGGTTCTGTAATGTTCACATAAAACATGCATTGTCATTATACATTTTCTCTTTCTCACACTGGTTCTGTGATTTTTGTCATTCAACAAGTGCCGACGAACGCGAACAGTAAAAGTGATTTTTCTCCAGTTTTTTTAAAAGTGAACAAAAGAGAACAGAATATGGAACTGTGCAAGCCAGATATAAATAGCTTTTGCTACTGCTGTGGTCAATATATCTCAACACATAAAAAAAGTGGAAATTTCAGTACTGATTTTGTTCAAACATACGAGATGTACTTCAACCAAAATGTTATATTGAACGAAAATTGGGTACCAAATATAGTGTGTAAAAGCTGCTACAACCGTCTAATGGATTGGAAAAATAGAAGACGTGAAAGTATGCCATTCGGTATCCCAATGTATTGGACTAATCCTGGCGAAGGTCACAATCCATTGAATTGATGTGCATGTGCGAATAAAGGAGCCGCAAAAAGGATAAGAAAATCGTATAATTACTTTGGTGTTGCAAGTGCCGCAATGGTGTTGCCTCATTCGGACGACATTCCTGTGCCAAAAGCTTCTAGCCCAGATATTTTCTCTTGTACGACTGCTCCGACATATCATGCACGTGATGATCCCCCATATGAGCCATCAGTATCCAATGTGCCAATTTTAATAAATCAAAATAAGCTTGATTCAATTGTTGCCAAGTTGGAATTAACACAGCATAAATCGGAAGAGCTGGCTTCCCGGTGTGAAAGTCACAGCTTATCGAAGTCGTCAGGCAACACTCCAAAGTTTATTCCTTGTGAATGATGAAAAAACTTCTGCATATTGCCCGGATGTAGGAAAATTGATGGACGCAATGGAAATAAAATATGAAGCAGATGACTGGAGATTATTTATTGACAGTTCAAAACTCAGCTTGAAGGCGGTTTTACTGCATAAGACCAATAAAAAACCTTCAGTTCCAATCGCCTATAGTACAGAAACGAAAGAAACATATGATGCACTGGAAAATATTTTAAAAATGGTTAACTACGCCAAACATATGCCACTAGTCCCGAACAACCACCATCGAAAAAGTCTAGGCAATATTTATTAAAATAAATAAAATATTATAAAAATGTTTACTTAATTTTTTTAGTAGTTTATGGCCAGAAGCCAGACTTCTTTATTGGGGAAAATTTATAAAAAAGGCGATAAATGACACTTTTTTGAATAAAAACAAATATCAATATTCTTGTCAAAATGGGATACCTTCACTTAATTGTAAATATAAGCAGAACGCGTTAATCGATTTCTATGATCTATGTCGCATTTTATTTATAGGTTATGTGACACGAAATTAATAACACTTGATCCTTTTTTCCGTTTTGGATTTTTTATGAATTTAAAAAAAAAAATTAAATTTTTAGGCAAAAAAATATTTTTTTGCCTCCACAAATTTATTTTTACCGGCAAAACTGTTGATTATAAAGGAAAACGGTATAGAAACAGATTAGAGAAATTGTTCTCACCCCCCAGATTGGCTGTTGTACTGTGTAATGTAACAGTGGCAGCCATAGAGCAGTCTCTCCGGGATGCCGATGTTGAGGAATACATCAGCAACTGGATCATCACTATGTTGAAGGCGAGGAATGTCACTGCGAAACTGGGCACCAGCGAGGTGTCACGATGGGCGTGTAGGGGAACCCCACAGGGCGGGGTGATCTCACCTCTTCTCTGGCTTCTCGTTATTAACACTATTCTTCACAGACTAAATGCTGCTGGAGGTAAAGTCGTGGCTTACGCGGACGATGTAGTAATAATGGTATCAGCGATGTTTACGGACGTTATTAGCGATATCATGTCCAATGCCTTGGGTATAATCAGTAAATGGGCTACAGGATGTGGTCTAGGAGTAAACCCTAGCAAAACTGAACTGGTACTATTTACTACAAAGGCCAAAGTTCAAGGCTTTAGACTACCTCGGCTGAATAATCTGGAACTGTCCCTTTCGGACAATGCAAAGTATCTAGGAGTTATCCTGGACGAGAAACTATCGTTGAAACCGAACCTGCAGGAGGATGTTTGGTTCCTGATGGGGTTTAACACCCACCATGCTTAAATGGATGTACACAGCGATTGTAAGCCCTATATTGACTTATGGGTCTTTGGTATGGTGGCCTGCCACAACTAAGAAATATGTGGTAGCTCAACTATACATGGTACAGAGATCTGCCTGCATCGGGATTACTGGTTGTCTACTTCCTAGCCCCTCAGGGGATCTGAATGCTATACTGAATCTATTTCCGATTGACCTTTATGTACTGGGTGCATCCTCGAGCAGTGCGGTGAGACTGGCGGCATCTGGGAAGTGAAGGTCAAGGGACTATAGCCACGCAAGGAGCCTAGGTCAGTTACCACCGACACTTAGGTGGCCCACTGACTATATGGTACCCCACTTGGACTTCAATACTACTTACAGAGTCCTCATTCCATCCAGGCGGGAGTGGAAGGGGGGAAACATGGAGAAAGACTTCGGTTGCAGGATGTGTACTGATGGATCAAGAATGGTCTGTGGTTTAGGTTCAGGAGTCTTCTCAAGGGACCTTGGAACAGGTCGCTCCGACTCCCTGATGGAGCTGTTGTATTTCAGGCGGAAATATTGGCTATAAGGGAGGCGGCTAGGTTACTGATTGACAGGGGTGTTCAGGGTAGGGTCGGCATCTTTGTCGACAGCCAGGCATCACTCCTGTCTCTGAGGTCATTCACTACTTCTTCTACCTTAGTAGCTCAATTTAGAAAGCTTCTATCCAGATTGGGATATCAGACTGACACTACCCTCATCTGGGTCCCCACACATAGTAACTTCCCTGGAAACGAACAGGCGGACGAGCTAGCTAGGGCTGGATCTGCTATGGACGTCTCCACCGCTGTATCGGTAGCCATGCCGTATGGCGCTATAAGATGCGGTATTCAGAGCCATTACCGGCAGAAGGCTGCAAGCGGGTGACGCAAGCTGGACACGTGTAGGGTGGCCAGAAGTATATGACCCTGCTACAACGAAAGGAGGACAGCAATAGGAACCGTAGGGACATCTCAAGACTCGTCGCAGTAGTGACGGGGCACTGGGCAATAGGCAGACATGCCCGTAGGATAGGTCTCTCCTATAATGCGTTCTGTCGCAGCTGCCGGGATAAGGGAAAGGAAAATACAGTTTATCACTTCCTTTGTGAATGCCCGGATTTGCAACATACGAGACACAGCATCTTAGGCAATAGTATAACATCTGACCTTTCGGAGCTATCAGATATAGGTCTAGCTGACTTCATTAGATTCCTCGATGCGACAGGTTGGACCTAGCATCCATCACCATATCGGAGATCTGGACTCGGTTCTACACAGGTTGATACAGACGAGTGAAGTGGTCTTTCAAAACGGGATCTCAGAGATACTACTTGAGTGCTTGTGGGTTACAGGCATCCACGTATACCAACCAATGCCTTCATCATTGAAACAGGCTGGCAACAACTAACACAACCACGCACTAATGCTGACCAGAAGAATTCAACACAATATATCTTGACTCAGCGCGGACTCGAACTCAGGACCCTCCGCTTCATAGTCTCGTGTTCTACTACTTCAGCCAACAGCACCCACAAATTACTAATGAGAATTATAAAAGCTTAATAAGTATCGTTAGACGCAATGATGAAAAAATTACCAAAGAAATACATAAAACGTTTTGTGTAGATTTTGTTTTTCCTTGGGCGTTTTTTTATATACTGTTATTGTTTGCCAACGGCAGACTAATTGTATGAAGGTGGAAAAACAAAATAGATTTATATCGAATAAAATTTGTTTGTTGTGTTTTCTTAAATTTCGAATCCTATGGTTTTGCTTGTGTAATTCTCAAAAAATTGTTGGGAGTTTATGTATAAGCTAGGAGGTTTTGTTATTTTGTTATTAGGTTAAGGTCTACTGATGACTTGGTGTAAGAACCAATGAAATGCAGGTATATGTACATACTTGACCACTAAGGGTGTTCTTATTTTTAAATGTCGGATTTTTATAATCCGCCGGCCCGATTTAGGTTCCTTTATGTTTAAAAATTATTTAGGTAAAATTTGGAGCGAATCCGATAACTCTTAATGGACCCGGAAACGACTTCAATATACCTCTATAGAGAAATTTTTCAAAAATTTTCGACACAAAGTCAAGAGTTTATATCTTTACCATCTCCGATTTTAATGAAATTTGACTTATATACGCTACTCATTTTACGTTTTTCTTGAAAGCTTGTATTTGAATCAAAAAATGCTAGAGCTACTGTTTTCTCAGAAATATACCATAAATGGTTGCTCATTTTTTTAAGAATTACTGCTGAAATTTCTTGAATAAAACTTAAATCTTGAAGCGGTGCGTCTATGGCATTAGTACATTTGAACCATACTTTAATATAAAGTTTCACTATAAAAGTGCAAATATCGCGTAATCCATTTGATTCATTTTTCGTAAGTGGGAATTGGTCACGGAACATAAATATTTTTAAAGAATATATGGCTTTTGACATCCAGCGTGCATGGCTAGTTGGACCAGGCGTTCGAAAGTTATACCGCTCTGCACCAAGAAAGATTAATACCAATTGAAGCAATTCTTTATAGTCTTCTCGATTTTGAGATTTAGTCAATTGATCATAACAAAGCTTTATACAATTTTCTTGTTCAGCTGGACTTATTTGTGAAGAAACTGTCGCATCTTCATTGCCACTTCTAAATAATTCTTTGTTAAAACTTTGCCATGATTTGGCAAATCTTTCAAATATTGAAACTTCTGGTGCATTGGTTGAATATAACTTTGCTTCAATATGGTGGCGGCAAGGTAGATTGATTAAACTACGTCCAATTTTTTTTTCTAAGAGGGCTGCAGCGCCTGTATTGATACCAGTATTTGTAGACGTTGTATCATATGACAAGCCGTTTACTTGGTCAACAATATTCCATTTAACAAGTCTTTCATAAACTCCATCCGCAATATTTGCGCCAGTTGAAGATTCTACTTTCGGTGCACCAAGAAGCTTCGATGTGCCGTTGTAGCTTACCAAAACTGCAATGCGTTCAACTTTTTTCGATCCGATTAAATCTTTCATGAACTTTCCATCAAAATGAGCTACCACCGAACCAATTTGACTAACCTTCAAATGATAGCAAGATTGTTACAGATACTATATGTAGTTTGCTGAAAATTAAAAAATAAAATCAGCTTTAGCCAGCTAAAATTTCTGTAGATTCTTTTATACGGTTTTCTTGACGTAAACGATGAATAGTTGAACGATTAATGACAAGTTCCTCTACACAATGTCCTAATGCTTCAGCTGCTGCTATGATAATGTGAACTGCCATTCCATCAGACACTTTGGCATTGTCCAGCGCTGCTACTAAACGTGATGTAATAAAAGTTTTTCTACCTCGTTTCCGACCTAATACAGAACTTAAGCTAAGATTTTCTTGCTCGATAGTCGTTTTGTTGATTGGTAAGTTGATAACATTATTTTCATCAGCCCACTCCATAACTTGAGAAACATCTATAGAAAATGGAAAACTGAAATTAAAAACTTAAATTTATTAATATACAAAACCTACCTGCTTCGCTCGACTTTTCCTCTTCGTGCTTCCTTTTACGTGCAGCTTCTTTATCTTTGCGTTCATGTGCTTTTTTTTTTCTCGATCGCACAAAACCATATCGACACCAGCCATGCAACCAGGACGTCCTTTTTGTCTTTGCATTTCTAGAAACTGTCTATCTTCTGCAATCCGAATTTTGTCTAACACATCGATGCTGGCTATATCAAATAACTCGTCCAGGTGTTCTAGAAATGTTTCAGCAGTTTGTTTTTGGGCATTTGATCTTTTCTCTGGGAGTGTTTTTTGAATATTTTTCCACTTTTCATATAATTTTAATAATTTGTCAACACACTTATGACATTCTCGAATCGGTATACGTGCTTGATGCCAAAAAATTTGAACTGCATCGATTGCCAATTTTGCACTTTGCTTTGCTAAAAGTTTAACAAAGCGCATATTGTAAAATAGGACTTGTAAGACCTGTCGATTTGACGGAAGTTTTGCGCCAGTAATTTGGTGACAAACATTTCCAACCAAATAAATTTTTTTTAAATTTTCAATGGCCTTACGTGTTGTAACGATTGAAGTGCTTGGTGAATTTCCCGCAGTCGATTTCGACATCTTAATTCTTATATGTATATGATTTTTTAACTTAACACCACTTGAATTGCAAATTAATTAATTTCACTCTTAAGAACTCTCTTCACTCCGATTAACACTTACATTACAAATTAAAAAAATAAACTAAATAACGGTTTGTAGAACAATGTCATTTGTCGTTTTAGACACAATGTTTGCAAATATGTGCCGTTATCAGCAGCGTCTGTAGCTGAGAAATACACAATTTCTAGGAATAGCTCACACAAACAGTAAAGAGTTTTAAAGTAATATATTTAAAATATTTTAACTTTTGAAGTTTTAACGTTATTTCAACTACTAAAATATTCAAAGGAAATTTCTTGCAGCCCATATATATACTAGTGTAGAATGGAGCCTCGCCACAAAAAATACGAAATTTTCGCAAAAATGGCCAAGATGCCCAAGTTTAGACGAATATACAATAGGAACCATAAGAGGTATCGAACTCATTCCTTCGCCATGCGATACGTACGTAAGAGTAGCATACATACGTCAAATTTCATTAAAATCGGAGATGGTAAAAATATAAACTCTTGACTTTGTGTCGAAAATTTTTAAAAAATTTCTCTATAGAGGTATATTGAAGTCGTTTCCGGGTCCATTAAGAGTTATCGAATTCGCTCCAAATTTTACCTAATTAATTTTTAAACATAAAGGAACCAAAATCGGGCCGGCGAACTGGAATCAAAACATTTTGAAATTTCGCCATACTAATAAGAACACCTTTATTGACCACATAACAATCAAAAAGCACTAATGAAATATATAAAACTAATACATTGGTTGAGGAGGGGGTGGAAGAAGTGAAAAATGAAATTGTAAAATAAATTAAAAGTAATAAAATAAACCCCCTATTCTGCGTTTCGATTACGTTCCCGCATTTAGTTACGCTCGAATCGAAAAGTGGGGTTTAAAAAAAACTTAATCGAAAGAGAAAGAAGACGAGTTTAAACCAGCTGCTTTGTTATGAAACGTATGAAATATAAACATTAAAAGTATACAATTCTGTAAACATTGTAATTTCTAAACTATAAAAATTAAAATTTTATGAATAAACAGTGATTAATACATATATAAAAACTAAATATTGTGAAAACTGGAATTAAATCAACTCATCAGTTAAGTGCAGAAAGGAAGAAAATAGCCAGATTATAAGCAAACGGTATTTGTGGCCAAACTATTCCAGTGTGAAGAATCATGAAGCGCCGGAGTTAAATTTTCATTTTCTGCACATCATTGCAAAATAAAAATTTAGTTTGGAGAAGAAATGGAATCGACTTCTTCACAAAATGCCTGTACTTCTTCCTTGGTATGCTTATGATATCAATATCATCCTTCGTTGCCGTTAAACTCGCCAATTTTTCTTACTGCTCCGGTGTTGTGATTTTTGGCCTGCAATAAATTAAATATACCTTTAAAATAACAAAAAAAAAAAAAACAAGTAAAAACGTTATATTCGACATAGCCGAATCTTAAATACCCACCAAATATTTAGTAAGTAAATTTAAAATGTTTAAATTGGTGGGACAGAGTTACTTTATATAATATCGTACGTCACCGCCCACTAGAGGGGGCGGGGTTAAAAAAAGCAATATCATGTTTTCCACAGACGAACGTATGCGCATTGCTAGACCGTCTTAGACTTCATCACTGATCAGAATATATATACTTTATGGGGTCCAATTCTCTTTGGAGGGTATTAAAAATGTATGTTGGCGAGATCGCTCTGGCATGGGCTGTGGGGGAGACACTTCACCTTTGTCATAAATCTCTAAAAATAAATGATTGGGATAATTACATACAAAATTAAATTTTTTTTTGATAAGGTCATTTAGGAGCAAAAGAGGAGGACGGGGTAGTTCAGAGTAGTACCAGCTTACGTCTCAGCTTCCTCATTAAAGCTTAAAAATTTTATTTTTAAGGAATGTATGCTTAAGTAAAACAATTTGTTAAGTATTTACACTATTTTCGCATATAATAACGCTCACTAAAGGGGGCGGGGCCCAAAAAATATTTTTTTAAATTTTATAGCTCCAAGTTTAACGCTTTGGGCCTTCTTTAATATAAAAATATATCATTTGTTAAACGAAATTACAAAAAAACTTTAAAAAGCATGTTTTTTAGAGGTTGGTTTAGTTCATCTTAGGGGAACTTTTTCCCCTCTTGCCCGATTTAGCCTATCTCCGAACTAAACCTGTCCTATCAGGATATATTTATACCAAATTTCAAGAGTATAGCTCTTTTCCTTTGTACTGAATCGTGATTTCCACAGACGGACGGATGGACATGCTCAGATCGTCTTAAATCAAGAATATTGTACTTTATGGGGTCTCAGATGGATATTTCGCTGCGTTACAAACGGAATGACAAAGTGAGTATACCCTCCATATTCTTTTTTGGATGGTATAAAAAACAACATTTATTACAACATAAATTTATGGCATTTTATACTCACATTTTATTTAATTATATGTGTGTTTGTTTGTGGGTTTGTTTGAAGTCTATAGACGGCTAAACGGCCGGACCGATTTTCATGAAATTTTAACAGCACCTTCCTGTATATCTGGAAGGAACTATAGGCTACTTTTTTTTTTGAAATTTTAAGTAGGGGAGGTGCCACGCCCACATACCCAATAAGTATTTAATGACTCATATCTCATAAACTACAACAGCTAGAGTACTCAAATTTTGTATGGACGACTTTGACGTATATATGAACAAAATGGGCGGGTTGGTTATAGTAGGCGTGTCACCTCCAATATAAAAAATATTAATTCTGTATATCTAAGAATATATAACTTCTACTTCTAAAATTTTGTCGAAGCAATTGATTGCAATGAAATTTGGTGCACATAGTCTGTGCAACTCCGGGAAGGTTATGGAGTACTAATTTTGTCAAAACTCGGACCAGGAGGGCGATACGGGGGAACTTTCTATCCCTCCAAAACCTTCAAGCCGATTTTAATTAATATTTGGTCATAGATATATCTGCGTCTAAAAATTCAAATAGGCTATTTATATTTTCAAATCTAGGACGAGGAAGGCGATAGGGGGAAATTTTTCGCCCTTCCGAAACGTTTAAACCGATTTTAATGAAATTCAGAACAAAGATAGATCAGTATCTAAGAAGTCACATAGGCTATGTACATTTTTAAAATTAGGACCAGTAGGGCGATGGAGGGATATTTCTGATCCTCCGAAACGTTCATACCGATTTTAATGACATTTAGAACGTAGATAGATCTGCGTCTAAAAATGCACATAGGCTATGTAACTTTGAGTTGCCTCAAAACAAACCCACAAACAAACACACATTCATTTTTATATATATATATATAGATACACTTTTTTAACCACAAAAACAAGAATCGAAAAAATGTCCGTTAGTACATACACAACTTAGAAAAACGTAGCTACGATCTTATCGCAGAATACATACAATCGAATAAACAAATCGAAATACAACAAAACGGCATACAAAAGTTGCCAAACGGAGAAAACTTCGAATCGAATCGAAATGCAGAATAGGGGTGAATAGCTGGAAGTGAAACATATGAAGGTGCTGTTGGCTGAAGCAGTTAGCCAGAGACTATGAAGCGGAGGGTCCTGAGTTCAACGCCGCGCTCAGTCATGAATATGGTGTCGAATTCTTCTGATCGGCATTGGTGCATGGTTGTGTTAGTTGTTGTCAGCCTGTTTCAGTGATGAAGGAATATCACTGAATATAACTGGCAGCGACTGACACAATCATGTACTAAAGAGCAGAGGAACAGCACTCTCCTTCGTCGGTCTTGTAGCAAAAAATTAGCCGGCGAAGTAAAAAGGTTCAAAAAGCTACAAAAAACATTCCCTATCATCTCATTTTTCTTCATCTGTCACCTCAAAAATTATCTCCTCCTTTCTAGTTCTGACACAATGCTCTGCATATGTTAGGGTCATCCCTTGAGTGGTGGTCCGAGTTAAAAACAAGAAAAATATGCCAGTAAGTTCAAAACTCCAACAAATAATATGCCTGTTATAGTTAAACAAAGAAACAAATAAGATAATGTATCAACAGAGAAAGAAGTTAAAGGGAAAGTTAAACCTTCATCTCTCAACATGTAAAAGGGATTAAAAAAAGGAATTTATTATGTAATCTACCTCACAAAGTGCGCTTTTAAGACTCTCTTCGCTAAACACAATATTTTATTGACCTTACTAGTTTCTCCCAGGCACCTTCTATATGAGGCGCACCAGGCGGATTAAATTTTCATTTTATTTTTTCAAAAGTAGATTTAACTTGGGATAGATTAATATCTTTCGATTGGCAGCATACATTTTTTCCGACGCTTTAAAGTTCGTGTCGTTGTCTGAATACATTTCCCTAGGAGTGCCGCGTCTGGAGATGAAATTTCTAATGGACGTGATGCATGAGCTTGTGTCTAAGCTATAAGCAATTTCAATGTAGGGCTTTTGTCGCCAGATCAGATGGGGTTTGTCTTGAAGGTACCAGGGCTTTTCGCTGGCATCTGCGAAGTTATGTAATTGTACGTCTTCAGCGTTGGCCATAACTTCAGAGTAGCAATGGGAATTCTGACGGAAGTTATAAGATGAATCGTAGTTTTCCAGCAACACCACATTTTATTCAATACTTCGGTCAACTGTTGATATGCCAGAGCGCCATATATCTTGCAGGAGTATTTTTAGCCCAATAACGTAGCATGACACGAATCTGAGACAAATACGGACGTCAGCACTTACAGAGTTTCACGTTTTGTAGGTATTATTTGCTCGTTCAGGACATCTCGATGTAGTCCTGTGAATCTACAAATATTTGTATATAGTATTTTGGTGGTGGTTCCCCAGTCGATTGGTGGTTACTTTGATAAGAAATTATCCTGGAGTTAGTTTAAAACCTGTTGCGAGTTAGACGACCAGTTGTGCATTTCGAAGTCTGCTTTAGCGCGGATAGCTTTGACAAGCTTAGCTAGTTCTAGTGATTGATCCACATCTGGTGCGCTGTCGATAAAATCGTCCACATAATGGTTCTTCTGTATAGCTTCAACTGCACGTGGATAGACATCCTTAAATTATTCAGCATTTTTATCACGGATAAAATGCGCGATGCAAAGTGCGCAACATATACCATAAGAAAGCGTTGAGCAATCATATCTCTTTCTTTTACATTCACCCTATGAAACATTTCTGGGATATCACCACATATGGCTATTTTCCCCACTCGGAATTTCAACAAGATTTCCAAAAGCGAGTTTAATAAGTCTGGACCGGGAATTAAAACATCATTTAACAATGCGCCCTTCGACTTAGCTCCTGCGTCCCATACAAGTCTAATTTTGTTTGGTTTATTTGGATTGGTAACGACGAAGATGGGCAAATACCAGATTTTGTCATAGTACTTTTACAAATCTTTTGATGTTAGTTTTTTTGCATAGCCTTTTGAAACAAGGTTATCAATTTGCCCTTGGATTGTTGCCTTTAGAGCGGGTGTTTTTTGCATTTGTTTTCCAGACATTTCAAACGATTTAAAGCACATGCGTTTACATGTTTCATTCAGTACTGTCAAGTCTTTGTTATCATCAGCCGAGTATAGCTGTGTTGACTGGACGCCTCAAGACTAGGTTAGGTTAGGCTAGGTTGAAGAAGAGGGGCATAAGCATCCCAATCCGTCATGGATTACACTTAGGCCTCATAGGCCTGTTGTGCGCTCTATAATAAGGAGTTCCCATTCCACTGTAGGGAGCCTCCACCGATACCATGAAAACGTCTGAGTTTGATTACTTCAAGAACCTAGTTTCTTCAATGTACTTCCTTAAGTCTTTCCAATTAGAGCCCCTAAGGAATTCCATCTCCTGTATAATCTCCTGATTAAATGTTTGTTTTCTGACTTGGCTAAAAGCTGGACAGTAGCACAAGTAGTGCTACAGTGTCTCGTCTTCTTCCTGGCAGGCCCTGCATGTTAAATCGCCAACGATACCCATTCGTGCCAGGTGAGTCCTTAACTCTGTATGCCCTGTTATTAAATAAGCCAACCTCCGTAGTGTTGGCCTACTCAATGTTAGGACCTCCTTTGTCCTACTACCATCTGGATCCCCCCATAGAATTCTAGTCACCCTACCTATGGTAGAGTGCTGCCAATCTCTTGGATGCAATTCTATAGCCCATCGCTTTAGTTCGTTCTTAAAAACGTGAAATGGCTTTGGACTATCTAGTGTGATGTTCGCCATTAATGCTCCCATCTTTGCTAGCCCATCTGCCTCAACATTTCCAGGTATCCCCTGATGTCCTGGAATCCATATTATCTCTATGCCCCCACATTGCATGTATGAGTTAATCTCATCCTTGCACTGTAGTACACACCGAGATTGAACCACATGATTCCTTAGGTCCTCGATGACCTTCCTACTATCCGTGAATATACGAATCGGTAGTCTGTTATCGATTTCCTTCAACCATTTTATCCCTTCCGTAATAGCCACGATCTCACTCTGAAATACCGTGCTATGATCCGGCAGGTGGAAGTATTTGATAAGGTTACGACCCATGCCACAGAAACCTCCACCCGATCGGTCACCAACCCTCGACCCGTCCGTGTATAGGTTAGTTATGGGGTTCATTGTATCTGCATCCTCCCACTCCATACCTTCCGATATTATGATGGTGCAGTGTGATTGTACATATCTAATAGGGATTCTATCGCACGTGACCGTGCGAGCGTTGTTCCCGGGTAAGACGTGTACTATACTCTGGTGTTTGGTTGTGTGTTCCCTAGTCAGCCACTCACCCATTACCATCAATCTCGTAGCAGCCAGAGCTGCTTCGTATTTAACCTGTATATCAATAGGCAGTACTCGTATTGATAGAATATTTTCCATCGCCTTAGTTGATGTGGTTCTCATCGCGCCACAGATGCCGATACAGCACTGTCTTTGTATCCTTTGAAGATGTTTGATATTCACCTTTCTCTCCAAGGACGTCCACCATACTAACGAGGCGTACGTCACTATTGGTCTTACCACACTCGTATAGAGCCAGTGTGCCATCTTTGGGCTCATTCCCCATTTGGCCCCAATTGCCCTTCTGCAATAGGTCCAGACTCTTTGGGTCTTGATCACCCTACTTTCTACATGGTCCTTCCAGGATAACCTCCAGTCGAGTATGACTCCTAGATATTTGACCTTTTTATTAATCTGTATCGTCCTATCTCGAAAAACCGGTGATTCCACATGTGCAATCTTCCGTTTTCTTGTAAAAATACAAATTTCTGTCTTCTCTGGGTTGACATTGAGACCCCTTTGTGTAGCCCAGTTAAAAGCTAAATTCAGGGCCTCTATTGCCCTTTCGCAAAGAACCCTAGGATTGTTTCCCCTTATCAGTATCGCTACATCGTCTGCATAGCAGACGGGAGCAAATCCTTCTTGGGATAATGTCTTCAGTAGGGTATTTATGGTCACCACCCACAGCAAGGTAGAAAGTATTCCCCCCTGTGGCGTTCCGCAACACATATTCCCCCCTACCCTTGTGTCGTTAACCCCGCAACTTATCTTCCTGTTCCTTAGCATATGACTGATCCATCCAGTCAATCTCTGGTCCAAGTCAAAGTTACCCAGCGAGTCAATAATACTCGAGGTCCATACATTATTGAAAGCCCCCTCTATATCGATAAATACAGCCATGGTGTACATACCCAAATCGAAGGTTCTCTCTATATGATATACAACCTCTTGTAGGGCCGTCTCAACAGACCTGCCCTTAATATAAGCGTGTTGTTTAAATTTCAGTATATCGTGCGGTATCCTTTCCTTCAACATTGTATCCACAATTCGTTCCAATGTCTTCAGTAAGAATGAAGTTAGGCTTATCGGTCTGTAAGCCCTCGGATCCGCATAGCTTGCCCTACCCGGTTCTGGAATGAAGACAACTCTAGCCTCCCTCCATGCCAGGGGGGTATATGCATTTTTAAGACAGATTGTGAAGATATTAGCCAACCTGTCCTCTATCAGGTCCATACTTCTCTGAAGAAGAGCCGGGAAAATGCCATTAGGCCCTGCTGCTTTATAGGGCGAAAAGCTCTCCCTTCCTACGGGCCCTATTAAAGAGCCTTCTGGTTTCTCTTCTGAGATATAAAAAGTGACCCGTCATCCAGGGTTTTTCTTTTGGGTTTCGCCTTTTTCTGAGTGGACAACTGTCCTCAAAGGATTCCCTAATATCAGTACTTAGTCTATCTATTTCTGAATCTATGCGCCCTACTGTATCTACTGGTGGTGGATAGTTCTCGAGTTTGTTTTGTAAACTAGACCTAAATCTTGACCAGCCCGTCTTGGCCATATTCCTAAATGTTATGGGGTTAGGATCAGGATGGTCTAAAGTCATGAAAATATAGCGATGATCAGAGAAGGAATGTATTTCCGACACGTGCCAATTGCTTATTTTATCAATTAAGTTCTCTGAGCATATAGTGATGTCAATAACCTCTTCCCTAATTCTGTTAATGAAAGTTGGTTCATTCCCAGTATTTACTTTGAAGAGGTTATTTGCCACTAAATATACAAATAACGCATCACCTCTATTGTTGCAATTAGTGCTACCCCAAGAGAGATGATGCGAGTTGGCATCACAGCCTATTAAGATATTCCTACCTTTACTCCTGGCGGAAGATATAATGCGCCTCAATTCCGACGTTGGTGGTGGTGTCGGGGTATCCGAGGGTAGATACACTGAAGCCATCAGCATGTTTCGACTGCCATATACTACAGTTGTGGCGTCTGATGTTGATAATTCTGGGGAAAAAAGAAAGTTTAGTCCCTTATGGCATAGTATGCACGCCCTGGGTCTAGCCCCGGTCTTTGCATAAAAAAGTTGATAATTACAGTCGTTCAAGCCAGAAACCTTGTTTTTAATTGTCCATGGTTCCTGTATGAACACTACGTGTATCTTACCTTTAGTTATTTGCTCCATCAGGGCTTGGGTCGCCGTCTTACTCCGTTGGAGGTTTATCTGCAGCAGGAGCAGCATCTTTATGAGACGGCTTGTGATGGGGCGTCTTGAGATACACTTATCTCCGATTCCCCTTTAGGCTCCGCCTTATCCTTTTTGGCTTTCTCAGTCGGGCCTACTGACCAGCCAATGGGAGTCTTCCCAACTTTGAAATATATGGCTGAGGTGGCAAAGAAGGCCTTCCCTTTTCGTTCTTCCAGGTAAGCCATGGACGCTTTGTCAAGACCCACCACGATCAAGGTGCCCTCCTCTGCCTCCTCACGGTGGAAGATTACCCACTTGCTCGTATTGAGGGCTTTATATTGCTTGCTAATGATCTTTGTTATGGCCTCGGTTTTCAGACTTTCACCCCATCCTTTTATATAAAAGGATGCCTTTGTTAGGGCTGGGATTTCCGTCTTCTTCACAAGCTAGAGTTTTTCACGTTCCCATGGTGCCTTAATGTTGTTTATTCGGTTTCGTAGTATCTCCACACAGGAGTCAGACTCCAGTTGTAGAAACATTACGTCCCGAACAAACTTGCTGCTTTCAATATGAATTTGTGGAGCATCCTCGTCAGCTGACAATATGTACTCCACAATACATTCGTTTATGGCACTTTCCACCTCCTTGTGGTAGTGCACTGGGATTATGCCGGATGGGCTGCTGGAATCTATGACAGCATAGCTCAGCTCTTCTGCCAGTTTCCAGCGTGCCACTTTGGCATACGTGGGCAGCTCCTTAGCCCTCCTTTCGTCCGGTTTTCTCTTCAGTGCTTTAGAAGCTTTCGGAGCTCCTCCAACCACTGAAGATTTCCCTGACGCCATCGCCTGTTTGGAGGTACTAGCGCCCGGTGTGACCCCTACTCCCTTTGAGCCCTCCGAAGAGTTATCTTTAGGAAGTTTGGACCCATCGCCCGCTACAACCCCTCCCTGCGGGGAGCATTTTAATTTAAATTTCTTACGGTGGCCAGCAGTGTTCTGCTCCTCCGGCGAGCGAATTCTCTTGCCCTTCTCCGTGGAGATGGGTGTAGAGGCTTCACCTTCCTTTGAAGCATCCTGCTGATTCCTCCGTTTCAATTTTGCTGCTTTCCGTCGTTGTGCGCCTGAAAGATTCATCCCTTTCGTAATGAGTTTGGCAATGCTAGCACTTACTTCCTCGACCATCTTATCTACTTCGGAGGACTCTTTATCTTTTGGATGGGAAGAATCGGAGACCCCGCCCGTCTTTTGTGGCTGGGGATGGTTTGTCATCACCCTTGGTACCGATTCTACCTCTCCTAGGCTTCTTGTAGCTTTAGCAACAGCGGAGGCCAAGTTGCCCACCCCCGAAGTTGTTTTCTTACAGTCACTTGCTGACGACGACTCGGGGCCTGTTTGCTCACCACCAATAGCCGCCGGTACTGAGTTATTTAAGCTCTGCACCGTAACTTTCAGTTCCTCCACCCATCCCGAGGCGCTAATCGCCCATCCTACTCCAAACCCCCCTATCCGCCACCTGGGGACGCGTCCGATGGGAGCAAATCCAAGCAAACATCTCCACACGGAGCCTTAAGACTAAAATAATTTTTTACCATATCATGCTGGGGTTACACCTTTGCAGTGCCCAACCAAGGCGCGTTTTTGTTGCAATGGGCTGATCGCATGAGCCTTCTTTTATTTTTAAAGGTATGCCCAATTTCCAATTATTTGCGCATATCAATACTGTTGGAGTAGCGTTTACGTATGACTGTATTGGAACATTTGTCAGATATTTGTATTTTTTAGAGATTTGCGATGCGTCAATTGTTTGTGTTGGAAGTTCTAGATTGGTTACGGTATGGACCCCATTTAAGTGAAATTTTTTGTTTTTACTCACACTGGAAACTGTCAAAGAAGTCCTCACTGAGTCGCTTTCCGTACGAGTGGTATCGCCGGGCCACCTTAACCATAGGGAATCAACCTTGCCTTCAAAACCGAATTCATCGAAAATACTTTTTTCCATTACTGTTACAGTGGATCCTACGTCAACAAACGCGAACACTTTTTTGGTTTTATGTGGAGCATGAATATTTATAGGAATTATCCTAAAAATCGGCTGTGACTCATCTACGTTACTGCTATGTGCATTTACTACTGTGTTATCCTTTGTATTGTGTGCATTATTGTTCACATTTTGCCCAGCAATATTTGTTGTTTTATGAGGTAGAGGGTTATGCTTGTATTGACATCTTCGTACTCCGCACACTTTGTTTGAAGTGCATTTTCGCTTGTGAATGCCTAAACATTGGCGATACATATTTTTAGATTTGACGCAGTTCCACTTTCCGTTAAGGGACATACCTTGAAAGACTTTGCATTGTGCTACTCTATGTCCGGAGCCTCTGCAAATAACACAAGTGCTACTGACTACGTTTTTGTTTAAATTGCCAGTCTCCGCAGTACTTTCAGTACGATGATGAGTATTCACTGGCTTCAAAAATAACGGGGTAATGGTACTAGCACCTTCTGCATTATTATATAACCAATCACTGAAGGCCTTTACGACAGGTAACAGCTCATCCTTATGACTCAAAGCCCAATTTAATTTGTGGTGATTTGGGAGCTTGTCTACTAATTGTTTGACTAAGAGTGGGTTGTTAAGGCGTGACTGTAGCTGACATCCTCCCATAGTTGCACAGATATTGCCCACACACATGGCATATTCGATTAATGTATCTAATTTGTCTTTTATAAGAGGTAAATTTTTCGCTTTAAGTGTCATTCGATCCGGAATGTGTTCTGGTCTCCCGAAACACATTTTTAACGTTTGTATTATTTCGGGGACCATATGGAGTAAAAATAACTTATTTTTTACCATGTCACGGGCTTTACCTTTGAAACATGCTTGAAGCCTGTAATATATTTTCTACTTTTGCTTTATTTATTATTTTAATGTGATAATATAATTGATCGTGATACCGATCGCATACAGAGTGAGTTCATTTTAATAACTGTATTCTCAGGCGACCTAAAGACTAATTTGCATATACTCATATAAGTACATATATAATGATGTATATAAATACTGGTTTTAATACTCTACTTACAATTAAAATGTTGCTGCTAAATGTAGCTTAAAGATGATACATATATATTAACATACATACTTTAATAATGTACAGGGATGGATATACTACAAAGCCTTATTAAATATTCGGCTATAGTGTATCCTGCTACTGCAGTGCAATAAAAAAGTGGCCATTCTTCAGGGTCTCCATTAAATATCGGCAGTTGTTTCGGAATAGCCTCTCTGGCAGCCACTTGCGCCGCGGTCGGTTCCATGTGAGATATCTGTAGCGGTAGAGACAAATTCGGTGGTTGACTATGCGACTGTGAATTACTAGTTTGTGATAATATTTTGTATTTCGATTCTAGGTATTCACGTTTAAGCCGCATTTCTTCATCGGCAATTCCAAGTCGTGTAGCCTCGCAATATAGTCATAATATTGAGAGTTTGCTTCTGATGTATAAATCGTTTCAGAAGTGGATGGGCCTGGTTGCGAATTATATGAGGGTTGTTGCGGATAATTGATTTTATAATTATGTTGATAATTTGGCGGGTTTGCATGTAAAGGTTGGTAGCAGCTTTGCCATGTTGAATATGACATAATTGGGGCAGTGTAAATCGAAGGTATCGATGCAGTGACTCCTGTTACCAAGGTTTTGCTCGCAGTTGCTGTAGGCTTAGAAAACGTAATACCTTCTGTATTCACTTTTGCGTATGCTGATTGGTCAAACCCTGTAGTCGACGGAGGCAGAGGCCCATTAATTTGCTGTGTGATAAACGAAGATGGTGTAATTACACCGCTTCGGACAGTGGGTGTAGACGAATGGTTCGACATTTGTAATACGTGTTTACACCTATCACAGCCCCAGGTTATATCTTCCACATTGCTGTTAACCCCTACACACCCAAATTGATACCATTGATCGCAGCCGTTGCACTGTACCATTTCGTCATTGTCTTTCTCTAAACAATTTTTACAATTGTGATCCTTCTCACTTTGTGAATTGGCCATATTACTTTACATGCGCTTGAAATCAAAATTTAAAAAAAAAAATCAAATTGTAAGAAATAGAAATAAGCAAGAAATAATTTCAAAGAATTGCTGCTTCTAATTAGCGCAATATAAATTTAATGAAAACAACTTTTAAGAGCAATTAGTTTAATTCTTTATTACAAAGTCAACTTTTATAATAGCACAGACATATAAACTAAATTCGCTTTAAAATTATTTTTTCATTTTGTAATGAAAATAAGTGAAGACTGACTACAGAAATGATGCTCTTTGTCTTTGACCAAACACTTTGTCGATTTAAACAAGAATGCCCGAAAAACAAAAAATTGATTTTAACTTTAATTTATACGTACATATGTAAGTATATAAAAAATAAAGAAATCGTATGATATATTCTTTTATATGTAAACCGTTACCGTTTTAACTTAGTTATTTTTCTTTAATTCAGGGGAGATTATTTAACTTATAACTTGCGTATAAGGGATATTAGACACGCATACTTGTCTGCAGACATGTGCGATGGCATACCAAATCTCACTGTCTAATAGCATGTATGTCGAGTACGTCAGACATGTAGGTATGTTGGTTTTCAAAAATTTTTGATTTTCGGATGTCTGTCGCATACCAACATACTCGTCTAATAGCGTGTCTGTCATACTTCATATAAAAATTCAGTTCGCTTGTTGACGCTGCTGCGTGCTAATTGGAAAGTTGTAAAAAAAGTATTGGTAACATTATTTTTTGGGAAGAATTTATTAAACAATAATTGTGGCAAATAAAATCAGACTATAAAACATTAAGCAATTAAAAATTATTGGATACAATAAATTAAAAGAAAAATTAACAAAAATATATTTAATAGTATTTCATTGATAACCATAGCCGTTACAACTTTCCGATTCATTGCCATGCTTTCGCTTCAAAAATTTCTGTGTACTGAAGTATGCCATCAGTGTTCGACAGTGTAATACCAAAATACAAAGTATGCCATCGTACATGTCTGAAGACAAGTATGCGTGTCTAATAGCCCTTTAGGAGTTTACAGAAAAAGAATGAGTTTTACTTTGTTTAAGAATTGCTCAGAAGGCAAGAATACAAATAGAGCGAGACAGGACTTTAAAGTAATGTAATGTACTAACAGTGTATGGTAACAACTTCCTTCAGTTGTTTCATTGGATCTGTCTCTTTCAGTAGCTCTTTTCAATGTTTGTATGTCAAAATCTATATGAGCAAAAGAAATTAATTCACTCATATGTGCATATACACACATGATGTGGTGCCCTATATTATTAGAGTTGCCAACAATTTCTAAACAGCACTGCCATGACACATAATTCAGTATTTATTAACTTGGTGCACTATTTATTTTAAAGTCACAAATCGGATTGATTTCTATTATTTTTTTTTACTTTGGACCAGCATTCAGGGGATGACCCCTATATATGCAATGCATTGCGCCGGAACTGAAAACGAGGGGATAGTATTGAGGAGACAGATTAGGAAAGATGAGAAGATCGAGTTTTTTTTTTAGCTATTTCAACCTTTTACTTCGCCGGCTAATTTTTGCTACAGGGCCGACGAAGGTGGGTGCTGTTACTCTGCTTTTAGTACATTATAGTGTCAGTCGCTGCCAATTATGTTCAGTGATCAGTGACTATGCCTTCATCATTGAAACAGGCTGGCAACAACTAACACAACCACACACTAATGCTGTTCAGAAGAATTCAACACAATATTTCATAACTCAGCGCGGGCTCGAACACACGACCGTCCGCTTCATAGTCTCGTGTTCTACTACTTCAGCCAACAGCACCCATAGCTTTATTGTGGTAAAGCTAACTATCATTTAAATATTTATCCCAATTTATCATTTTTATATACGCGCAATTATTACTTATATTGAATTAATGTGTTTGATATTACATATTAACGAAAAACTAAAAAGGCTTGTGTATTAGCTAGTCTGATTCTTTTATTTTCTTTCATGACATTTTCATATCATGAATTACAACTTAGCTAAAGAATCAACTGAGCTAGTGAATGAACTGAATGAATTAATTCAGTAAAGTGAGAGGAGCGGAAAGAGCGCTCACTTAAAAGAGCTCTTTTTTGTAACTCTAGTCAAGTCATAATGGAGGTGTATGCTTCTTCATCAAGGATAATTGGCAAATAAAAATAATTGTGAATAACTCAATAGATAAAATATATTGGTGACTAAAAAGTTAAATTAAAAACAAATTCCGTAAATATTACCTAATGGGAATTTACAAATCGACAGATAACAAAAATCGCCAGAAAGTGTTTTTGTTGATTTTATTGAAGGAGAGTTTGAAAAAATAAATGCTGATGAGAAATATCTTATAATGGGTAATTTTAATATAGACTGGTTAGAGAATAACAATACTAAAACGAGATTAAAAAAAAGAAGATAACTACCTTCGGCAAATAGTAACACAGCCTACAAGGATTTCAGATACAAAATTATCATTAATTGATTATGTTTTTGCAAATATAGAAAATGCCAACGCTACAAATAACATAAATATGAAAATATGTGATCACGAATCCTTAGAAATAAATATTCCTATAAAGAAAAAATATAGGTTTAAATAGTATCAAAATAAAAACTTTAAGGTACGATTGAATGTATTTACATGTATAACCAACGCGCTTGCTCTGATGATATACATTAAAATAGTAAAAACACCCTTTACAAAGCTCTGGTTTTCGAATAAACTGAAGCGCATGAAAAAAACAAAAGAACATATGTACCAAAAAGCAGTGTGGTTCAATAACATTTACCATTAAAACAATTATTGAGAGTTTAGAAATTGTTATTAAGTAGAAATATTGATTACAAAAAACAATTATGTGAATAACAAAATTAGTGAATGTACAGACCAAACTGTACCATTAAAATACAAAAAAGTAATACCCAAACAAAACCCCTGGTTTTCAAGTACTGTTAACAATGCTATAGATCAAAGGGACTCAGCACACGCCATGTGGAAAAGCTTTATAACTTCAGATCTTAATTTACAATTTTCTATCGCCAGGAAAAATGCTAATAAGCAAATAAAACAAACTAAAACTGAATATTATTCTAATCGCTTCAGTAATGCCAAAGATTCTCCAAACATGGCACACTATTCTAGAGATAGAAATTGGCAATGCAAGCAACAGTGTTGACGGCCATATGGATGTAAATATGCTTAACAAAACATTTACCAATATTCCGGTTATTTAACCAAATCCCAGTTATTATAATTTCGATTACACAAATGCTGAAGATGGAACAATACGCGACCACTTTAAATTTTCATGCGTTACACAGTATGATGTTATTTCTATGTGCTCTTTTCTAAAATCGAATGCACTGGGAAGCGATAATATACGCCCAGAATTTATACGGCTACTTTTGTCCCTGATTCTCCCATACGTTACGCATTTGTCACAATTCTGTTATAATATCGGGTATATATCCATCTAACTGAAAACATGCCAAAATTGTTCCATTGCCCAAGGTCAATGTGCCATTACCATATTATGTTTTCTGTCAACGGTTTTAGAAAAGTTACTGTATGAACAGATTATTACATATCCTCGCGTTTCTTCACAAACCACGTAAATCCAAGATACTCTATTTTCAGAAAACGAAAAAAACTTAATTACCCCAATTCTAAATACTCCCAGGGAGATGAGTTCCCTGGGAATTCATTTTTCCCGGGAACAAAATCCTCCTATTCTAAATAGTCGGGGAGAGAGAATTCGAAATATTCGAAGTCAGCTGTTTTGTGTTGACTAAAAATTTTGCAAGTTTATTTTTAGAAATATCAAATGTACAAAGTGAAATAAAAAAAAAGCTTTAAAAAGTATTTAAAATATTTAGTGTAGAGTTTATAATGGTAGCTGAAGCAGAAAACGCTGCAGCGCAGCAGCAAGATAAAAATGAACAAAGGGTAGCAAGGAGGAAGTTACGTGATGCCACCAACCCACTTGAGTTGCCTCAAACTTTGTAAGTACATGAAAAAAATTCTTATTTCATTTTATTAATAAGAATCTTTCTTTTCGAAGGTTTGAAAAATATTACAGGGTAAGCAAACCGGCCTTCAAATATCTGTTGGACGTGCTAACTTCCCACATTGAGCCAACACGTAAGTCGTTTGCAGTATCCGCAGTCGTTTAATTAAGTGCTGCCCTTCGTTTCCTTGCGGAAGGTGGGTACCAAACGAATATAGGGAAAGATTGCGACGTGTCTGTGGCCCAGTGTAGTCTGAGCAAAGTTCTGACGGAAGTAGTTAACGTATTTGAAGAACATTTATGTCCAAGATGAATAATTTTCAGCAGAACGGAAGAGGAAAAAAGAAAAATTTCGTTAGCTTTTTATTTAAAGCATGGCATTCCTAGCGTTATAGGATGCGTTGACGGAACCCATGTCCGCATTATTGCTCCCTCTAACAATAAGCATTTATACTACAATAGGAAGGGCTACTACAGTTTGAATGTAATGCTGGCAAGTACTTTCAGATTTTCTATTTTTATTTATAGAACAATAATCGGGATAATCAATAATTAATTTTTAAACAAAAATCCAAATATATTTACAGGTCTGTGATAATGAGCTGTGGATTCAGTAAGTTGACGCCTCCCATCCCGGTGCGTGTCACGACTCCTTTATTTGGAATTGCGCGCTCACCTTGAGGAAGATTATCTAAGACGCGGCAGCAATTATTGGCTCCTTGGTAAGGTTTTGAAATGGTAATTGAAAGTATTCATAAATTAATAATGCATTTTTTTAATAGGTGATATGCTCTAGAGCCTTGGTTTGTGACACCTCATAGAAGTCCGCAGGATGAGTCCGTGGAAATTAAATTCAACGAAATTCATTCCAAGTGCCGTAATGTAATTGAACGCACCAATGGCGTCTTGAAAAATAGATGGAGGTGCATTCTTGGCGCCAGGGAGCTGCACTACACTCCAGAAAAGGCTGCCAAAATAACAAATATTTGCTGTGCGTTGCATAACATCTGCATTCATTTCAAATGCAATACTTCTGTAAACGAAGTAGAAAATGCTGACAGTTTAAGCGTACACGATAGTGATGTACTAGCCTTAACTTCACCGCAGTATCTGTCCGTTGCCCAAAATATTAGGAATAATATTGGAAACAATCTTTCATAAATTCATATCCTAATTAAACCACATAATTACACATTTATTTCAGCCATTTACTAAACATATATTCCATTTGAAAACCATTTTATTTCTCGTTCATTGATACTAGTTGATGTAAAACTTTTTTTAGTATGTATTTATCTGTTATTTTGTATTGATAAATAAAAAAACAGAGGTATAGTTAAATTCAATTCATCACATTTTTATAAAACAAAAAAAGCAAAAACTAAATAAAACTTATAATTATCTTAAAACAACAAAACAAAACTATTAATTATTTAAGGCTATAATTCACTTTTATCACATGTCTATTTTGTACTTAATGAGTATGTTTTCTTAAGTCTTCTATTTCCAACAGTCGACGGTTTCTCTCAATTTTGTCTTCAACTTCCCTTAGTCTCAATTTTTCCATTTCCAAGTTGTGCCGTTTTTGCTCTTTCAACTCGTCCTTCTTTATATCGCAAAGGCGATCGATAGAGCGATAAACTTTTTTAAAATTTTGCTGCTGCTCCATCATCGCTTCCAGCATTTTTTTTGCATGGAGATCTCCTCTGCAAGGACGTCGCTAGGAGAAACGTGTGCGCTTGTATTATTTTGCGCACTTATTTTAATTTTTTTCGCCGGTGGCTTTTGTGGTGTATCCCTCTCACTATCGTATACAGTGCTTTCATCCACCACATCGTCTACCCCTAACAACGCCAGCAATGCAGGTGGAACGATCTCAGGAGCTTGCTTTGTGGTTATTGATGACCCTAACCCAAACTTGTTGGCCATACCTTCCACAGACTCCTTCATGCCAATTAAATTATAAATCGCTTCTTCGTTTGGCGAAAACTTCTGCTCCATATTAGGGCCGCCACCAGTACCTCTAGAGTACTTTAGATTTTGTGCCGTACGTATTTTTTCTGGTCGCACCATACCTGAAAAATGTTTTGCACTTTTAACATTTGTGTATATTGCAAATGACTAATTTCATTATTCATACCTTCTTCCACTCGGCAATACTTTTCGATGGGGGCCCTGCTGCGTTCAATTCCGCCTCCAAATTGCGCCACACCCGGTTTAGATCCTCTTTAGATCCCTTAAACCATCCACACGCAATATCCGAGTGCATTTGCATCGTGTTTAAGAGAATGTCTAATTGTTTCTTATTTGTTGTTTTTGACCTGAAAGTAAAAATAAAGAATATTTATAAACTTTTTCATAAAAAATAATAAATACTTACATTTTTTGGCATAACTCCCTTGCAATTTTTTGGCGGAATTATTCCCAAAATTTGTTATCACGTTCGCCCTTTAATTGACATTCATAATACCTACTTTTTTCCCGGGGAAGAGTTTCCCATTTTCGAAGTTCTTTTGGAATAAGGGAAGAGGGAAATGGGAATAATCTCCTTGGGAGATTTTATTTAGAATAGGGGAACAGGGAATAGGGAAAAAACTCCCGGGGAATTGTTATTCATAATTGGGCTGAATAACTTTTCAAATATGAGTTATAGAACAATTTTTTTTAGCAAAAAATATAGGTTTACGATTTTCTGAAGGGTGTAGAAACATGTTTTGAATAAAATTTGTTATTTACAAGTAACTGTGGCCAAATTTGTCGCTTACATGTTTTGGTCACTAAAAACAGTCTTAAAAATGTGTCGCTTACGAGGTTTTTGAAGAATTAAAGATATATTTTAGAAAGTAAATTAATATTTATTTCCTTATTTATTAAAAACCAAGTTGATTTTTATTGAAAATGTAACAAATAATGCGATAAAGAAATCAAAAAATGAAACATTTCATTGGTAAATTATAAAAAAATTATTAAATTAAATTATTAGTATAATAAATAATCTTAAAAAATACTTAAAAATTTTATTTCTTCTTGAACAAAGAGAGTTGTTAAAAAAGGGCTAATTATTTTGCGGCGTTAGTTTCTTCAAATTTATTAAATCATCATATTTTTGTTTTTTGATACCAATAGGGTTTTTGTAAAGTGGAGGCAAATTTATGTCGAGATCAACATAATTTTTTTTATGGGGAGACAATATATACTCATTTTCAAAATTCAATTTGTAGAACATGCCATTTATATTTTAAACACTTTTTGTCAATTACTTGCGGATCGCCCGTTTTTATTCCAGGTCTTATGGATTGATAAAATTTGATTTTTTTAAAGTCTTTGAGACGAATTTTGCATAAAGACCTTGGTATGACGCCATACAAAGTCCAATTGGTTTAGGAGTTGAAGCCAACTGACCATCCAATGCGTTTTCGCTTCGCTAAGTGGGCGTGCGATCGACTTACAGAAGATGCCGATTTTGCCAAAAAAAATCATCTTTTCAGATGAAGCTCATTTTGATCTTGGCGGGTATGTAAACAATGCAAAATTGTAGCATTTGGGGCAACATATATCGCACGCATACATTGCAAAGCCGACGCACCCAAAACGAGTCACTGTTTGGTGCGGATTTTGGTCCAGAGGCATAATTGGGCTATTTTTCTTCGAAAATGAGTAAGGAGTGGCCGTTACAGCCAATGGCGATCGTTATCGGGCCATGTTGAACGAATTTTTGTTCACAAAAATTGAAGAGGAGGATATTGGTTTTAACAGGACAGCGCTACGTGCCACACAGCCGAAGCTTTACTCGATGTTTTGCGCCCTGTTTTCGAAGATCGCATTATCAGCTGGAGAGCTGATGTAGTTTGGCCACCTCGGAGTTGCGATTTGATACCGTTGGACTATTATTTGTGGGGTGCCGTCAAAGATAAGTGTTACGCCGACAAGCCAGAGACAATTGATGCTTTAAAGGACAATATTCGTGATGCCATTGGTGAAATACAGCGGCACACAATCGATAATGTGCTTAAAAATTGGACCGATCGTGTAGGCTACTGCATGACCAGCCGAGGCAGCCATTTTAATGAAATTATTTTCCATTATTAACCGGAAGGATTGCACTTTCAAATAAAAAAAGAAGTTTGAGAAAATATTCAGTAGTTTTTTTATAGCATTTAAAAAAAAGTTGTTTGGCGGACCCTGTACAATAATATTATTATTCTTTGCATGTTTGCACTCGTATATTATCCTTATGTATCACAATATTTTTAGTTGTAATTACTGTATTACCGTTGTCTTCCTTTACAATGTGTTTTGAATATTTCTTAACGTTTTTGTTGCGTCGGTGCGTTTTGGAGTAAATAACATCTCCTGCTTGGTATATGATGTTCTTACGTTTTTTTGTTGTGATATAAAAGTACTTTCTGTTGGTTTGTTTCAATTTTTTCTTTAATATCAGGATGCGCTTCCCGATTAAAAAACAATTCCTCGGGTTTCTGAGTGTAATGTTTTGTTGTAATGTCGGAGGGCGTTAAAGATTTCGGTGTTTAATGGAATGTTGGTGTTAGCGTGTGTTCAATATGTAGTTTTTCATAGACCTGTTTTACGCATATACTTGATAATGATGCTTCGTTAGCATTTTGATAGATCTGTGATAGTATTTCATCAATGTACTTGTGCATGTTTTTCTTATTTGGAATTTCTCGTATATAGCAATATTTTGAGTAATTATCAGTCGTAGTGATATATGTGTTTCCGTTCATGTAAAATAAATCTGAGTGTATGAGTTCTCCCACGTGATTTGGAATTGGTGCTGCTCCAATTGGTTGGTTATTTGGTCTTCTCTCGTATGTGTTTGTAAGGTAGATTTTACAGTCTTGTGCTTCTTTTTTACACGTAGTGCGAATAGTTGGCCAAAAATATGTTCTCAGTATTTTTGTAATTTCTATGTGCTCCTCTGTGTGTTTGTATTACAATTTCTTCTTGTCCATCTATGTTTTCAATATCGTCTGTCATTTTTTGAGCTATGACAGTTGCTACGTTTGAAAAGTAGAAATGATATCATTCTCGATGTGGAACAGAGTTTTCTCTTCTATTTTTATAGCATTTGTTGCTTTTGGGTTTATTATCTGTTTTAATCTGTCTAATAATTAGTCCTTGGTTGAGTAGAAAAGTGTGTGTCGTGCGTATGAGAAAATATTTTGTGAAGATTGTGACGACACGTTTCCGCTGGTATGCTGGGGTATGGCTCAGCGGCGTCCAGGGTCGTTACATAAATTTTTAATTTTGCAGGGATGTGAAAATTAAACTCCAGAGATTGAATTAATTGGGCTCTTTATTGTAGACAACTGGGCTTCGACGAAGTGACGATGATTGCAGCGGCGTGGCGGGTGGCACAGTGGCCAATGACGTATTTACTTTACGAGATTTTGCCAGCCTGACTAATACGCGGTGTCGGTGAGCAGTGAGCGTACTATCAGGTAGGGATTTCAATCCCGTTTAGATAGCAGTTCACCCCTAACGTTCACTAATGCTTCCCAATATTAAGCGATTCGGATAAGGTTTCACGCGGTGTTGGTGAGCAATGAAGGGTAGGGATTTCAATCCCGTTTAGGCGGTAATTCACTTCTAACCTTCACAAATGCTTCCCAATATGAAGCTAAACGCAGGGAGTGGCTCGGACAAGTGTCTTTACAACGCGGTGTTGGTGAGCAAAGAATATATCCTCAGGTGGGGATTTCAATCCCGTTTAGCTGATAAATTCTCTTCTAACCAGCACAAATGCTTCCCAATATGAAGCTAAACGCAGAGAGTGGGCTCGGACAAGTGTCTTACAACGCGGTGTTGGTGAGCAAAGAATGTATCATCAGGTAGGGATTTCAATCCCGTTTAGCTGATAAATTCTCTTCTAACCAGCACAATTGCTTCTCAATATGAAGCTAAGCGAACAAAATAAATTTAATATTATAAATGACTTACCTCCACGCCGGCTGCACAGGAACTCCCCCGTTTGTGCGGAATGCTTCGCCTTTTATAGCTGTGCGCAGCATGTACAATATTTTCTTGTCTGTTTTCTTAACTTAACATCTACTATAAAATTCTATCATAATGTACAGTTCTTACAATATATAAGAATAATGTATAAGCAACGTAATAACTACGAACAATTCTTGAAATCATAGCGCGTATGTTAAATTAATATATAAGCAATTCATCACCACTGTACTTCGTTGACAACTAGCTTAAATATTAAAAATAAACAACAATCAGTATGTGTACATACCGACATACATGAGTAGGTAAACGCGTACATGCCAACTATATGATCACGGCTGTGCGATGAAGAGCAAAGCAGATCACACTAACAACTAACCAATGCATGTATGTATGTTTATGCACAAGCAGTATGTAAAACAAATTGATATTTTGGATGGCGACCGTTACTCATGTCGTATGTGCATAGGCATGTATGTACATAGGTACGTAAGTAAGTATTTTAATATGTAAGCTATTTTGCAAGTTTATCAGCACAGTGGGAATGTTTCGTTAGTTAGGTAATTAAAATAAAATTCTCTTCGAATTCAAAATATACGGGTACTTATCTCTAGTGTGCGCCAAAAACGAGGTTGGCGACTTTTGGTCGTCACAAGATATTTGCGCTAAATTATCTGTATCAGAGTGGATAATTATTTGATTTTTAAATGCATTGAATGCCTGTTTTACGCGTTTCAATTTCTGGATTGGTGAACTTTGTGCTGAGTGTTGTGAACAACTCGAAGTATTATTAATTTGTTGGCGTGATAATGCATCGGCGACGACGTTTTGGTTTCCTGGCTTATATACCAATTTAGCGCCATATTCATCGATGAAATTTTCCACCTTTTTAATTTTGTGTTTGGGTTTTTATCTGATATGGAAAAAATAAGTGACTGATGGTCTATGTAAATTGTTAGGTAATTCCTTAATTTTGAACGATCGCAAGAAGCTCCTTTTCATTTGTGCTATAGTTCTGTTCGGTTTGGCTAAGAGTTCTAGATATAAATGAAATAGGTTTCTTACTTTGTGAAAGCACAGCTCCCATTGCAAAGTTGCTTGCATCTGTGTTTAGTTCGAAAGGTTTGTTGAAATCTGGTTGGAACAATTCGACTTGTGCTTGTAACATATCTTTAATTTTATTTATTGCTTCGAGTGCTGGTTCATCTAGATTAATTAATACTTTTCTTCTTTGCTTTTTGTTTACACTGCCATTATCTCCGCGTAGAAATGTAGTAAGGGGTTTCACTATTGAAGCGAAGCTTTGTACAAATTTTCTATAATAACTAGCTAGCCCTAGCCAAGCGAACTTACCAATATATGGACGTAGAATATCGTCTATGCATCGCTGGAATATAGAGGGTGCGTTTTTTAAACCAAACGGCATTCTAAAAAATTCGTATGTGGATCCATTCACGCTGAAAGCCGTCTTTTCTCTGTCTGATTTTTTTATCAAGATTTGGTCTAGTCTAGTGTTGTAAAGACTTTTGCTTTACCTAAATTTTGAATAGTCATGGCTACGTCTGGGATAGGGTAACTGTCGGTTATAGTCTGAGCATCTGTGCCTTTTTTCGCGACAGTCCACATTGGAGAATTGTAAGGACTTCTGCTAGGTTGTATTACCTGATTATTTAGTAAGGTTTGAATTTCTTTATTTATGAATTCATTATCTGCTATTGGACACGGGTACTGTTTCAAACAAATAGGATCTTCTGATTGTGTCCTAATTGTAGCTTGTACAGTGGTTGTAAAGGACAGAATTTTGTTGGTTTTTTTATTTATACGCATTAAATTTTCAATTTCAGTTCTATATTTATCATTATTGATTGTGTAGTTCACCTTTTGTTCACTAATTTCCTGTTCTTTTATATTTATATGTGAGTTTATACTCAAACAAGCTAATTTCAGCTTTTAAGACTCTGAGGCCATGTTCCCCAAGAAGCATGTCGAACTCCTCTAAGGCTTCTCTTTCAAAAATACTAAATTATGGCCTAATAGTGTAATTATTATTATTATTTTTATTTTTTTGATTTAATTAAAGAGTATCCATGATGGGTTTTTATCTTAACTGGGTTTATTGGAATGGATTTCCCTATTTTGCACTTAGAACTAATATAATTGCTTGTCGCACCTGTGTCAATTAAAATATTAACGGATTTACCTGTTGTTGGGCAGTGACTCTGGTTTCATAAGTATCATCGTTGTGTGGTGCAAGTGATTGTAGACCTTCGTCTCTCGTCTGGTTTACCCGTTGAACTTTGTGTGGCTTGTAGTTTTTTGATGAGGGTACTCTTTCCCTTTTTGTTGGTTGTTGTTACCTTCTGAATGCGTTGTATTGCTGATGTGAGGAATATTGTGTTGGACGTCTAAATTGTTGCGAATTATCCATTTCCATTGGTTCTTGACGTGGCTAATGACTGAATTGAGCTTTTATATTGGGATTGTACCTCCTTCTATTTTCGTATCGTTGTGGTCCAAGGTTTGGCCTTTGGTTGGATTGATGTGGTGTGTCGAACTGCATGTTTGCGTTGTCGTGGTATATAGTGCTTGCGATTGCGAATGCAGTTTCTAAGTCCTTTGGATGATGACTATATAATGTGCTTCTTGTTTTGCTGTTGAGTCCTGTGATGAATGTACGGACTGCTTCCTGATTTGCGTATTCCGCCACGGACGCAGATCCCTGGTCCCCTGACATCTCTATCTTCGAAAGTGCGAGGTTGAGGGCTTTGCTAACTTTGCTCTGGCATTCAGAGAGAGTTTGTGTTCCTTGCTTAATATTATTTCTTCGAGAAGGACATATAGTGGTCGTAATTATCGAGTAAAAGTTCATCTTGGTGTTGTGATTGATGAGGATGTCTGCTGCTTCCCCAATAATTTTCGAATGCAGGATGGCGAATGCTGTATAGTAGTTTGGGTGCTTGGAAAATTGTTTGATGTTTTCCATGAATGTCCATGCTCTTTTCCGCCAAGATCTGTATTGGTTTTTATCCCCACTGAAGCATGGTATGACTTCAAATATTTTTAAATTTATCTGATTTACATCACTTATGTTCGGTGTGAAGTCACTATGTTGTTCTGCTGTAGTGATTGTGTGAAGAGCTCGTTCTGTCTCCAGTGTATTTACCTTCAGTTGTGTGTTTTGTAGAGTTTGTGTGAGTACCTGTATTTGTGCTCGTAAGGCTGCGATGTCGTGATCCATTGTGTCTTCGTCTTCCTTTATGTTTCGTAAGGAGTTGAATACTTTTTGGCGTTTCTGGTGATGATCCAGCGTGATTATTTCTCACTCTTTCAGAGATTGGTTTGCTTTTCTTCAAAGCCGTGAAATTTTATTTTAAATATCTCAAATTTCGAGAATATTTGCCTGTGGTCAAGAGTTAGGCCGGCTTGAGCCAGTTTACTCCTTGTTTAAGAAATTAATCAAAAAAATATTAATTTTTTGTTGCTACACCGAAACGTGTGCTCCTTTATTCGTAATATTCTTAAGTCTGATTTACAATAATGTTCTTACTATCTATTTATAATACTAATTTTGTTTACTGTTTCTTTGTTTCTAAAAACATGGTTTATCTTGTTTAGGTTTGCAATACCTTTTTTATCAGTAAGAACATGTTTAGAGTTTCATTTGTCTATTATATTATTCATAAGAAAGGTAAATATGTTTTTTATCGCTAATGTGATAGCAATGGTCATTATTGTGTGACCTTGGTATTATTTTATTACATATGTTATGTTTATGATATTTGTCTTATCTCCAGCTTAGCGTAGTTATTGTTGTTTTATGGATTTGTTTTATCTTTATTACTTTCTTTGTTAATTAAAAATATTTGATGTTACTTCAAGTGATACGAGATGTTAACTGGCGCTCATTTCGCTCAGCTTACTGAAACGTTCAATTAAACTAGCTCATAGCTCAGTGACACAACTGTAATCGGAAGTATCAAGCGACTTTTTGAAGAGGTGGAGTATGAACTAAATATATATATATATATATATATATATATATATATATATGTATATATATATATATATATATATATATATATATATATATATATATATATATATATATATATGTGTGACGCGCAAAATAGAAAGGGACCTAAGGATAAAAACCGGTTTTGTTCAGGAGCGCCCTTTTAAAGATTTAAATACGTGTATCTTTGGTGTACCACCACTTCATAAAACACGCATATCTCTTGGAGGGAACACTTTTGGGGCATGGGATCGGTCTCATTCGATGCTCCGATGTTGTCCACATCAAAAAAGAAAGTGAAAGTGCTGTCTTGTGTGTTTTGTTTATTGTAACTATGTGTGGTTGTATGTATGAGTGTTCTGTGTGTTGCGTAGTTTTGTTTCTTCTTGTGCTATGTGGGTATGTTTATGTGTATATTTGTGTGTATGTTGCTCTGTATATTGGTGTACATGTTTAGCTTTTGTTAGCAGCGAATACTTGCGTACAAGATCATTAAGAATAGCAGCATCATCTCTTAGCATTGATGTTGCTAGGTTTTTCGTTGTTGTTATTTTCACTTATTATTGCACAGCCTCAAATGATCTTGTATATTCTCGAAGATGTATCCGGAATATTCCACTTCCGTTAATTCAAGTATTATCTGCTTTGTGTTGACCAGGGTTGTAACATTGTGACAACTTGAGATGAGTTGGCAGTGCTGCCAAGTACATATAGCCACATTGTCGTTATATTTAAATCTACTTTTAAACTCTGTAACACTGCCGCCCACTTAAGCCTGTTCGACCCGAATAGGCATACAATCACCTCTTCCATAGTGCGCGAATCGTTCGAGATGTACCATCTTCATTTTCGACCTTGGGTTATAGCATTTCTGTTTCCGGTACACGACGTCATTCACTCTCTTAATCATTTCTTACGGGCCATCCCAGCGAGTCTGTAATTTTGGGGACAATCCTTTCTTCCGTTGTGGTTTATAAAGTAGAACCAATTGTCTAGCCTTCATGTTGTCAGTGACCATCTTGATTCTGTTATGCATCTTACTTCGATTGTTGCTGCGATAATTATTGCCATAGTAGCCACGATTGTTGTAACTGCCACCACTGTAATTGCTTATATATTACGATTATTGTAGTAGTTGCCGCGTCCTCTATAACCTCCGCACCGTGTAGATGACACACCAAATGCTTCACCATTCAATTTCCGTTCCTGGCGACAATCATAACTCTTATTCTTTATACGAACTCGTGCAGTTTCACAGGAAATATTATCAAAGAATAACTTTGTCTTATCGTAGCCTACAGTAACTCCTTTCTCTCCAGGTTCATGTTCACCAGCTCCATTTTCTTTGCCGGACTCATCCTTTTTGTCAGTTTCGCCATTCATCTGTTCTGATTTTGGTTCATCGCCCACCTTATGTTTTGGTAGTCGCGAGCGAAGTTCTTCGAACTTAGTATTTGCTTGTTCACAATCGAAATCTTTTTCAAACTTAATGGGATTACCTAAAGGTTTCTGACTCACACTGGGACCATTAGCTGATCTATAGGCCATTATGTTACGCAAATTAGAACGTGGTCCCATTCCATAATTGCTCATATTGTTGCCACGACTTGTATTCCAACTGCGCCGATTAGGGTTACCGCCCTGATAATTGCGTTGGTTGTAATTATTCATGCTATAATTTTCCATCATACGACTGGAACAATAATTACCGCTGTTGCGTTGCTGATTGTGTCCACGTTGATTTGGATGGTTCTGCCGCTTACGACCAGCATCGCACGATTGACCACCACCGCCATGGTTAGACTTATTTTGATGATTCTTATGATGTTGCTGCTGTGGTTCTAAGTTCACTCGTTTGCTGTTTCTTGGTGGCGAAACAGATCTACCTCTTTTTCTTCGTGCTTTGCAGCTGCGATGAAAATGACCGATTTTTCCGCAGTTAAAGCCCTTAGGCTTTTCTTTGATAGCACTTTCCGCCAACAGATGTCGCATTGCTTCCTTAAAACTAGCAACTAGGCTGTTATTCTCTTCAGACAAAACCTCCACATTCCGCACCTTGCATATCTGCGGTTTGAAAACCATCCTTGCAGTCTCTTGAGCCAGCGCAAATGAAACAGTCTCAGCGAAAGTGGATTTCTGCGTAGCGCACACAGCCAGTTTAACATCAGAGTCGCGAATGCCATTAACGAACGCCTCAGTTTTAAAGTGGTCCAGAAACGGGGACTCTCGCCTGGATATGTGAGCTGCACTAAACGCTCGATTTCCATTGCGAAATCTTGTAGAGACTTGTTAGGCTTTCGAACTCTACATCGCAATTCCATTCTGTATAAATCGCGCTTGTGCTCACCACCATACTTGCGCTGCAATGCTGCCATTATTTCATTATAGTTGTTTCTGCTGCTTACTGGTACGGTCTCAAGTACCTCTGCGGCTGTACCCTTTAAGGATAAAATCAACTCTATGGCCTTTTCTTCAGCATCCCACCCATTTCTGCTAGCAACCGTCTCGAACTGGAATCTAAACATGCCCAATGGTACGCTGCCGTCAAAGCATGGCGCTTTTATTCGCGCAGAAACCTCCGCAACTGCTCGTACTGGCCCACCACTACACTCAAGGTTATGCATTTTGTCCTCTAGAGCATGCAGTTTTTCTTCGACCTCTTTTGCATGCTGTTCCAGGCCACCGCTTTCTAGATGTTGGACTCTATCTGCCAGCTCTGAGAATTTATTCTCAATAGAATCCACCCTCCTATTAATGGCCTCAGAAACCTCTACCAGAGTCTCGTTCGTGGCTCTATTTGACTCCAACAGTTTTGTTTCCACTCCCAGTATTTCGGCTACAAGCTTCTCAGTGCTGATTTCTGAGTTGTGACGACACGTTTCCGCTGGTATGCTGGGGTATGGCTCAGCGGCGTCCAGGGTCGTTACATAAATTTTTAATTTTGCAGGGATGTGAAAATTAAACTCCAAAGATTGAATTAAGTGGGCTCTTTATTGAAGACAACTGGGCTTCGACGAAGTGATGATGATTGCAGCGGCGTGGCGGGTGGCACAGTGGCCAATGACGTATTTACTTTACGAGGTTTTGCCGGCCTGACTAACACGCGGTGTCGGTGAGCAGTGAGCGTACTATCAGGTAGGGATTTCAATCCCGTTTAGATAGCAGTTCACCCCTAACGTTCACTAATGCTTCCCAATATGAAGCGATTCGGATAAGGTACAACACGGTGTTGGTGAGTAAAGAATATATCCTCAGGTAGGGATTTCAATCCCGTTTAGCTGATAAATTCTCCTCTAACCAGCACAAATGCTTCCCAATATGAAGCTAGACGCAGGGAGTGGCTCGGACAAGTGTCTTTACAACGCGGTGTTGGTGAGCAAAGGATATATCCTCAGGTAGGGATTTCAATCCCGTTTAGCTGATAAATTCTCCTCTAACCAGCACAAATGCTTCCCAATATGAAGCTAAACGCAGGGAGTGGCCCGGACAAGTGTCGTTACAACGCGGTGTTGGTGAGCAAAGAATGTATCATCAGGTAGGGATTTTAATCCCGTTTAGCTGATAAATTCTCTTCTAACCAGCACAAATGCTTCTCAATATGAAGCTAAGCGAACAAAATAAATTTAATATTATAAATGACTTACCTCCACGCCGGCTGCACAGGAACTCCTCGTTTGTGCGAAATGCTTTGCCTTTTATAGCTGTGCGCAGCATAAACACATTGCCCTGGTCATGCATGTATGTGTACAATATTTTCTTGTCTGTTTTCTTAACTTAACATTTACTATACAATTCTATCATAAGGTACAGTTCTTACAATATATAAGAATAATGTATAGGCAATCGTAACAACTACGAACAATTCTTGAAATCATATCGCGTATGTTAAATTGATATACATATAAGCAATTCATCGCCACTATACTTCGTTGACAACCAGCTTAAATATTACAAATAAACAACAAGCAGTATGTGTACATACCGACATACATGAGTAGGTAAACGCGTACATGCCAACTATATGATCACGGCTGTGCGATGAAGAGCAAAGCAGATCACACTAACAACTAACCAATGCATGTATGTATGTTTATGCACAAGCAGTATGTAAAACAAATTGATATTTTGGATGGCGACCGTTACTCAGGTCGTATGTGCATAGGCATGTATGTAGGTACGTAAGTAAGTATTTTAATATATAAGCTATTTTGCAAGTTTATCAGCACAGTGGGAATGTTTCGTTAATTAGGTAATTAAAATAAAATTCTCTTCGAATTCAAAATATACGGGTACTTATCTCTAGTGTGCGCCAAAAACGAGGTTGGCGACTTTTGGTCGTCACAGAGTTCTGTTTAATTGCAGTTATTTCGGCTACAAGCTTTTCACTGCTGAATCCTGAATTCTGTTTTATTTCAGCTATTTCGGCTACAAGTTTGTCAGTGCTGACCCTTGATGCTTCATGCATCTGCTGAGAGTTATGTTTTATTTCAGCTATTTCGGCTACAAGCTTTTCACTGCTGACTTTTGAGTTCTGTTTTATTTCGGTTTGTGCATCATTGATTCCTTTTATCTGGATCATCAAGCAGCGAACATTGAATTTATGTCCATGCTGCTAGTCGTAGCAGGAGGACATACCTTTACATCGTCTTTGTCCTCAAACTCGTATGTCTCGATGTCCATGCCGCGATTCTTAAACTCATCTATCAGCCTCTTCTGTAGCTCTGCCTTGTTACCTGCTGTTGGCAATTCCCGCTTACTAAGCTCCTTTTTTAGCTGTTCAACTTTTAGCTCATCAAATTTCATGATTATTTATTATGATTTAATATTTTTAATGTCCTTTTTTTCTCCTTAAATTGCAATGTCCTTTTTAATTATTTTTGCAATTCCACTTCTGACACCAATTGTTACGTTTTTAGACCTTTTCGTAAAAACGCTTTTTACTTATCCTTCAAGGATTCGTTTAATTGCATCAAATTAAAAACACAGACAATTAATTTTAGAAATATAATGCGGCAACACTTTATTTACTATTTACTTAACACGAGTATTTGTACTACTAAACACTTAGCGAAGTTAACACGTCTAGATTTAAAATCACACTGACTCCGCTGATTACTGGCAGCGACTTTATATAGCAAAATGACATCGTCTGGTAACTTCGCGAAGCATCTGGTCATGGTTGTTGTTGGTTGTGCTTTACTTAACATGTAGCTATACACGTGTGTTCGTTTATATGACAACGCTGTCTTGTGTGTTTTGTTTATTGTAACTATGTGTGGTTGTATGTATGAGTGTTCTGTGTGTTGCGTAGTTTTATTTCTTCTTGTGCTATGTGGGTATGTTTATGTGTATATTTGTGTGTATGTTGCTGTGTATATTGGTGTACATGTTTAGCTTTTGTTAGTAGCGAATACTTGCGTACAAGATCATTAAGAATAACAACATCATCTCTTAGCATTGATGCAGATAATATTTGAATTAACGGAAATGGAATATTCCGGATACATCGTTGAGAATATACAAGATCATTCGAGGTTGTGCGATAATAAGTGTAAATAACAACAACGAAAAACCAATCAACATCAATGCTAAGACATTATGATTTATTCTTAATGATCTTGTACGCAAGTATTCGTTGTTAATAAAAGCAAAACATGTACACATATATACACAGCAATATACACAGCAACCTCCACACTTAGCACAAGCAGAAACAAAACTACGCAACTCACAGACCACTCATACATACAACCGCACATAGTTACCATAAACAAAACACACAAGCCAGCATTGTCATATATACAAACACACGTATATAGCTACATGTTAAGTAAAACACAACCATGACCAGATGCTTCGCGAAGTTACCAGACGACGTCATTTTGCTATATAAAGTCGCTGCCAGTGATCAGCGGGATCAGTGTGATTTTAAATCTAGACGTGTTTACATCGCTAAGTGTTTAGTAGTACAAATACTCGTGTTAATAAAGTAGTAAATAAAGTGTTGCCGCATTATAATTCTAAAAGTAATTGTCTGTGTTTTTAATTTGATGCAATTAAACGAATCCTTGAAGTATAAGTAAAAAGCGTTTTTACGAAAAGGCTAAAAACGTAACAATATATATATATATATATATATATATATATATATATATATATATATATATATATATATATATATGCATATGTATATGTATATAGCAGCAAGGTGGAAATTATTTAAACAACATTGGTGGATGTTACACTTACAATAAAACCATTCCCATGTACTGATATTTTTCAAAACATGGTTTCATTGCACCAGTTTTATTTGTAAAAATGTTCTATATAGTACATAAAGATTGGTTCTTTAGACATAACACCATAACATATGACCTATTTATATTTGTCTGGCAGCATATTAAGAAACTGTGTTATCATTACAAATATGGCAATAGAAATTTTGTATTAAAAACGTTCAGTTCTGAAGCAAAAGCGTTCTGAAACAAAACCGCTTTGACACAAAAGCGATCAGTACTGAGCTAAAATCATCTATTGTAGTGAGCGTTCATTTCGCTTAGTTTACTGAAACGTTCAATTGAACTAGCTCATAGCTCAGTGACACAGCTCTAGTAGTCGTAGCCTCGTAATACCTCGACACCTATGCCTAGTTTCTGAATAGCAGTTTTATATACATGCCTCTCGACGTTGGAATAATCTTCCACTAAACCGACAACTTAATAGCAATGCTAATAGTTTTAAAACATTTTTATTTAAATCTTTTACATAACTATTTGTTGTTTTGTTTGTTTCTTATTAAAATTTAATTTTGTTATTGTTTTGTTCAATTTTTTTTATTATTATTATTTTATATAACTTTGCTTTTTTCATTTTTAATTTTTACTAAGCTATTCATTGTCATAAAAATTTTTGTAACACTATGCGTATCTTATACTTAAACAAGACAACAAATAAAAATTGCTGGAAAAGTCGTATCAAACGAACAAGAAATGTGTAACGAATTAAACTAATTTTTTATTGCAAGTGAGGACCAAATAGTAAATAGCATACCATATATTAAATATAAAAATATTATAGAGGAAAATCCAAACATAATCTTTAAATTTGGAAGTGTTGATAGTAGAACATTAAAACTGAGAATAATGAACAATAAAAGGGATCAAACTTTCCTCACGGTGAAAACGCTTTCAAACAATTATGATATACTTAGTTCACAGTTGCAACGCCTTATTGGTTTATCTCTACAGGCAGGAAATTTCTCAGATTGCCTAAAATAATCTTGTATTGTGCCTATACAGAAAATTAAAAATACTACCGATCCTCAATAGTTTCGACCAGTGCACATGCTGACTACTATTAGCAAAATATTGCAAAAAATTGCACACTATCAACTAAATAAATATTTGGAAAGTAATAAATTACTAAGTGAAATCCAACTCGGATTTATAAATCAAGATAGTTGTGAATCACTTCTTAACTTGATAATATCGCAATGGAAGACCAAAGTACACAACAAACGATGTGCAATAGCAATCTTTTTAGATTTGAAACTTTTAATAGACAAATGAATGGAAATAAATGGTTCGAAAGCTACATGGGTAACAGGACGCAACGAACAAAATGTGGAGTATGTCAACTATAAAACATGTCAACACTGTAGTGATTCAAGGTACGGTGCAATGCCGGGTATTCACAAAGGAAGTGATAAACTGTCTCTTATTTGCTCCGATCTCGGCAGCTGCGACAGAATGCATTATAGGAGAGACCTATCCTACCAGCATGTCTGCCTATTACCCAGTGCCCCGTCACTACTGCGACGAGTATTGAGATGTCCCTATGGTCCCTGTTGATCAGCTGTGCTGTCCTTCTGTCGTCGTAGCCACCCTATACGTGTCCAGGTTGCGCCACCTGTCTGCAGCCTTCTGCCGGTAGTGGATCTGAGTGCCGCATCTCATAGCACCATACGGCATGGCCACCGATACAGCGGTGGAGTCGTCCGTAGCAGATCCAGCCCTATCTAGCTCGTCCGCCTGTTCGTTTCCAGGGAAGTTACTATGTGCGGGAACCTAGATGAGGGTAGTGTCAGTCTGATATGCCAATCTGGATAGAAGCTCCCTAAATTGAGCTACTAAGGTAAAATAAGTAGTGAATGGCCTGAGAGATAGGAGTGCCGCCTGGCTGTCGACAAATATGCCGACCCTACCCTGAACACCCCTGTCAATCAGTAACCTAGCCGCCTCCCTTATAGCCAATATTTCCGCTTGAAATACACTAGCTTCATCAGGGAGTCGGAGCGAAAGTCTTGTTCCGAGGTCCCTTAAGTAGACCCCTGAACCTACACCACAGATCATTCTTGATCCATCAGTATACATTCTGCAGTCGAAGTCCCTTTCTATGTTCCCGCCTGGATTAAATGAGGACTTCGTAAGTAATATTGAAGTCCAAGTGGGGTACCATATAGTCAGTGGTAACTGACCTAGGTCAATCGGAGTTAGGTTCAGTATGGCATTCTGAGCCTCTGAGGGGCTAATAAGTAGACAACCAGTAATCCCGATGCAGGCAGATCTCTGTACCCTGTATAGTTGAGCTACCACATATTTCTTAGTTGTGGCAGGCCACCATACCAAAGACAATTGCTGTGTACATACATTTAAGCATGGTGGGTGTTAAACCCCATCTGGAACCAAACATCCTCCTGCAGGAGTAATGGGCAACTGTTGCCTTCCTAGCCCTATGTAGCACATTCGGTTTCCACGATAGTTTTGCCTCCAGGATAACTCCTGTATATTTTGCATTGTCCGAAAGGGGCAGTTCCAGATTATTCAGCCGAGGTAGTCTAAAGCCCTGAACCTTAGTCTTTGTAGCAAAATAGTACCAGTTCTGTTTTGCTTGGGTTTTATTTTTTTTTTAGGAGTAGGACCAACACTCAGGGGATAACCCCTAAATATGCAGCGCATTGCGCTGGAACTAGGCAAATAGATTTTGGGAAGGAGGATAAAGGGAGTAGTGTCTGTGGATATTCGACTTGAACCCCCTCAAATTGTAAGTGGCGGGTAGTTTGTTCCACATACGGACTGTTCGGCCAAAAAACGAATTTTCTCTGTAATGCGTAGTGCGATTCGTTGGAATATCGACCACAAACGCATGCGCTCTTGATGAAAAACGCGTTGAGCGTAACAAAGAATGGGTTTCAGGAAAAAGTTCCCTAATTTCACCAGATCACCTGCCATTATAGTAATGATAGAACAACGATACGCAACCCACATTGCGACGATGCTCAAGAGAGTCAATAGAGTTGGCTACTGTCTCCGATGAGTTTTATCGCCCTCTCCTGTATGCGGTCGAGTAACTTCAAAATAGTCTTTGAAGCACCGGCCCAAACATGAGAGTTGTACTCCATCTTCGGTCGAATGTAAGTGGTGTAAATGTTAAGAAGATCAGAAGGGGTGAAGTATCTCTTGCACCGTCTTAAGAAGCCAAGGTACTTGAATGCCCCTAGACCACATCCTGTAGCCCATTCACTGAGTATACACAAGGCATTGGACATTATATCGCTAATAACGTCCGTAAGCATCCTTGATACCACTATTACTACATCGTCCGCGTAAGCCACGACTTTAACTCCTGCAGCATCTAGGCTGTGCAGAATCGTGTTAAAAAGAAGAAGCCAGAGCAGAGGTGAGGTCACCCCGCCCTGTGGGATTTTTCTACACGCCATCGTGACATTCCTTGCCTTCAACATAGTGATAATTCAGTTGCTGATGTATTCCTCAACATCGACATCCCGGAGACACTGTTCTATGGCTGCCACTGATACATTATTAAAGGCACCTTCTATGTCTAGGAAGGCAGCCGGGGTCTGTTGTTTGTTCTCAAGGGATCTCTCCACGAATCTTACCACCTCATGTAGTGCTGTTTCAGTAGAGCGTCCCTTAAAGTAGGCATGCTGACTAGCCGCGAGAATTGACGATCCTTCTAGCCGAAGCCTAATATGGGTGTCTATTAATCTTTCCAGTGTCTTAACCAAGAAAGATGAAAGGCTGATTGGTCTGAAGTCCTTCGCATCCTCGTGACTTCTACTTCCAATCTTCGGAACGTAGTCAAGTATAAGGCAGAGTCTGTAGAACCTAAAAAGCCAGGGAATGACAGAGCCCTTCGCACTCTGTAGCATCTTTGGAATGATGCCGTCAGGACCCAGCGATTTAAACGGAGAGAAGCTAATGATTGTCCATGAGATTCCCTCTGGGGATAAGAAATCCGTATTGACAGCGTGTTGATTCCCACTAACTGAGCTGATTCCACTGACTTTGTCAGTACAGCCTGGAAAGTGGGTGTTGAAAAGAATGCCTAGGGATTCCGCCGAGGAATCTGTCCATGAGCCATCCCCTCTCTTAATGAAGGTCGGACAGATGTGGCTCATGGTCAGAGCCCTACTTAGCCTTGCCGAATCTCTATCTATTGACTTACAGAAATTCCTCCACGAGTTTCTTTTGGCTACTTTTATAGCCTTTTTAGGAACCTTTATAGCATTTTTAGGAACATTACTTTTCATAATTAATATTAATGATTCAGAAAAAGGGCTAAAGTGTGCATGTTTGCGGATGATACCCTTATTTATATAAGCGGTACAGATTAGAGGTCTGCATCAGAGAAAAGAAATTGCATATTCACTTTTATTGCTCATTCATATGTTCATTGCTTTTTCCGTTCATTTAACTGCCTAAAAACATCAATTGTGGGTGCTGTTGGCTGAAGTAGTAGAACACGAGACTATGAAGCGGAGGGTCGTGAGTTCGAGCCCGCGCTGAGTCATGAAATATTGTGTTGAATTCTTGTAAACAGCATTAGTGCGTGGTTGTGTTAGTTGTTGCCAGCCTGTTTCAATGATGAAGGCATTGTCACTGATCACTGAACATAATTGGCAGCGACTGACACTATTATGTACTAAAAGCAGAATAACAGCACCCACCTTCGTCGGCCCTGTAGCAAAAATTAGCCGGCGAAGTAAAAAGGTTGAAATAGCTACAAAAACAACTGTCTATCTTCTCATCTTTGATAATCTGTGCCCTCAATACTATCCCCTCGTTTTCAGTTCCGGCGCAATGCATTGCATATATAGGGGTCATCCTCTGAGTGCTGGTCCTACTCCTAAAAAAAAAAAAAAAAAAAATACACGTGCTTGTATTTAACTCTCCATTTGCTTTGACTGTTTTTTCGCACTACTTTGGTTATGCCAACACAAGTTAATCAACCCTTTCATTCATGCCATCTAAAAATTTTGAAAACAGCTCGAGACTCTGCTACGTATTCATTGCTGACCGTGAGATTTCATAGTATTCACATGGTATTCATGGCATTCCTGCATAAATAGAAGAAATAATAAATACAAAAAAATCTTTGCTTGTACGAACAAAAACCACAAATTGTGAGTATGTATGTACATATAAATGTGTGTAGTCATCATACATACTAAGTATACTATACTATATGTATACATACATATGTATACATACATATGTGTACATCTGTATACATACCCTTCCAACATTTGGAAGTTTCTTTCATCGTCCATCGTCATAGGCGTCACATCTTAATCACTTCCAGACGATAATTGGAAGACCGTTTGAATTTCACAATAACACTTTACATTGGTGATCTTTTAATCATCCAGACGACGTTTGGAAAACAGTTTTGTTTACAATACCAGCCGAAAATGACGTGCCGTTAAGGATATAATAAACAAAAACAACACTTTGCACTTCTGGGAAAGTCGCAGTGACCGCGAAATAAAATTAACAAAATGAAAAGAATTCAAAAAAGAAGTTTTCGACATCATCGAGATTAGTTTTTTTTTTCGTCTTTTGCTGTGGTCGGTCAGTGGTAAAGTGTGATTTTGTTTTGTTATTGTTGTAGTTTTTACATAATTGTTAATTATTTGTTTTTCATTAATTTATAAACTTAATAAATTACATTTAATGAATACAACAACTTTTACTATGTTGAGGAAATAAATTCGACTTCCAGAAGTGACTTCTTGAAGTAACGCAGAAGTGACTTCTTGAAGTAACGCAGAAGAGACTTCTTGAAGTTACTTCCGGTGGTACAACTTCACAATACGGAAGACGCTTCTACGGTGAGAAAATGGTATCGCAGAAGATGAGTTTCAACTTCTTAGCGTCACTTCTGGGTCACTTCCGCTATAGAAAATTTTGGCAGGGTATGTATGATGAAATTCTGTTGTGAGCGCTGACTGCACATGTATGTGTGTATGTATAGTTTGCATGTGAAGGGTAGCATTCTTAAGCGGCATGGCCACACATCAAACTGACGCTTCAAACTCTGCTTTTCTTTGGTAGTGTTAGTGAAAAAAAACTCCCACGTATGGTTTGATGTGACTTTGAAGAATATCAAAACAATTTAGATTTTCGCTCTCAAACTGAATTTTACCAACACATACACAAGTTTGAAGCATCAGTTTGATGTGTGGCCATGCCGCTTTAGATGAAGTGATATATACATACATGTTTGTTAGTCTGTTTGCAATTTTTATAATATTTAGTCACACAAGATCATGGGATCTGTATGTATTCTGAACACTTAGTGGAGTCGATTTAGCCATGCCCGTCCATTTGTATGTTTTCTGAAATTATTTTTGGTTACGTTATACTGATTTTTATTTTTGTTGTATTGCTTAATGCAAGGAACAGTAACAAATAATTAGATGCTGTACGTGAAGGGAATGTTTGAAATCGGGTATTTTTCCATCGTTTTCAATTTTTTTGTAGTTTTTTATGTATAAAGCAGTTGGTGAAGGGATAATCAGATTCGGCAAATATGGCAGAAAATTAGTCTCTTGGAATATAGACATTGTTGCCAATTTTACTGATTTTGTGGTAGATTAAGCGTTTATTTAAAACACCAAAGTATCAGTATTTCTTTTAGTTTTTCTATTGCAGTATTTTGATTTATTTGGATTTTTACTTGAAAGGCCTGGTAGATTTTAATTTGAAACCTTTTAGTTAGTACTTTTTTCAACAATAATTGGTAATTTCGACAAAAAGGACATTTTCCATAAAAAATATTAACATTTTAGAAATATTAAAACTCTACAAAGAAAATCTTTCTAAAGTGCTATATATTTAAAATATATTTTTGTTGAATAAAAAGTTCCTTAATATTTATTTTTTATTACATATAAAAAGTTACTTAATAATTACACGGTGCTAAAGGAGAGATTGAATTAATTTTTTGTTTTAAACCTATATTCATAAATTAAAAAAATTCATGTTATATAATAAGTTCATTAATATTTTTTATTACGGATTTAAAATTAATACACGAAAAATATACAGGGGTTTCATATAGTAATTCTGGTTTTGACCAAGAGTATTAAAATAATATTTTGATAAAAAACCATAAACTTTCTTATGCCACAATACATACCATACCATCTTCTAAGGTGTATTAAAAAATCGTTGAAATTATTTTAGCGCTTTTTGTTATGTTTCGAAATAACCATCGGTTAGTTTTCGTTAAAAATAGTTGACAACACTCCTCCTAGGTACAATATGTGTTTTAATTTAGTGCTCACAGGTATTTAGAAATGAGGCAATTTACACTGGATGAATTATGCTGGCATAACATGGCAGCTTGTAGGCATTTTCGGTGAAGAGCGTAGTTTTTGGTTGGCATAATTTTTCAACCAGCTTCAACCCCGCACAAACAGAACAAAACTAATACATACACACTTATGAAAACACAGGTTCTGCGTTTTGTCTTTTACAGAACGTTTTTTAGTCTTTAGTTGTCCATCTTTGTGTAAACATGAACTTCAAAACAGAAGGGGGTTGGTCGCGGCAACAACCATTAAAATTGATAAATGAGTCAGTAACGGGGTTTTCGGTAATTTCAGAAGCTTATAAACATTTTTGCAGAAATTTTAGTAACTAGTAAAAGTTTTTGGTTACTGAAATTACTTAAATAACTTTTACTGGTGACGAAATAAACTTAAATAAATATATGAACCTTTAAAAATTCACTTTTCATGTTTGTGTAAATTGCACTACATACTTCTTAAGAGGACAGCCCTCTTTTTTTACACGATGCCCTCTTAGAATAAAAAAAATTAAAGTGTCCTTGTTTTAATTGATATGTCCTTTAGTGTCCTTTTTTTATTATTAATGTTTTTTTCTTCAAACTACTATATTAAAAGTCTATTTTCTCAATACAATAAAAGTTATAATCACCAATACAATATTGTCATCATCAAATGGAGTGTGCAGAAATGAAAATCTTTTTATCAAATCACTGTAATATATTTTGACATATTTTATTGTTTAAATAACATTAACATATGTTAGTTAGTTAGTTTATAAATAGTGAATAAATAGTGAATACAAGTTTTATTACATTTCTAAATGGCCTTCTTTTTGCATTGAAAAATATGGTTATCGTAATCAAAGCTGAGCTTAAATAGGGTGCAGACAATTTACTATTTTCGGCAATTTCCGTAAAGGTTTCTCTTGTGGCTAAAAATCTTAAAGTTGCAGCCAATATTTCTTCAACCGGAATACATTTTCTCTAATGTGAATCGCTTCTTTTCTTTGCCTTCTCATCTTCTAGAAGTAATGCTGCAGCTTCAGTTACAGGCACTAGAAATTTCTACTAAGATTATTGCCAATTCTTCATCACTTATTCCATCCATTTTTCCGCTTACTTTGTTTCAAAATGGATGTATTCAGCGAACGAAAGACAAATTTCAAATAAACAAAAAAATACTAACACACACAAAGCTGTGTATACGTATACAATTTTATGCCAGATGAATTAATCCAGTGTGTTTTGAAAAGAACAAAAATTAAGCGGACATAAAATTCATCCAGTGTAAACTGCCTCACGGTATATATCAATCTTTGTGAATGACTGTTGACGTTTAGGTAATACATGCAGCACATATGTACATCATATTTCATCATATGATCTCTGTGTGAATGTGTTTTCGTTCGTTTCATTAGCGTAGTGTATAGTAACGACAACACCATTATTTTTGTGTGAACGTATTCAAAGCAATAAAACCAATGCAATTTCTTTTCTTTGGCCTGCATCGAATAAATATTTTTGCTTCACGTCAAGATTCGCTTTTGTTTCGATTACAGCACATACTTCTTATTTTTCTCAGCACTAAAACAGTGAAGAGAACTGAAATGTTGTTTGTCGAATACATTCATGTAGTAGCCACAGCCAAATATGTACTCAAAATATATGAACACGAAAAATCAAATACCGTAGAAACTATGTACCACTTCATATGGTACAACGAGTATTTTCAAATTATATAAAGAGATGTGTGAATCAGTATGTATTTATGTAAATGTGTTTACCCTTTCATTGATTTTTTTCGTGATTGGGTAATGATCAATTTGTAATTTATGGCCTTTGCCAGTTTGTATTGTTAGCAGATAACGAAACGCGTAAAAAATGGGTCATTAAATAGCATTTGTAATAACCTTTTGTAGGAAAATTTTTATGTTTTTTATTGATTAAATGGCAAGCTACTCACACATACATACATACAGTATTTGTTATGAACTAATCTTGATTATACTTTGAACAATTGCTGTAACGGTCGATATGACCAGTATTGAACTTTTTTACTATTATTATTTTATATACTGGTGTGAGTACGCCTTATTCTGCCTCGAATGACTCGGTAACGAGTACCCTTTTATGAGTAGCCGCTTAACCGCGTCGCTTCTAAGAACATTTAATAACGAACCGTAGGCGAGAGCAGAATATGGTAAGTACAAACACTTTTAAATTTGTATACGCTTTGTGTTAATAACTTGAATTCCATAGATAATAAAACGCATTATTTAAATTGACGCCGAAACGTTTTATTATTTTTTTGTGATTGACTCGCCCAAGTTGCCGCCGCAACATTTTTTTATTATCATATCGTACGCCGTAGCAAACGATTAGCCAAAGTGATGTCTGAAAACAGAGACGAACCTACTCCTGATGCCTCCGGAGAGGAAAGTGACGGTGACAGAACCGTCGTGGAAGCAGAGGAGCCTGAAATAGAAGATTTGAAGAGGGAGATATTGGCGCTGAAAATACAGTTGCGCCACATCTCTCAGAAGCCAGCCAACACGCCAACAGAATTCCAACTGCCAGTTTTAAAATCGCCAAAATTACCAGGATCAGTTTCTGCTGCCATGCCGCCGCAATGTAATGATATGCCGGTATCATATTCGAGATTGCGGAACGATACACGTGAGTACTATACACCATACAATTCAGACTTGCCGTATAGAATCCCATTGCCCTTAACATCTGCCCCAACAACAACCTCTTTGCCATTTAATAACCATGAGACATGTTTGCCGAAAACATACACTGAGTACTCGACACCCCAAGCATTTATAACAACGGCCGCTGCTTCCTACAATATAGCACATTTGACTAAAACAACCCCTTAAAATTTTCTTCCCACGCAAACGTATACGTCGGCCCAATCTCATTCGGCACCGGTATCATTACCATACTTACCTCGTGGTCAAATATGCACACCTGTAAATGGAACTCAATCTGTCTACGACACGCGTCAACTTAGGAAGTTGCACGATTTGCCACAATTTTCTGGTTTCCCAGAACAGTGGCCAATGTTTATTGTTTCATTTAACCAGACTACAGTTAATTATAAATATACAAACTTGGAGAATCTGATACGGCTGCAAAAGTCGCTTAAAGGGGATGCAAGAGCTAAGGTCGAATCGCTTTTGATCCACCCTGATGGCGTCAATCAGGTGATTAGCACACTGGAGTTCCATTACGGCCGTCCACAAATATTAATTCGTAGCCAAATCGCAAAAGTTCACACCTTTCCTCACGTATCTGAAAGAAAGATATATGAGATTGTTAACTTTAGTACAATGGTATTGAATTTATCGGCATTCCTAACAAACGCGAATGCAACGGCACATCTTTGCAATCCCAGATTATTGGACGAGCTCGTTGGCAAGTTGCCACTTCAGAAAAGGGAGGAGTGGATTAAGTATTCAATGACACATCTCGGTCCATATCCTAATGTCAGTGATTTCAGCTTATGGCTGCAAGAGGCAGCAACGTATATTTCACTTTTGTTTGAATCCGACGATTACAGGAATGAATCTGTCTACCATAAAAATAAAAAAAGTAACCAATCATTTACAATTACTACAAATGGAAACCAACTTACCAACCGTCCTATGTGCAACCAAGACCATCAACTATACCACTGCGGGAAATTTAAAAGTAGATCCACAACCGAGATGGAATTTCGTAAAAAATAAACGCCTTTGTTTTAGTTGTTTACGCGCCGGTCACAATTCATTAGATTGCAAAATTAGAAGACAATGTTGCTTATCAAAATGCAACAAATACCATAATCGTTTATTACACGAGGAAAACAAAACAAACAAATGTAATGAAGAAAATATAAATAACAATACACTTGTAAGTGAGCGTAACAACACAGTATGCGGCGAATTGAAAATAAGCAGCGATGATGTTGGTAGTGTTAGAAAACATTTTAAGGCACAAGAAAATAATTGTGCCAATACAATCGTAGATGATTATGATAATAGAAGAACATTATATAAATACTTACCTGTGGAGTTGACTGATCCAAAAGGAACCATTAGAGTCGTGACCTTTATTGACGAGGGATCCAAAATAACACTTTTGGAAGACAAAATTGCAACTAAAATAGGATTAAAAGGAATGCCAATTGATTTATGCCTAGGTTGGATAGGCGGTAGAAAAACAAATGAAATTTCGAAAAGAGTGAGATTAGTGGTGTGGGCAGGGACAGCTTTCGTTTCCACATGAATAATGTATGTACTGCAAAGAATTTGGAATTACCTGCTCATAATTTGAGATTAGAGAAATTCAAAAATATATATCCGATTTTGAACGAGTTCGATATAGATGATTATTTTGAAGCCCAACCTAAGATATTGATTGGTCTACCCCACGTAAGTCTCGTCCGTCCCTTTACGGTAATGAATTTGGTCAGATGTTTCGCATTACACAGTACAAGTTTAGGCAATATAATATTCGGCTCAAACGAAGATTCAACAGAAGCCACCGTGTGTCAAATAGACTCGCATGTACTAAATGAAATTCATAAGCAGGTGTTGGAGTATTTTACCATTGAAAATATGGGCGTGAAAATATTGGATCCAGTAATATCACACGATGACAAGCGGACTGAAGAAATACTCATGAAGACTACAATAAAAAGGGGGAGTCGATACGAAACGGGTCTTTTATGGAAGCAAGACAGCTTCGAAGAAAGGGACACATATTCAGTGGCATTAAAACGTTTAGATAACATGGAAGCTAAAATGAGGAGGAACGAAAATTTTGCTAAATGGTACATTGAGAAAATAGATGAATATATTTTGAAATCGTATGCTAAAAAATTAGCACCTGAAGAAGCTGCAGTGAAGGATGGCCGTACCTGGTACCTACCTCATTTTGTTGTGACGAATGCAAATAAGCAGAATAAAAGGCGACTTGTTTTTGACGCTGCTGCTTGTGTGGGGGGCGAGTCATTTAATTCCAGACTTATGAAGGGCATTTAATTCCAGACTTATGAAAGGACTTATGATGAACCACCACTTCGTCTTGAGAAGAGTGTGTAGGGTATAGTCCTCTTGGGCATCACAATGGGCCTTTTGATGGCCTCCGAGTGTTTTTCTCGCTTACTGCGGGCAGCCCTTTTTAACCTAACCTAACCTATGAAGGGCCCAAGTAAATATCACCCAAGATCATTGTTAGCAATTTTGTTTCGGTTTCGAGAACGAAAGATAGGTGTATGCGCAGATATAAAGGAGATGTTTCACCGTGTTCATATAAGTGAACAGGATCGAACAGCTCAACGCTTTTTGTGGCGAAACGGTGAGTCTGGGCGACCTCCTGATGAATACGTAATGCAGGTTATGATATTCGGCTCTGCTAGTTCGCCATGCTCAGCACAGTTCGTAAAGAATTTTAATGCTAAATCGTATAAAGAAACTCATCCGAGAGCATACACCGCCATTGTTGACAACCTCTATGTCGACGACTACGTTGACTGTTTTGATGAAGTGGGTGAGGCCATAAGTGTTTCCAGAGACGTTGTTGCTATCCATAAACAAGCTGGATTTGAGTTGAGAGGGTTCGTGTCGAACTCGGGTGAATTTTTGGCCGCTATGAACAAAAGTAATAACGTGAAGGATGATTTAAGTTTTTTGAATTTTGGCAATAATGAGGATAGCACCGAAAAAATTCTGGGGATGTATTGGAGCCAGACCAGGGATTGCCTCTGTTTCGTTTTGCAAGGAATCCAGAGCGGGTTTTGAATGGGGACCAGAAACCAACGAAAAGTCAAGTTTTGGGCCTAACTATGGCAATATTTGACCCCTTTGGATTTCTGTCTAACGTGGTCATAAAATCGAAGATACTTCTCCAGGATTTATGGAGAAGCAAGGTGGACTGGGAATCTACTATCCCAGATGAAATTTATTCAAGGTGGTTTATGTGGTATAAAAGCATGTGTAATATAGGGCATGTTAACATTCCAAGGTGTTATCACCCGGATATATTTCGGGAGGAGACTGTTGTTGAGCTGCACATTTTTTCGGATGCTAGCGAGGTCGCCTACGCCAGAGTCGCCTATTGGAGGATATGCTTCAACGGGGAAGTCAAAATCGTTTTTATTGCGGGAAAATCTAGGTGCGCACCTTTGAAATCACTTTCTATCCCGCGACTAGAACTTCAAGCTGCATTACTTGGCCTCAGATTGAAGGAGTCGATACTTGCCTCTCATAGCATTGAGCCTGAGGAAGTTGTGTTTTGGTCAGACTCGAAGACAGTAATCAAGTGGATCCAATCCGACAGCAGGGCCTATAAGCAATTCGTCGGCCATCGTATTGCAGAGATACTTGAATCTTCTGATGAGAAGCAATGGCGATGGTTACCTGGAGTCTTAAATCCTGCGGACGACGCCACGCGACCACAAGATTTTTCAAGCGCATATTCAACATCATGCTGGTTAAATGGCCCCGAATTTTTGAAAGACGATAAGCGAAATTGGCCGAATATGCCAAATGATATCGATGGACATGACATTACAAAAGAAAAAAGGTCAACATTTATTTTGTCCATCGATCTGAACGCCTTTATTCCCTTCAATCGTTATTCCAGTTTTCTGAAGTTGGTCAGAGTCATAAGCTGGGTCCGCCGAGCAGCTAGAATTTTTATATCTTATAAGACGGAGTGCATTAATATGGAGGCCACACACGGTAAAGAATTAAGTGCAAAGGACATTAATGAGTCAACGGAATACTTATGCAAGATAGGGCAAAGAGATGTTTTTTACGAAGAGTACAGCCGGCTACTAACAAATAAAGGTGTATGTAAGTCGAGTCAGACGTTTATCCGGCCGAGTTTATAATGCCACTTGTATCGATCGCAGTACCAAGGAACCCATAATATTGCCCAAAACTCATAATTTCACGAGGCTGATTGTGAAACACTACCACGATAATTTTAGACACCAGAACCAAGAATCTATCTGCGCTGCGATCAGACTGAGATTTTGGATACCCTGCTTGCGTCAGGTTGTAAGGTCGGTTAGGGCAAACTGCCAAATTTGTAAGAACATGTCAGCCGTACCAAGGCCGCCCTTAATGGGCCAACATCCGGCAGATAGGTTGACCCCATACGTGAGGCCATTCTCCTATACGGGAGTGGACTACATTGGTCCTTTTTTTGTTTCTATTGGGCGTCGACAGGAGAAAAGATGGGTGGCTCTATTTACATGCCTTACAGTAAGGGCGATTCATTTGGAGATTGCGAGAGACTTGTCGACTGACGCGTTGATTTTATGCATTAGAAATTTCATAAACAGGCGAGGGCTGCCCATACGACTAAGAAGTGATAGAGGCACAAATTTCGTAGGGGCGAGTAAGGAGGAATTTGTTTTTGATGACACGGAAATGGTGGATGAGTGTTCGAAACGGGCAATAGAGTGGGTGTTTAACACTCCAGCTAACCCATCGGCAGGAGGTGCCTGGGAACGCATGGTACGCTCCGTAAAGAATGTATTAGTATTTACGCTACGTGAAAGGGCTCCACAGATTGAAACATTTTACAGCTTACTTGTGGAAGCGGAGAATTTAGTTAACTCACGACCGCTTACACATCTGCCAATCGAACATTCTGCAGCGGAACCTTTAACACCCAATCATTTTTTAATGGAATGCCCGAATATATGTACTACAGACGCCTACGGTGCCTGAGAGGGTATGCTTAAGGAAGCAGTGGCAGATACTTCAGCAGATGAAGCAAACCTTTTGGAAAAGGTAGATTCTGGAGTACCTACCAGAGTTAACTCGCCGAACAAAATGGTTCACTCCGGCCAAGCCAATACAGGTTGGCGACGTGGTCGTAATTTGCGACGATAATGAGACGCGCGGGCTATGGAAGAGAGGTTTGGTTGTGGAGGTATTCTAGGCTGCGGATGGGCAAGTTCGTGCTACGGAGGTTAGGACAAACGTTGGCAGACTGAGGTGCCCGGCATCAAAACTGGCAGTATTAGACGTTGGTGGTGAGTCTCCCAGGTCGACACACGGGGGCCGGGATGTTATGAACTAATCTTGATTATACTTTGAACAATTGCCGTAACGGTCGATATGACCAGTGTTGAACTTTTTTACTATTATTATTTTATATACTGGTGTGAGTACGCCTTATTCTGCCTCGAATGACTCGGTAACGAGTACCCTTTTATGAGTAGCCGCTTAACCGCGTCGCTTCTAAGAACATTTAATAACGAACCGTGGGCGAGAACAGAATATGGTAAGTACAAACACTTTTAAAATTGTATACGCTTTGTGTTAATAACTTGAATTCCATAGATAATAAAACGCATTATTTAAATTGACGCCGAAACGTTTTATTATTTTTTTGTGATTGACTCGCCCAAGTTGCCGCCGCAACAGTATTATTCGAAACCTAAGCAAGAAAAAAAAGTTCCTTTATTCGAAATAAACCAATGAATTTTAATATTATATTTTGATTAAAAAATCAAAATCAGGTTATAATTTACTTTTATATTTAAGAAAACGTTTACATTTTTCGGCTATGAAGCTAAATGTTTGGCTCTTCTTATTTCTAATACCTCTGAACGTCTTTCAAAACTATTAAATATGATTAATTTACAAACAAAAAGAAAAAATCCGTTTCTGTACCCCGAAAAATTTTAAATGTCCAACCGTAGAATAGTCGTTTAGATTATTTTGGGTTTTTATACCAATTCCTGATATATAAAGTTGGCAAAATTAATTATAATATATATATATATATATATATATATATATATATATATATATATGTATATATACATATATATATATATATATATATATATATATATACATATATATATATATATATATATATATATATATATATATATATATATATGTATATATACATATATATATATATATATATATATATATATATATATATATATATATATATATATATATATAGGGTCCGCAATCTAACGGGTTTTTTTTCAACTAGTGCTTATTTCGTGAATGGTAACACTTAGCTCATGTCTGATTTGACAGTTATTAGTTTTATCCTTCCGCTGAACAAATATGGTTGATGCCGATTTTGCCAAAAAAAAATCATCTTTTCAGATGAAGCTCATTTTGACCTTGGCGGGTATGTAAACAAGCATTGAGCTCTAAGCTAGTTCAATTGAACGTTTCAGTGAGCTGAGCGAAATGAGCGCTCACTACAATAGATGATTTAAGCTCAGTACTGAGCGCTTTTGCTTCAGAGCGCTTTTGTTTTAAAGCGCTTTTGTTTCAGAGCGCTTTTGTTTCAGAGCTCTTTGGTTTCAGAGCGCTTTTGCTTCAGAGCTGAGCGGTTTTGACAATTTCTGTCGTATTTGTAGTGATACCACAGTTTCTTAATATGCTGCCAGACAAATATAAATACGTCATTGTATATGTTATTGTGGCATGTCTACAGAACCAATCTATATGAATAGAACATTTTTACAAATAAAACTGGTGCGATGAAAATATGTTTTGTAAAATACCAGTACATGAGAATGGTTTTATTATAAAGGTGATATCCACCAATGTTGTTTAAATATGTTCCACCTTGCTGCTATATATATATATATATATATATCTATATATATATATGTATATATATAAATACATATATATATATATATATATATATATATATATATATATATGTATATATATAAATACATATATATATATATATATATATATATATATATATGTATATATATATATATATATATATATATATATATATATATATATACGTACATATATATATATATACATATTATATATATATATATATATATATATATATATATTTATACGTATATATATTTATATATATATTATATATATATATATATATATGTATATATATATATATATATATATATATATATATATATATATGTATATATATATATATATATATATATATGTATAAATGTATATATAAATATATATGTATATACATATATATATATATATATATATATATATATATATATATATATATATAAGTATATATATATATATATATATATGTACATATATATATATATATATATATATGTATATATATATATATATATATATATATATATATACATATTCATACATATATATATATATATATATATATATACATATTCATACATATATATATATATATATATATATATATACATATATATACATGTATATATGTATATGCAGTGCGCATAATACAAGAACAATTTTTATGTGTCTCGCATAGTCAGCAGACATTCTGATAGATTACGGACAGGCTCAATGTAATCATATATCTTGGATATAGTATGAAGACATGTGAATTTGCAAACATTTATTTTACATATTTTGATTATAATACCAAATAACTCCAGCTAACAATAAAATACATATTTAATAAGTTAAACTCTTCCTATAAACTCTTTCTATATATATAAAAATTAAAAAATAAAATAAAACAAATGTTTTTTGTGTTGCCGTACTTCAGTAACAAATTGATAATTTTCACAATGCAAAACAGCGGCGTTAAAATAAGAAATTGTCGACTTAGATACTGCATGCTATTTGGTCGCCGTCGTGACAAAGTCATATACTTACATATGTTTTTATTGTGGTAGGATCTATAAAATGTTGTATATTTTATACAATTGTTCACATATACAAGGCGGATTTATTTACAAATAAAGTCCATTTATGACAATAAAATGCGTTGTTTTACTTGCTGTTTGTTGTATTCCTGCGACTAAATAATTGTACCTTGGTGGAAATGGATTTTCATAGATTGTGTATTACATAATACTATTTATACGAAATGTATGTTGGAAAACTTAGGTCCTAATTTTGTAAATCAGTTTGCGTTAGTTAAATTCATATGAACACAAACACAAAATTTCAAATAGTTTTACATGTTTGTGTGTGCTTTCCTATACATATTATTTTTGCAAAGTATTTGTAAAATTAGGGCCTTAACTTCCTTCCTTACAGAGGATCGTTTTCACTTTGTGCCGCTAACTGTTTGGGAATCCATTACCAAAAATCTTAAAGAAACACAATATACATGTACAAATGTTTGAATTTTCTGGTTAATAAACAGCGAAGTAAATAACTAGTAATTATGAATGTTTCTATTGTAGTAAGCCATTACAGATTGTTTCAAGGATGCAGATCATTTTAATGAATATATGTACATATGTCTAAAGTATTGACATAGAAAAATGTTTATATATGTATGTAGTAATGCTAAAAAATATCCTCACATTTTGCATATCTATCAATTTTTAAAAAGTAGAAGTACACTACGATTGACTTTGATATTATTAAATTTCCGAAGTCAATAATCGCTAAACACATATCTATACATGGTTGTAAAATCTTCATTCTACTTAGTCCGTCTCGCTTATTTTCGTTAAAAAATTTAATATATAAAGTTGTGTCTAGTGATTAGAGGATAGGAATAATATACATACAATATTTAAGGGCTGAGATATTATAATTCATGAATAATTTAATCTGTTTAACAACGGAATTTTTGAAAATGAAATGACAGTATTGATTTTATAATATTTATTGGATTCTACAAGCAGGCTAACTTATAGTATAACATATGTATATTGGTTGTCATATTTATATAGAGGAAACATTGATTATGTATTCCTATCAAATTGCAATGATAGTTAGTTTTTGTTAAAAATTATCACAGTTATGTAATTTGAGAGCTGTTAGAAAAAAAATTTTTAATGTCAGAAATCAAGTTCATCAGTTTCTTGCTTGAATTACAATTATTACTTAATTTTTTTCCGGAATATATAGAAGGATATATATGTCGATTATTATTTGGGCATATGAGTGATGTGCTTATTTTTAGAATTTTTCACAGAATCTTCAAAGCTATGTATGTACATGTACGCAGTGGCAAAACTAAACAATAACAAGAAAATGCATTCGACTGTGCTGAACCTTATACACACTTCACTGACCTAAGTTTGTTACTTTAATAAACCAAAAAAATTTTCAACTTTTCAAACCTGATTTTGATTTTCAGAACTAAATTGAAAAGTAAAATAGACTTACTCCCTATTTCAGAATGTCGAAAGAATTTTTTCCTTTCTTTCTCGTATATCCTTAACTGACGTACGTCTATTACTTTCATCTACCAATCGTCATGTTCATATTTCAATTTAATTATTATTGATATTTCCAAATTATTTATTACTGAGGTATGAAATAAGTTTAATTAACAAAGATTAGTGGAAGGGTATAATAACGAACCTGACAAACGAGATTTGTGTATTTAATGGTTGTACAAATAGTAAGACCTATGTAAATAAAATTGCATATATAAATTTAGTAAATATAATTTTGTGTATACATTGCATTTATTAGCTAATTAAATTTTTGAAATTACAGTTTGTAGTGGGTAATCTATGGCTGAATTCCAAAATATCAATATACATTGCAGTGATGCAAAGTCTCATGTGTTTTGTTTTTGTAACTAATGTAACATGGCATTACTGCAAAGTATTTTGATGTTTTGGAATTCACCCTATGTTTTCATTTTAACTTATTCAATCATGCATATAGAGTACTTCAAGCAGTTCCTAAAAATAATTCATAAAATTATTTTGTATATTAACAGTTTATTTGAAAAAATATTTATAGGATTTATTTATGAATTAGGGCTTAAAATGAGTTTATTTAATTATGCGTTTTTTACAATTAATACAAATTTGTTATCAGCAAACTTTAAAAAATTAATTTATTTTGTTAAGCCTGAGGTAATATTTTAATTATAATTTGTTCTATATATTTATAAAAAGTGTCAAACATATAATGAGAATTACAAATAAGTAAACACAGTGGACTATAAAAATTACACGTGCAAGCAATCATATCCAATAGAAATACATTTTGTTATTACTGTTGTTGTAGCCCCAAATTAAATTTTTATCTTATGTACATTAACTTGAGCTAATAATCCCTAAACAAAACAAAAGGAAAACATTTAATTAATTTTTAATGCTAATTTTTTGCAATAAAGTGCAACGATTTTCACTAATTATCCTATTATATAAAATGATTTTGTTTAGCTTAAAATGTTTAAATAACTTACATTCAAACAAAAACTTCAAATCAATTCTTACTCATGTACTCATGTACGATGGCTTTATACAAAAAAGGGCTAATTCGATTTTTTTATTACAGTAGAAGGAAAAAATTTTGTAAAATACGTAGAGTTTCTGACACAAGATATGTTTTGAGGTAATTTTTAATGAAAAGATGCCAAAACAATTTATTAAAAAGCCATCAAAACTTTTCTGGTTTCACGGCCTTTATTAAGTTTCTTTTTTCTCCTGTATAGTAACAGAAAATTGAGATAGGCCTTTTTTATATTAAGCCATCGATATGCATGTGCATAAGATATGTACATATATACATCAAAGATTTATTACACTTTTACTGTATAGAATACACCGCCATTTTCAGGGTTTTCTGAAATGTTTAAAAATTTAAATCAGACGAAATAATTTTAATGGTATTATATGCTACTTAATTAATGGAAACCATACGTATTTTACATTGCAAACGGGACTTTTTACACAAAACTAATTAATTAATTGAATGGTTCCAAGTTGGAGCCAATGGCCTCTAATATACTACAAAAATAATAACAAAAATATGTTCTTATAAATATTTATATATTTTGTTCTTATAAATATTTATATATTATCGATATTTAGCTTAGAAATAATACATACACACTAAGTCATAGACTCAACGCAATATTGCGTTTGAAATTACTTCTTGTGCCCATAAAAGTTTCTTTTGAATCAAATTTTTAGTTGCAGTAACTATAAACTGATCAATACATTATATTAACACATAAACTAAAAATTTATCATAGGAAATTATTTTTGTACGCATAAGCAATGACTATTTTTTTTATTTTAAGTTGCGACGGCCTATGATTTAGTGTGCGATATATGTATATCAATAGATAACTCTGAGGTAATGTGGTATAACTTAACATCAGCGACATAAGTTGGTAATAGAAATAATTACATGTATTTTTCAATAGGTATATGGTGCACGTACGTGTATTATATAATCAAACAAGGCGAATGTATATCTGAAAATAAAAAGCAATTTAGGTTTTTCATCATATAATACCACGTAACTTACTCACTCAACTATATGCATCGCCTTTGGTTATCGATCCACGATTTTATTTGTTGAGGAGTTCGCCTACTAAGAACAGGTTTATTCAATATGGCATTAAAACATTGTTGCATATTTGGAAGCTTATCCAAAGCTTTCACATCACCAAATATAGCTCGAATCGCCTCTTTCTCATCATCTTTCCACCTGCAGCGCTTAGTTTTCCCAAAAGGAGATGCTTTATAAACAATCAAAAGTACAATTAGTACATTACTACTATAAGCTTTTAATTAATTTCACTTCGCAGCAACAAAAGTGCTCCGAATACCAAAATATATAATCCTTATGCTATCTGCTGGTTACAAAAACCATTATAAAAAATTCTGATTAACTAAAATTCAACTATTTCTACATTCTTTTTAACATACTTATGTACCAAACCTCCAAATAGTTTATGGTCTCATTTACAAACTAATTTCTTTCGTTTGAGTATGTACTCTGATGTTTATTTCAGGATACAATAGTGTATCTAGAAGATTGAAAATTGTGTTAGATATTGCAACGAACAAATTGTTTTTTATTATGAAAACTGGAAGTCTACTGAAAGTCTAGAAACATCTAGAAAATGACAGTTTAATCAACTAAAGCTAAAATGTAAAATTTTATAACAATGATAATAGCTTTGTGGTATTGTTAATTAACCCTTAGCTACATTCGCAGTTTTAACTAACGTTACTACATTGGTGGGGTAATTTTCTACCCCAATCAAAAATTATTTCCGTTTTGCAGGGCATCACATAAAAAAGAAAGTATTAATATGAAATATTACAATTGTTTATTTTTTATTAAAATAACATAAGAAAATGACAGTTTAATATGCTTCAGTACAAAGAAAGTTATAAAATAAAGAGTGCGGCGTGGTGTAAAAAATTACCCTACGAATGTAGTTAAGGGTTAAACATAAACCAAAAAAAATATATTTAAACGAAGTTTTTTTTGTATATTAAACATTATGTTATACAAAATAATGAAAGTGGAAGTGCCCAACTTTTGTTATATGAATTGTCGCGTAATAACAATTTAAGAATACATTTTTCGAGTTTCCCAAGTACCAAAATTTTCAGTAAAATTTAAGGAGCTGTGGGAAATACGAATTTCTGTGTTAAACACATTCGTGATAATTTGTTCTCATTTTTTCAAACTCGGAGAAGTTTTCATATAAGAACTGAACCTAAAATATTTATTTAAATAGTGTATTCTATCTAAAATAAACACGATTTAACTTTTTGAAATTTCGATAGAAATTCATAAAGTTATTAGCCCTGTAGTGTATTTTAATAATATGTAGTGTATGTTAAAAAAGGGGATAAGTATTTCTTAGCACTTCTGCCGCTTTGGTCCAGCGTTCGCACGCCGTTTTATTTCGGGAATTAATAAAACACTTGTTTGCTTTGTGTTAAGACTAATTCTGATTTTATTAAACTTATTTCTGCGCTTATATACTAAACTTATGTCTGTTCAGCATAATTGAATCAAAATCAATTCTTGTATTGATTCTGCATAATGGAATAAAAATTTGCCAAAAAAAATATCTAAATGTGGCAACTAAGTATTTTTACGACTTTGTGTACGTCAATGAACTTCATGGTGTTGGAAGAACTTTTTGAAACCAAATTGCAACTAAGCATTTTTGTGTTCATGGTCAAGTTGTATTTAAAATGTGCCAAGTTCATTGACGTAGTTATGTTGTAATTTAATATGAACAATATTATTATGAAATGTGTTTTTGTATTGTGTTAAAAGGGTGGTGCATAAGTATGTGTACACTACACCCTTACCCTTTCAGATTTGGGTTTTATTAAAAATAGACATTTTTTTTTTGTTAAATTTAAATTTTAGATAAAACTTGTTTAGTAATTTTTACATTATATTTTAATAAATTTTGTGTTGGCTTAAATGTAAGTATAAAGTAAGAGATTAAGGTCTTAATATTAATTTTCTTTTATTCTTATGTGGTTAGTGGATATATATTTTTTTAATAAATTTTTATGTATTAATTTTTCTTTATTATTTTCAATTTCTATTAGTACATTTACCTCTTTTATATCTAATATCTTGTATGGACCTTTGTAAGGTGGTTCATTTTTTCTCCTATTTACTACTTTAACCAATACTAAATCTCCTATTTTAATGTCTATGCTATTCTGCTTATTAACTGACTTTAATTTTCTTTTCGTTTTAACTTCTAAAATTATATCTCTTGCTCTTTTTAGTGAGTAATTAAGTCTAGCTTTCAATTCATTTGTATAATTATCAAGATCGTAAAGTTTTTCATGCTTTCTGAATTCATCATTTGGTAGTCGAGGTAGTTTTCCAAATACCAATTCAAATGGTGAATAGTCTGTGTCACTATTGGGTGTTGTGTTAAAGGCAAACGTAAAGTATGGTATCCATTCGTGCCAATTTGTATCTTCCACAAAATTTATAAAGTACTCGTTTAGAACTTTATGGTTTCGTTCTACGGTACCTAGAGTCTCGTGGTGGTACGGGGTTGAGAAATGTTGGTTTATTTTTAATAAATCACAAATCTCTTTCATTAATTCATTTGTAAATTCTGTACCTTTATCAGTTTTTAAAATGTTAAATAGTCCATACTTTAGAACTACTTGTTCTACTAAAGTTTTAGCTACTGACTTTGCATCTTTTGTTACTATAGGGTACGCTATCACATATTTTGTTAATTCGCATTGCATTGTAAGTATATATCTATAATTGTCCGATGGTCGCAGAGGACCTACTGTGTCTACTACTACTGTGTCGAAACTCTGTGTAGGTGTGTCTGTAATAGTAAAAGGTTCTTTTGTATGTTTATATTGTTTATTTTTCTGACATGAATCGCAAGTTTTTATGTAATTTTTTACCATTCTGTTCATATTTTTCCATATGTATCTTTGTTTTAATTTGGAAATAGTTTTTCTAATTCCGAAATGTCCACTATATGGTTTATTGTGGAATTCTTCAATCAATCTATACTGCTTTATATTCTCATTTATTCTCTTTGGCATTTTATAAATTATTATTTCAATTTCGTTATTCTGCAGATTATTATATTCTTTTTTCAATTTCTCGGCCGTTATATATTTAAATATTTCATCATTATTATATAGTACGTACTTTTTAATTTTTAAATTCTTTAGTTTTAATAAAAGTTTCTCCATAAATGTTTCGGAAAACATAGGATTTTCGCTTTTATTACATATTATACTTGTAATATTTTTATTCAATGCATTGGTTTCTTTATCTTTCATATCTTTTAATTCGTGCTGCAGCTTTTTATCATATATAAATTTTATTCTTTGAAGCTTCTTAATATCATTAATTGACGTGCATTCCCACATACGGAGGTGATCAGTCTCTTTTGGAGATATGCCGTTCTTTTCTTTATTTTTCTCTAATATTTTGTTCTTATTTTGGTTAACCATTCCGCGCGTTATTGCCAATGTTTTCTTTTCTTTTTCATCAATATAGATTGGAATCATGTCTTTTAATATTTGCGAATTTATTTCAATTCTTGATAATGCATCTGCGTTTGTATTATTTGAACCTTTTTTGTATACAATATCAAAGTCATAGTCTGATAGTTCTAGTCTAATTCTAGTTAATTTGGAGGATGGATTTTTATGTGAAAATAGAGCAATGAGTGGTCTGTGATCTGTAACAACCGTAAATTTTCTGCCGTATAGGTAAGGTCGGAAAAATTGTATGCCCCAGTGTATTCCTAGCAATTCTTTTTCGATTACAGATTTATTTCTTTCATGTTTGTTAAGGGATTTACTAGCGTAAGAAATGGGTAAGTCACTTCCAATGTTGCCTTGTGAAAGTATTGCACCTAACGCAACATTTGATGCGTCTGTAGTTAGTATGAACCGTTTATTGAAATCTGGATATTGCAGTATAGGTGGGTTTTTTAGGCTGTCTCTTAAAGTATCAAATGCCTTTTGGCAATCTTCTGTCCAGTTGAAAGTTATCTTTTTTTTTAGTAAATTATTCAAACTGTTAGCCGTTTTGGCAAAGTCTGGTATAAACCGTCTATAGTAATTGCAAAAAGCAATAAATCTTCTAACGTCATCAGCGTTTCTGGGTACAGGATATTTTTCGATTACTTCATATTTTGTCGGATCGGTTTTGATACCGTCCTTTGTGATTAAGTGTCCTAGGTATAAAACTTCTGGTTTTAGGAAACAACATTTTTCAGCATTAAGTTTCAAATTATAATGTTTAAGTCTTTCAAATACTTTAATGAGATTCTTATTGTGGTGTTTTAGACTGCAACCGAAAACAATTATGTCGTCAACATATAAAAACGCTTCTGTTTCTAACCCTGATAATGCTATAGTTAACATTCTCTGGAAGCTGTTTGATGATATTTTTAATCCGAAGGGTAACCTATTAAATTGATAATGTCCACTATTGGTGGAAAATGCTGTTAGAGGTCGTGACTCATGGTCTAGTTCGATTTGATGGAAAGAACTTGTCATGTCTAGGGTAGAAAAATATTTAGCTCTTCCTAATTTGTCTAATATATCATCTAGTCTTGTTAAAGGAAATTTGTCATTTACTATTTTATTATTTAAACGTCTGTAGTCTACGACCAAACGCCATTTCTTTACATCGTCTTGTCCTTTTTTGGGCACTAGAAGTAATGGTGAGTTATATGGGCTAGTTGATGGTTCAATAATGTCTTCTTTCAGTAGTCCTTGTACTTGTTTGTCTATTTCACTTAGTTGTGTTTGTGGTAGACGGTAATTTTTTATATATACTGGTGTATTATCTGTAAGTTCAATGTTCTGTTTGTAGAAATTATTGGTTGTTAATTTTTCATCTTCAAGGTGAAATATTTCTTGGTATTGTCGCAAAATTTTGTATAGTATGTGTTTATTTTCTTGATTAAAATCTTGAAAGTTCACTGCTTTAAGGAGTTTTTGGAATCTTTCTTCCGAAAAGTTCTGATCTGTGGCTTTAAAAATATGAAATATTGTAGATATATGTGGTATTGTAGATATATTTACGCTTGAAATTTTTGTCGGTAATTCTGTAGTGTTTAAGATTTTGACGTGCCTGTAGCCCTCTTTTGGTACAATTGTATTTGCTACGAAAATGCCCTTTTGTATTTCTTTATTACATACTACGCTATCCTCATTAATGTTAATATTTATTCTTACAATTTTTTCCGATCTTGGCGGTATAATGATAGTTTTTAAATGTTCGGTATTAATTTCGATTGGAATCGTTATTTTTTCTCCATTAATAAACGCATTTATTTTGTATGTATCATAATCTATTTTGCAACTGTATCTGTAGAAGAAATCTATTCCTAAAATTCCATCGGTTCTAATTGGAAAGTCATTATTAACTATATAAAATTTATGTGTTATTTCCTGTTCATTTAATTTGAAATCTAGGTTTGTTGATCCGAGAGTATATATCGAATCTTGTGTTATACCATTAAGTTTACAAATGTCTTCGTTGAATATGTTATAGCCATACAGGACATTTTCTTTACATAGAGATATGTCTGAACCAGTGTCTATTAAGAAAGTTAAATTGTAGTTTATGTTTTTAACTCATAAGTAGATAAAATTTGATGTGTCTGTTTTTATGGTAAATATTCTTAGTTTTCCCTTATTGGAGTATCGTTCCGAAACTCCAGGGTATGGTCGTTTCCCTGTTGTATAGTGTTGACATTAGTTTGGCTGTATCTTTGGTTATATCTAGGATTGTTGTGGAGATTTTGGTCTCTATATCTGGAATTGTTGTAGTCGTTTTGATAATTTCTCCTATTGTTATTTCGGTTAAAGTTCACATTGTTATACGTGCTTCTTTGGTTTTTATTAAAATTGTTATGTTGTTGAGTGGTATTATAATTTATTCTGTTTCTGTTTGGTATATATCTAAAGTTTGGATTATTTCTTTTAGTGTTCCTAAATCCTGAATTATTCGCGTTTGTACCATTATAACTACCTCTTGTATTGTTATTTATTCGCAAAGTTTTAAATGTATCGGATAGTTCTAATGACCTTTCTTGTGCACTTGCAATGTCATAAGCTTGTGATATTGTTTTAGGCTGAGCTGCTATCACAGCGGTTCTTATGTCACTGTATAAACCTTCTTGAAAAGTTTCCAATGCTAATTTTTCATTCAAAGCCCTAATCGTAGAGCGAGCTATTTCGTTTGGACTTTGTCCTAATTCAGATATTTGTATTAATGTCAATTCTGCAATTAGTGTGCTAATTTTTTCTTTGTAATTTAGTACATTGCCTTTTTGTCTGGTATTTTTTAATGCGAAATGTATGCTACTAGCTGTTGTAGTTGTTCTAAAATTTCTGGTAAGGCATGTTTTTAGTTGTTCAAAAGTTTCGGGTATATTTTCTATCATTAAAATGTCTCTGACTTTATCTGTTAATTTTATTGCTACAATATATTTAATTAGATTTTTCTTCCCTTGATCATTAAGTTCAGAGTAGACAATTTCAATCATTGAAAAAAATATATTAAGATGTTTTGCTTTTCCGTCAAAGACTGGAATTGTATCAGAAGCTTTTTTGCTATCGAAATTCGACATGATTATAGAATTTTCAATTTCTGATGAAAGTTTCAATTCTTCTCCTTTATGTACCGTTAACAGTTCAATTGCTGTTAATTTTAATTTTTTAAATTCCTCAATTTTCTTTTCTCTTAAAGTTTTAGGTAGATATCCTGCTAATTTGCCAAATTTCTTACATAGTTGGTTAATCAAATTGTATTTTTCTTTTATAGTATCTTCTGTGTATTTTCTGTTTCTTGATTTCTTAGCATTTGTTATTAATTGTTGAATTTCTTGAAAAATTTGATCCATATGATTTACTTATTTATACAATATACATATATATATATATATATATATATATATATATATATATATTTTTTTTTTTTTTGTAAGTCTAAAAAAAAAATCTTATTGTCTATTAAACATTTTGGACATTAGTCCGTACAATTTGTTTTTTCACATATTGTTTTGCAAAATGCCATAATGCTATTAAAATAAAAACTACTAAAAAAATTATTACGATGTCTTGGCTTATTGCGATCTTGTTGTCATTTATGGCGTAGGCATTGGCCTGTCCTTCGACGTTTGCGTCTGCTATACCCATTTTAATTTCTTCCAAAATTAAATATTTTTTGTCTTCTTCTGTTACTTCAAATGTATGTAGTTGGTTCATTAAGTTGTTTTCCAGCCTTCGTCTTTTAAATTTTTGAGTTCCGCAATTAAGATTTTCTTTTGAGCGCCTTCACTTATGTTTATTACTCTTTGCAGGTCTTTGCAGGCTTGTTGGAATCTATGTTTCCTCCCTCCTTTCTTTTTCTTTTTTGGGGCTGTTGTCAGTCTAAATTGCTGCAGTTGATTTTTATAGTTTTGTTGCCTCTTTTTGTATTGTTCCAAAGTTATAGGCTTTGGACCTGCCGTTAATGGTGTTGGTATGTATTCTTGTGGTGGTGGAGATTCGTTAGTGTTTCTGGGCACATATTCTTCTGGCACCAGTAACTCTTCCCATTTTTTGAAAATATTGTCAATCTCCTCTTGACTTGACATTCGAAGGATATTACAGTATTACAGTATGTTGTAATTTAATATGAACAATATTATTATGAAATGTGTTTTTGTATTGTGTTAAAAGGGTGGTGCATAAGTATGTGTACACTATAGCCCAGATTTAAAATCTAGATAAGTTTTACATGAAAAATATATTTTTATGCAATGAAAATTTTTGCGGCATACCTTTCTAAGTCAAAATAGCAAAAATTGTGACGTATTTTAAATTTGGTGTAATTAAACGATTTTAGTCACAACTGACTACATTTTTTAAATAAGTTTATATATTAGTACGTTTCTATATAAAAAACTGCATAGATACTTTTTAGATTTAAAAAAAATGACAAAAAATTATCACAAATGTCTTTACTGGAGCAACTCACACATACATATTTCCTACAGTTTCTAAAATAATATATGTACATATCACTCAAAACCTGTCAGTATTTTCTTTCCAAATCTACAAAGAAAACCGAAGCTGCTGGGTGTCCGCCGGGAAGGTATACTACTTTGTTTTGGCGCCATTTTGGTAAACATTAGTGTTGACAGTTCATATTTGGCAGCCGTAAAGTAGACACGTGGCAAATTTATTATGACAAAAATATTCGATGTCACATCGCGTACAGCCAGGATTACAATGGAATTACTGCGAGACCTCTTTCCACAACAAGTTATTTCAAGAAATGGTGATGTTTATTGGCTTCCACGGGCGCCGGATTTGACTACTCCGAACTTCTTTTTGTGGCGATATCTAAAAAGGACTGTTTATTCATACAAACCAGAAACGCCTGAACATCTCAAACAAAATATTTGTAATGAAATTAATGAAATACCTCGTGAAATGTGTGAGAATGTAATAAAAAATGTGGTCATAAGGGGTCGCATTTGTAACGCTAATAGATGCGAACATTTATCTGATATTGTATTCCATGCATAATTGCCGACAAAAATAAAACATTTATCAATATAATATCCATTCTCTTTCATTTCAGAAATATAACCAATTAGTATACCTTCCCGGCGGACACGCTGTATTAGGCTACAAGTGCATATGGTACCAAAAATCGTGTTTTTACCTCACGACTTGTAGGAGTTATGAAAATTTCAAATACAGACTCGATAATATTTACAAGAAAAATAATACTATTTCTGAGGTATTCTGTTTTTGTTTGGCAAAGAGTAATCAATAAATTTTTTAATGATTTTTAAGCTGATCCCGCTACACAAATTATTCAGTCATTAATGTAAATATGGCAACATACTTTTATATTTAAATTAGTTTTATAAAAGAATGCTACGGTGATTCCTAAAAGTTCATTGTTATTACATAGTAATATATAAAGTATAGTGTAAATAAATCAGTTTTTTACGTAGGAAGTTGTCATGCTTTTCGTGTTATTTATATAGATATGTTAAATTCTGTTTGAGTTCCAATACGACTTATGAATTGAAAAACTGAACCAATTTTACTTCTTATATTACAGAAAGCTTTGAATATTAGTTTTCAATATTTCATGCAGTACTTACTGCTTCTACGTTTTCTGTTAGATGACGAACTATTTACATGACATTCCTCAAATGAATTGTCTTCGGATCTAGAAATTTCATTGTTTTCCACGTTTATTTCATTATCTTCTGATGTGTATTCTTCACAAGTTCTTTATTGAATCGCCAAAAGTAATTTCAAAATAATCTTAAGAGCTAATTGTAACAATTGTTCTTAGCAAAAGAATTTAAGTACCGATATAAATATGTATGCATTAACGAACTGGTTCTGTTGTTAAGACGTATCAATGACGTACATATGTTTGTTTGTTGAGTTATAACGATACCGTTTATAATGATCATTAACATAGGTTGGATTAATATACTTATTTATATTTAACACTAGCTTACACTACATTTCTTCCCCTTTTTAGATTTTAAGTTTATAAACAATTACAAATATGATAAAAACAATTTAATTGCAATTTCATATTTACATTTTTACAATTTGTAATTAATATTTTCTTTCTTTCTTAATCTAGCTTTTAGTGGTAATTCTGTAATATTTTCATCTTCGTCCTTCACATTCTCTGCATCAAAAAATTCTTCCTCGTCTTCGTCTTTTTTCCCACTCCCTAATTCTTCTCCTTCTTTTACTATTTCAACGCTTATATTCTCATTTTGTTCTATGTCTTGCGGAGTACTTGATAATATTACGTCTTTTGCCATTAATTTTAGTTGATTTCTGTGAGCAACCCTTCTTTGCCTATTAACTTCAATCAAATATAGTGTTTCACTAATTTTTTTGCAAATGATACCTTTGATCCATTTTGCATCACTACTTTGATCTGGATTCAAATACAAAATGTTTGTACCAACTTTTAAATCGACATTTTTAACTTTTTTGCTTTCTTGAAACATGTTTTTCTCCAAAACCTTTTTGTGTTTGTAATTTGTTGTATATACTTTTGTATTCGAGTCTCTTTTTAAGTTAATGTACGATAATAAAGTTATAGGTTTATATGATAAAATGAATTCATTTGGACACATACCTGTGACAGTGGATGGAGTGTTGCGGTATTTAAATAAAAAGTTTAATACGACGTTCTGGACAGAAAGTTTATTTGGCTTGTTAGATAAAAAATAAGCTTTCAAACTATTTTTTACGGTTTGAACACCTCTTTCTGCCAAACCATTACTGGGGGGGTGATAAGCAGGACTAAAAAGCTGACTTACTCCGTTTGATTTTAAAAATAATTTAAATTCTTCACTTCGGAATTGCGGTCCATTATCGCTTACTAGCGTGGAACAAAATCCATAATTTGCAAATAAAAATTTCAATTTTTCAATAACAACCATTGCTGATGTTTTATATAAAATTTGTGTATCAATCCATTTAGAAAAATCATCAACAACTATTAAAAAATCATTATTTTGGAACTGAAACAAATCCACATGAATACGCTCAAATGGAAAAGAAGTTGGAGGCCATGTGAAATTTGGACAATCTTTTGTCTTGTTTTGAGTTTTTTGACACGACGGACAATTTAAAACATAAGCCTCAATACTTTTATCAATGGAAGGCCACCAAACCGAAGCACGGGCTAATAACTTCATACGCACGATCCCAATATGAGTATCATGTAACAACGATAGAAATTTATCTCTTAAGATTGTGGGTATAACTAAACGATCTCCATAAAATAAACAATTTTTCTTAATTTCTAAGGAGATTTTTATATGATTATATGGAATTAATAGACTATTTGCTTTCAAGTCGTTTGACCAACTATTATTTTGAACAATTTCCATAACCTTCCGAATTGTAGGATCTTTTTTCGAATATAGGACAATATCCTCTTGGGAAATTGGGGCTTCATTAACGAAGTTGAAAAAATTTATATTTAAATTGCTAACATTAGTCTCACCTTCAAGAGGTAGACGTGACAACGCATCGACATTTTTTTGCTTTGAACAGGGGCGATACTTAATTTTACAATTATAATTCGATAAAAATAAAATCCATCTATGGAAACGAACGGATACAATATTAGATAAAGCCTTTTGGTCACCTAACAATTTTTCAAGTGGCTGGTGATCGGTGTATACTGTAAAATTATACCCATACACAAACTTATGAAATTTGCGAATTGCAAATACCACAGCTTTCAGCTTTACTTAAAGTAGATGAAACCATATAGCACGGCCTCTCCTGACCATCAACAACTACATTCAGAATAGCACCAACACCGTATGGAGATGCGTCACACGCAATTACAATAGGTTTATTTGGATCGAAATGAACCAACAAATTGTTATTGCACAATAATTTTTTACAGTTTTGAAAAGCAAGGGCGCATTCTTCATTCCACCACCATTTTACGTCTTTACGTAATAATTTATATAAGGGTGCTAAAATTGTAGCACTACTTGGCAAAAACTTGGCATAATAATTAATTAATCCTAAAAAGCTTTGAAGCTGGTCAATACTATTTGGTTCAGGTGCTCGTATTATAGCCTCCATTTTCGAATTTGAAGGTTTTATACCTTCAGGGGTAATGGTATGACCCAAATACTCAATGGTATTTACTAAAAGTTTACATTTACCCCAATTGATTTTAACATTGTATTCTTGCAATCTACTTAAAACTTTATATAATTTAGCTTTACAATCTTGTTCACAGTTACCAGCAACTAAAATATCATCTAGATATACTGCAACGCCACATATACCCTGCATAATTTGATCCATCACCCTTTGAAAAATCATAGGTGCAGTTGAAACTCCAAATGGTAAACGGCAAAATTGAAACAACCCCATATGGGTATTGATAGTTAACAACTCGCGAGAAAACTTATTTACGGATAGCTGTAAGTATGCCTTACTCAAATCGAGAATACAAAAACACGTTTTACCCCTCAAACTTGTGAGAATATCATCAATTAACGGTAATGGACATACATCCATTTCAATAACTGGGTTTATTGTTACTTTAAAATTTCCACAGATTCTTACAGTAGAATCCCTTTTTATAACACAAACTATCGGAGCTGCCCAAATACTTTTTTGGACGGGCTCTATTATCCCCTCGTCACGCATTCGACCTAACTCGGCCTCTACCGACTTTCTTAAACTTAAAGGCACCGTGTACGCCTTAAAAAATTTAGGCTGAGAATTTGGCTTGACAAAAATATCAGCTGAAAAACTTTTAATGGGGGTTGTACAATATAAAAATAAAGATGGAAAACTACTTTTCAACTCTTCCACGGTACTAGTTTGGCAGACGTTTTTTATAGATAAAATATCACTTGACTTACTCAAATTTACATTAAAAAAATTTCGCCAACCAGGAAGTAAAACATCTATCCAATTCCGTCCCATTAAAGGCGTGAATTGCCTATTAGATTTTACTACAATCAATTCCAAACCACTATTTCCATCAACTGTCACCCACATTTTACCAAGAACCTCTACCGTATTACCTGTTAAAACTTGTAAAGGGGGGAAATTAATACTGTTTAATTTTAAATCATTAAAATAAAATTTATAATCTACATTAGATATAACGGACACGACGGCTCCGGTATCTATTTCCATTTCCAAGGTTTTACCATTTACGACGAAACTCTTTACTAGTGGTGACGACTCCACTCTATTTACTCAGTTCATCGATCCCAGCTTAAACTCCAACTCGTTAACCTTGTTCTTTCTACCTAACTTGCTGTGGGTGGATTTATTGTATTTCGAAAAACACGCCTTCGCCGTATGCCCTTTCTTTCCACAGGCAAAACAAGTCCACTCCTTAGCCGGACAACTGCCGTTTGCATGCTTGGACGCACATTTGGTCCATTTTTCATACTTCTTGTATGTTTGGGGGTAATGATTTATGTTGTTGACCTCATACGACGACGGATGCATACTTTTTTGCTCTTTGTTGATTAGCTCGAACGATTGTGCCAATTTGCACGCTTCATCCCAAATCAATGATGATGTTGACAGCAATTTTGTCTGGAGTTGGCTACTGCTTACGCCACAAACTAAACGATCACGCAACGCTTCGTTTAGAAATGCACCAAACTCACAACGGGCTGATAATAGTTTCAGATTTAGAATGTATTCACTTATGGGCTCATTGGGTTTCTGGGAACAACTATAGAATTTAAACCGTTCGGCAATAATATTTTTTAAATTATGTATGAATTTTTATTAGTCGAACTTTTTCTTTATGTAAATTGTTAATTTTTTTAACGGGCTTAAGTTCGAATCTTGCATGACTGCAAATTATTTTTTGTTATTTTATTAATAAATGAATTTGTTTTTTAAATTCTATTTATTATTTTTATGTTAAGATTGGAATATTAAGAATATTTTTTAATAATCATCAAACCAGCAGAACGGATCAGTACTGATTTCGAGGCCGCTACGCCATCTCATCAGCGTTCTTTGTTCAATTTTTTTCCACTTTTGCAAGTGGTGCTAGTTAGTAGGAATATCAACTATTTAACCAATATTTTAACGAAAATTGAATATGAGAAGTTATCACATTCATATTATTAAGTTATTACATTTTGGTTAGTACGAAATTCCCCAACCCTGACGATTAATATTCCAAATATTCCAATATCTCTTTTGCTTTTTCCAGAGCCATCGGCTGCTGATAGGTAAAGCTTCTTTGTTATTTATGTTCAAGTAATTGAATTTAGTTGTCAATTTACTTTGAACAAGTGCGCGTGCCCCCGCAATGTTTTAAATTATGTATGAATTTTTATTAGTCGAACTTTTTCTTTATGTAAATTGTTAATTTTTTTAACGGGCTTAAGTTCGAATCTTGCATGACTGCAAATTATTTTTTGTTATTTTATTAATAAATGAATTTGTTTTTTAAATTCTATTTATTATTTTTATGTTAAGATTGGAATATTAAGAATATTTTTTAATAATCATCAAACCAGCAGAACGGATCAGTACTGATTTCGAGGCCGCTACGCCATCTCATCAGCGTTCTTTGTTCAATTTTTTTCCACTTTTGCAAGTGGTGCTAGTTAGTAGGAATATCAACTATTTAACCAATATTTTAACGAAAATTGAATATGAGAAGTTATCACATTCATATTATTAAGTTATTACATTTTGGTTAGTACGAAATTCCCCAACCCTGACGATTAATATTCCAAATATTCCAATATCTCTTTTGCTTTTTCCAGAGCCATCGGCTGCTGATAGGTAAAGCTTCTTTGTTATTTATGTTCAAGTAATTGAATTTAGTTGTCAATTTACTTTGAACAAGTGCGCGTGCCCCCGCAATGTTTTAAATTATGTATGAATTTTTATTAGTCGAACTTTTTCTTTATGTAAATTGTTAATTTTTTTAACGGGCTTAAGTTCGAATCTTGCATGACTGCAAATTATTTTTTGTTATTTTATTAATAAATGAATTTGTTTTTTAAATTCTATTTATTATTTTTATGTTAAGATTGGAATATTAAGAATATTTTTTAATAATCATCAAACCAGCAGAACGGATCAGTACTGATTTCGAGGCCGCTACGCCATCTCATCAGCGTTCTTTGTTCAATTTTTTTCCACTTTTGCAAGTGGTGCTAGTTAGTAGGAATATCAACTATTTAACCAATATTTTAACGAAAATTGAATATGAGAAGTTATCACATTCATATTATTAAGTTATTACATTTTGGTTAGTACGAAATTCCCCAACCCTGACGATTAATATTCCAAATTTGCAGTCATGCAAGATTCGAACTTAAGCCCGTTAAAAAAATTAACAATAATATTTTTTTCCGGACTAAAATGTGGCAAGATTACTTTTACCAAATCCTTGAACGTTTTACTTGTTGGCTTTCCTGGTAACAAAACCGATTTTATTCTCTTATAAGTTTCTGGGCCGACCAATGTTAAAAATAACGCCACTTTGTTTTTTTCTTCCACATTATTTATTATAAATAGTTGTTCAACCCGCTCTAAATATTCAGGAAAATCTTCTCCAAAAACAAATTGCTCAATTGACCCAACCAACGACATTGCTTTTTTATTTAATTTTCATCAAAATTCTTACTCGAACTTTTATAACCCACTTTTGAATATTATTTCAGCTGCTGGGTGCTTCGCGTGTAGGTTTTTTTGAACTAGCACAGTCTTATCATTAACCCAATTTTTTAGCAATAGTTTTTTACTATTTATTTAAATTTAAGTTTTCTTTTAACTTTTACACTTTTCTTTTATACTGCCGGGTTCCACACTACTCGTCGCCAAATATGATGTGTATTCTTCACAAGTTCTTTATTGAATCGCCAAAAGTAATTTCAAAATAATCTTAAGAGCTAATTGTAACAATTGTTCTTAGCAAAAGAATTTAAGTACCGATATAAATATGTATGCTTTAACGAACTGGTTCTGTTGTTAAGACGTATCAATGACGTACATATGTTTGTTTGTTGAGTTATAACGATACCGTTTATAATGATCATTAACATAGGTTGGATTAATATACTTATTTATATTTAACACTAGCTTACACTACATCTTCGTTGGCATTTTCCTGTATATTTTCATCGTCGGTATCAACTTCTATTTCTTCATCGCCTACAGCAGCCTTTAATAGTTTAGACACGCAAGTTACTTCGGCAATTGGAATTGACTTTCTGTATATATTTTTGTGGATATCCTTATGGTGTCCCATGAAATTCGCTAATTTGTCAACTGATGCCTCTTCCATGTTGAGCAAAGACGCAAATGTAGCTAATTGTTTTCTGAGATTTGTTCCTCTTAGACTTTCTGGTGATTGAGCACCACATTCTTCAGAGAATTTTTTCAACAATGGACAAGCTCTGTAATACTCTTTAGATAGTTTTGTAGTAGAAGTTTTGCAAAAAATATACTTGTTGTCATTAGTTATCCCTGCTTGAAATCTGTATAACATTGTCATTTCAATTGCTTTAACAGACATAGGACATAATAATACATTAACAGTTCTGCAAAGCTTACCACTGATTTTAATTCTAACAAACTGTTTGGCATACTTAATTGACTCTTGTGAAACGCTTTTCAATACGTCTTTATCAATAGTATCTGTTATAATTTCTTTGTTGCGAAAATTATCCACTGTTAACCTTTCGATTTCACCGGCACGTTTTCTGTTAAATACCTGTATATATATAAGCGTTGCCTGAATTAATGTCGTCCAACTTGATAAACAAAACTCTCGCATTAGGGTATCCATGGCCTTAACAATAAGCTTCTTTAGGTGCAAGTACAATTTTTGTATGTCCTCTTTTAAGGGAATATTTTCCTTTTTATCTCTCTTTTTATTTGTTTGATCTTCATTCTCAATTATTTTAAGGCGCTCTTTACTTTTCATAGGCAAAGCTAAAGCTCTTTTAATTTAATTTTCCTTTTTATGTTTAAGAAAAAGATGCCTACTTAGTTTGCATTGCAATGTTTTGCAATATATACAAAAGTGTTTCTTTGCTTTGTTTCGTGAATATGGAACTATGACTTCCCTGATGTTAAGTGGGACATCTATAATGTTCAGGCTATTGTTACTCTTCGAAATATTTTCACTTGTTCCTGCAGTTTGATCTGGCAAATATTCGGAAATAGTGCTGTCTCCCTTATATGTTGAGCACAAATCAGTTTTAGATATAATAGTACTGCTATTATTGCATACAGTTGAATTAGGCGATATAAATTCAGATGCAGGACTTTCTAATCGTGTTCCCGAGCAAAAGAGATTTTCTTTATTTGGTTATTGTTTATGTTCAATATCTACTTTCTTAGTGTTTAGAGGATCACATATGTTATTTGTACTTGTTTTCTGTAACCTATCCTTGGCGTTATTCGAAACTTCTATACTCTTTTCTGCTGGGGAGTCTTGAAAGTGTTCAGATATGGTAGTACTGTTATATATGGGCGTAGGTGAATCGATCGACATAAGCTCATCGAAATAATTTTCCATTATGTTTTCTGATCTGGACGTTTCTATGGTATTTTTCACTATAATATCTTCATTTTTATTAAAGTTGGTCAATCGGATACATCACGCTATTTTCAGCGGAGTTGTCTGCTAAAATTTTATTGTCATGTGTATAAGTCTTATTAAGTTCATTATCACTTACTGGAGATAGTGGTATACAGCAAAGGGTATAATATGAGGAAACATCAGAGAGAGACATAGAGTTACTAGAAGACTGTGGCGACACATCTACAATTGATCGACTAAGCTCATTTTTTTCCATTTCTCTAGGAATCAACAAGTTTTCGTCGAGGTTAGAACTAATAGCAGATCTATTAACATCTGTATCAGCTAATATATGTTCAGTCCCAGTTTTCGGCGATATTCTTGTATCGGAAAGAGGTTTTTGGCCGTGTAATAGAGTAAAAAGTGAAGGGACTGCAGTGAGAGACGAATTAATATTACGAGAAGTTTTTTCGCAAACTCTTTCTACACTTATAATTGTCGCGATATCAACATCATTCTGGTTTTCTGAAGAAAGCTCATGTAATGTACCACAATCTTGTAAAGTAGGTTCATCGATCTTCTCAAGCTTATTAGCAAAAGTCGCACATTTGTCTTTTAAGTTTATCTGATTTTTAGGCATTTTGTTGAGATGCTTATTGGCGGTTTGTTTGCACTTTTAATTGCAGTGTAATATTTGTATTTGGCGTTATTGTTTGGGGACTTATTTGGTGAAGTTTGCTTTTCAGGACTTTGGAAGAAATTCGTTTGTGCATAAAGATCATCTTCGAAAACGTTTGAGGAGTCATTATCTGCAGATGTCTGACAATAATCAGTTGCAGAAAGTTGACTTTTTTGCAGTTGTACCAAACACGAAGATTTGCTTTTTTTGTCGGAAAGTGTTTTAAATGATGATGAAGGTTTGGAATATAATTTTGTTGCCAATGAATATAGTTTTTCTTCTCTCTTTCTTTTAAGATCTAGTAAATATGACTTATCATCTAAATAATATACAAATGCATATAATTTATCAGCTACAGCGAGAAAATGTTCATTTTTAAATTTTTAAACGTACTAAAAGGTGATACATTTAAAGGATAACATTGTCATTCGTAAGTTATTGTGTTCTATATTACAAAAATGTCTTCGTTTTTCAAGTTCATTGTATATTCCACGATCAGGAAGGAGTTCTATCCTTCTTAGAATTACATTTGAGACAAAAAAAATTTATAAAATTTTGTATAATATAGCCGTACATTTATTTTATTTGGAAAAAAGGAATCAGCACGATTAAATTCAGTTAAAGTATTAAACAACAATATAAAACAAGTAAAACTGCTATATTCGGCTGTGCCGAATCTTAAATACCTTTCACAGATGTAATTCTTCTTTCTTTCTTGCTAAAACAGAAAGTAGGTTTAATTAAAATATCAAAATGATGTTGTCGGTTACTTTTATATTTAAGAAAACGTTTAAATTTTTTGGCTAGGAAGCTAAATGTTTGGGTTTTTCTATTTCTAATACCTCTGAACGTCTTTCAAAAATATTAAATATGTTTAATTTAAAGACAAAAAGTAAAAATTTGTTTCATGTACTCCAAAAAGTTCTGATTGTCTAACCGTAAAATACACTTTTAGATTTTTTTGGTTTTTAATACCAATTTTTTTTCCTATATATGAAGTAGGTATAATTCATCATAAAAAACAAAAATAGCAAAAAATGTAGATTTTTCCAACCCTGCAACCGAATTTATAATTTTTAATTCCAATGTAATTCTTAAAGAAGTATAAAATAGGTCTAATTCACTGAAAAAAAAATTGGGAACATATATGTTTACTTTTATGTACTAAAATATTTCGATTTCCCAATCCTGGAACCGAATTTTTAATTTAAAAATTTTTAATAATAATTTAGTTCTTAGCGAAGTATTAAATATGTTTAATTCACTAAAAAAGAGAACCAAAATTGGGAACTTTTATGCACCGAAAATTTTTTAATTTTTAATAACAATTTAATTCTTTCTGAAGTATAAAATAGGTTTAAAAAAAGTATAAAATAGGTTTAATAAATTTAAATTTTGGTTTAAAACACAAAATTTGGATATTTACCAAGATTTGGATATTTTATGTACCAAAAATATTTCGACTTTCGAACTCTGGAAGCGATTTTTTATTTTTTTACAAATACAATTCTTAGTGAGACAAAAAATAGTTTTACTTGAAAAAAAATTAAATTTCTTAATATTCTGGTTACTTTCATGTACCATAAAATATTTCATTTGTCCAACCCTGGAATCGAAATTTTGATTTTTTAAGAGTTTAACACCAATTTTGTTTTTCCTGAATTATAAAATAGTTTTAATTAGCAAAAACAACAACGTCAGTTGCCTCTGTGGATCCTTTTTTGCATAAAAATATTTCAATTTCCCAACCGTGGAACGAAACTTAAATTTTTGTTTGTGTGTTTATTTTTCATTGCAACTCTTAATGAGCCATGAAATAGTTTCATTTAAGAAAAACTTAATGTTTGTAACCATTTTGGTCACTACATGAAGTACAGCAAAATATTACAGTTATCCAACTAAATCTAAATTTCGGGTTTTTTTTAATTTTTGATACCAATTTTTTTTTCCTGAACTAAAAAATAGTTTGAATTAACAAAGAAAAACAACGTCAGTTGCCTTTTTGGTTACTTTTAAGTATTAAAAAATATTCAATTTCTGGAAGCGAAATTTTACTTAAAATTTTTTTTAATCTTCATGATGTATAAAGCGCTTTTATTTAAGAAAAACTTAAAATTTTTAACCACTTTAATTATTATGAATGTGCCAAAAAAAACTTTTACATACCCATCCCTGGAAAAAATTTGTAGTTTTTAATAGACAATTGAAGCTTCCCAAAGTATGAAATAGATAGGTTTAATTTACAAACAACTAAAACAATAATTGGTTTTTGCTATTAATTTTGCGTCGAGAAATAGGTGTAAGATCGCAGCTCTGGAACCGTATTTCGGACTTCTGAATTTCAATACTACTCTATTCAAGTTTATTTCCAATCCAACAGTCCACGAACGAAGTCTCTAGCTCTTTTGGGGGCTTGGGAAAACCGTACAGACACGGACATCTCTCAATTGTCATCTCTATTTATAAGGATCGTGAATATATATACTTTATGGGGTCCTATATTAATAACGAAAAAATTACACATGGAAGGACAAAGCTTTGTATACCCTTTCACTTTTTTGTGAAGGGTATAATAAAACTTGATTTTAATGTTCTGCAGTATTTTAATCTATTTTTCTATAAGCACGATTTTTTTGACATGGAGAACAATAGGTTACGAATTTTGTCACTAACATATTTTAAAACACAAAGACATTACGTTATATCACGAAAAGTGTAAATAATATGAGAAAACTGACACAGATTGCAACATGTAGAAAAATTGTGCCTAAAAACCAGCAGAACTTCATAGTTTTTGCTTTGTGATATACATATGTAGACGGGTACACCTTTTCGAAAGCGTCGCATTGAATTCAGATAACGACAATTGTAATTAGTCAGTTTTAATTCAGAAAGCAGCAGTTGTAATACAGATTAGTAAATTTAAATTTAGAAGGCAGAAATTGTAATTCAGAGTGGTCAATTTCGATTCAGAAAGTGGCATGGTAATTTAAAAATCGTCAATTGCAACTTTGAAAGAAGAGTAGTTTTGAGAATTATAATCAATTTTCTTATAACAAAGGAATGTAATGAACATAAAAAGAAAATATGTATTTACATACATATACCCATAATCATTTTAAGAAAATGTTTATCAAAACTTTTTAACAATATGTATTTTAATTTTAAATATTATGAATATGGTGACAAGTATCTATTTGTTAATATATTTAAAAAAATAATGATAAAAAATATTTGGACAAAAGTCGCAACTTTTCCAAAAAAAAACATAATATAAAAGGTTTTTATTTACATTATTTATTATATTCTGAATTTCAATTGGCGTATTCTGAGTTACAATTAATAATATCAATTACAATTGCCGCTTTCTGAAATGATTAATTCGAAATATAATTGCTGCTTTCAACTGACTAATTGGAATTACAATTGAAGCTTTCTGAATTACATATGTATGTAGTACATTTTAGTTTGATTTCAAATACAAAACCAAATCTACACCTTTTCCAATTGTAATTCAGAAAGCAATAATATTTTGGATTAGTCAATTTAAATTCAGAAAGAGGCAATTGTAATTCAGATTAGTCAATTTAAATTCAGAAAGCAGCAATTATATTTCGGTGTATTCAATTTAAATTCAGAAAGCGGGAATAGTAATTTAGAATACACCAATTGAAATTCAAACAATAATAAATAATATAAATTAATTGTATATTTTTGAGGAAAAGGATAACTTGTGACTGTCCAAAAAGTTTCTTTCATTATTTATTTAAAAATATATTAATAAAAACATGTTATTCAAATGTAGTAAGAATTTTAACGAACATTTATATTGTTACATTAAATTGAATTAAGATTCATAGGCTAATTGTTCGAAATTTGTTTTTAAATCTCAGAAAGACATGATAAATATTCCAAGGCACAAAGGAAAGTCAACATCAGTTTTATTCAACTTACACAGCAGAGCAGAACAGCTGTTTTCGAAAGACGCAACCCTTTCATCATCAGTGCTCATGTGTATTGTGTTTGTCACCACTTATTAGGTGGCTTAGTTGAATTTGATAACAGTTCCTATTCACACAAATTTTATTACGAAAAAGAATCCGAGAACTGTATCAACCTGATGTTAGCATGTTATTGTTATAATACCCGTGTGTACACATGAGCACTGATGATGAAAGGGTTGCGTCTTTCTAAAACAGCTGTTCTGCTCTGCTGTGTAAGTAAAATAAAAACTGATGTTGACTTTCCTTTGTGCCTTGGAATATTTATCATGTCTTTCTGAGATTTAAAAACAAATTTCGAACAATTAGCCTATGAATCTTAATTCAATTTAATATAACAATATAAATGTTCGTTAAAATTCTTACTACATACAAATTTAAGCTATGGCTTGAGCTACCAATAATAAAAAATATTGGAAAAACGTTCACATGTACTTAAGTATAAAATTCAAACCAAATAAGTTTGACTTAGGTATGATGGGACAAAAAATTCAGAAAAATGGGACATGAAGAAAAAAAAAGAAAAAAAAAAATATAATCAAACGGTAACACGGGTATTATAACAATAACATGTTAACATCAGGTTGATACAGTTCTCGTATTCTTTTTCACAATAAAATTTGTGTAAATAGGAACTGTTATCAAATTCAACTAAGCCACCTAATAAGTGGTGACAAACACAGTACACATGAGCACTGATGATGAAAGGGTTGCGTCTTTCGAAAACAGCTGTTCTGCTCTGCTGTGTAAGTTGAATAAAACTGATGTTGACTTTCCTTTGTGCCTTGGAATATTTATCATGTCTTTCTGAGATTTAAAAACAAATTTCGAACAATTAGCCTATGAATCTTAATTCATGTTATTCAAAATTTTTCATAAAAACTTTTTTAAAAATAGATTTTAAATACATACATATATTTCTTTATGAATATGGGGATATGTACATATGTATGTAAATACATAAGTTTTTTTATGTTCACTACATATCTTTGTTATAATAAAATGAATAATAACTATAAAAACTTTTCTTCCTACTGAATTACAAGTGACGATTTTTGAATTACCATGCCATTTATAGAATTTAAATTGCCTAATCCGCTATGCAATTGCTTCTTACTGAATTCAAATTGATTAATCCGAAATACAATTGCTCCTTTCTGAATTACGATCGACTAATCTGCATTACAATTGTCGCTTTCTGAATTCAAAGTACCGCTTCTGAATTAAAAATAGGGAAGATAAAGTATTTTAGTATTATATGTGTGTATTTATTTCATCTTTATATGCAGAAAATAAACATCAATTCTACATGAAAAAAAATATATGTATTGTAACATTTGCCAAATGAGTATTTTTCTAGAATCGTTCATAATTTTGTAAATTTTTACAGTCGAACATGAAAGTACGTGATTCAAAATGTTGTGTCCGGAAACCTGCGTGATCGTCTTTAATTAATAAATTTCGTGATCGTGAGCTTAATTTTGCTTACCAATACTTAATTTCTAATACCAATAATTAATTTATAATACCAATAATTAATTTCTAATACCAATTCAAATTTTAAGTTAAGCAAGTATTTATTAAATTAAATTGTTTTGTGAAGCTGTCTTAAGTAGAATTGTTTTATGAAAACTGTACATGTGGATAATATATGTAGATATACATACTTTTTTTATTATTACCTACATATGTACATATGTATGTATGTACATAGTACTTACACCTACTGTGTTCACATTGAAACTCGAATTAAAAAATGTTTTTTCGCATATGCAGAACGATTTGAAAATATATTTGAAATGGTAATAATACTGATCAAAATCTTTCGGGATTATGACTTTCAAATCAATCTAAATTAGAGCGATGAGCGTATCAGGATCAGGGTACAGATCATTCGGAGGCAAACATAAACTTGAATATACTGTACATACGGCAACTGTTGCTAACGCGATGCTCGATGCTATAATTTAGGCAAAGCTATAGTTTTTTTTTTTCAAGCGCACAGGCAAACTAGATTTCAACAAAAACTGTTTACTTACCATTTTTTGCGACAATAAAAGCTGCAAATTTTGCGCCATTAAATTTCACTGTGCAGGTCTTTCGTTCTATTTGCTGAACCTTTTTTGACTCCATAACGGAAAATTCGTCGTTGTGGAATTTTACAAGATAGAACATCTGAAAAATATGGCATTATTACTTTAAATAATTGGAATGTAATTAGGACTTACACTGTTTTTTGCAATGATCTTTCCGTAAGTTTTGTCTTTACGTTCGGCCAATTCAAACAAGTTCTCATGAACTTGTTTGAACAGCAGTCTACTCAACGGCGAATTCATATAGAAGTAGACTGGCTGTCAAATACCATGAGAAAAAGTTTTATACATAGATTTTGGCATTTGACTTTTAAAAATATCTGCATTATCGCTCGCACTTTTGGTAGATATTCGTCTTCATAGTACCGTTATTAATGTAGCGTGGGTTTTTATGAAGCTACCAGATCTGACTATTTCAAAAGTTGAAAATAGTGCAGCTATTTGTATATTGCATACTATATGTAGTTTAATAAAACTTGCTATATAATAAACAAATGTTTTCTTGGGTTACAAAATGACGAGTTAATAATATGAAGTTATTGCTTTCAATCTTTCGTTTCATGTAAATGTCCATCACTTTTTAATATAAGATGAATATATGTATATTAATATACATGGTAGCATTCATCAACATATATAAACAACTAAAATATGTAAGTGTTATATTTGGCTGTACCCATGGCCGAATGAACAGCTGATTTGAAATTTTCTAATGATTTTTTGCAAAGTTCTGTTTTCGCATACTATCAAATGTTGTTAACATTTCTTCTGCCATTATTTAACTTGTTTACATTTTGCAGTTTGTTTTCATACCCTCCAAAAAAGAATGTGGAGGGTATACTCACTTTGTCATTCCGTTTGTAACGCAGCGATATATCCATCTAAGACGATCTGAGCATGTCCGTCCGTCCGTCTGTTGAAATCATGATTCAGTCCAAACGAAAAGAGCTAGACCCTTGAAATTTGGTACAAATATGTCTTGAAGGATAGCACAAGTTAAGTTCGGAGATAGGCTAAATCGGGCAAGAGAGAAAAAAGTTCCTCTAAGAAGAGCTAAACCAACCTCTAAAAAAACAATATAATATTTAAATTTTTTTTGTAATTTCGTTAAAATTTTGTAAACATTTTTGGACCCCGCCCCCTTTAGTGGGCGTTATTATATGCAAAAAAAGTGTAAATTTAACAAATTGATTTACTTGAGCACACATTCCTTAAAAATAAAATTTTTAAGCTTTAATGACGAAGTTGAGACGTAACATGGTACTAGTCTGGCCTACCCCCTCTTCCCCCTAAATGAACCTTTGAGAATGGTGAAATATATATATATATATATATATATATATATATATGTATATGTATACATATATATATATATATATATATATATATATATATATATAATTATATTGTATAATGGATGGGCCGCTCTACAAGAAACACAATATTTGGTGAATTTTTTTAATTTTGTTTTTATAAATAATTATTTGTTATTTATATTTGTGAAAAGCATATGAAAACATTTTAAGAATTTTATAAGTGTAGCAACATTTACCTAACTAATACGACTTTAACGTTCGCCTAAATGAGCCTTTAGTATATGTGTAGTTTTACCATGATATAATGTCAGTCCAAAATGTTTTTATCTGGCAGCTTTGGTCAATTTAAGACGAACTAATTTTACTTCGCTTGACTTTGCACTACAAGAACGAAAGGGACAGATATATTTTTCGTAATGTTAATAAAGTGAAATAATCAATTCGCTTTGGAAAGAATTCATTTTACTACACGTCCACACGAGCAATAAATTTGGCAATTATTGCCGTGGCAACCGTCAAATTTGATTGCCGACACAAGATATTCAGGCATGTTCCAGAAAAGTAAATGAAGTTAAATTTTTAAATTTTTATTTTTGATTTTCTGCAAAACTAGTAGTTTGGTGTTACATTTTTCAGTTAGAAATGAAAAATTATTTAAAAAGCATACGGAAATTATAGCAAAAAAACTAACAATTTTGGATAAAATCAAAAATAAAAACTTAAAAAATTAACTTCATTTACTTTTACTTTTCTGGAACATGCCTGATTAACGTGTGGACCAAATGAATATATGTTAGAACACATATTCGGCAACAAATGTTATAATACATTGCCGAGCAATAATCTTTTAACACATGCTGTCAAATTGAATTGTCGTTTGATTGAAATTTTTGTCTTATAAGAAAACAACACTGTTTATAATGTTTTAAGATATGTACGTGTTCGCTACGAGATATACAAGCAAGAACATTGGCAATTGACGTCGCGTTTCTGCCGGCGTTATTGCTTGTATCAAGACACGAGATGTTGCTCGTGTGGTCGCAGTGTTACGTACAGATATGCCGTGTTTGCTGATTAATCGACATTTCGCCGTTTTTTGCCTCATATATATTGAAGTGTCGATTTGCTGATATTTGCTCAAAAAATACCGATGTGTTTTGAGACCCAAGACATTCTTCTGAACTCAATTTACAGTTTCATTGTTCAAATTATGGTGGTTACCGAAACAGCACGAGCTATAAAATTTATTTGTAAAACGTCAATTTTTTTTTAATTAGCCTGCAAAGGGATTTGCTTTTCTGCAGAATAAAAGCGAGCCCACAACCATTGGAGTGACAGGCTAGCGTTACACCCATCATCCACTGGGGCCGACATGTTATTTTATATTATACAATCATTATTTAATGAACAAGTGTTGTGTTTTGCTTATAAAAATATGTTTTCTTTTCATTAAAATTTTTATTTTCAATCAGCCAATTTATCTTTTTCCGATATATTTTGACTGATTTTTTTTATCAAAATCATAATCTTTATTTTCAATACAAAATTTTCATTAACTTTAACTGCATATTTCACAATGTCGAATGCAACAAAAGCTAAATTTTGTAAATTGGTTTTGTTTCAAAAATATTTATACGAAAGAAAGAACTATGTTGGCATTGTGAAATAGGCAGTTAAGCTAATTTTGACAGTTCAAACTAACAAACAAAAATCCAACAATGTTTACCTTCTTAATGCTGTCAAATAGTTAAGTACGTTGGTTGTTGTCATGTACTAGAGAAGGCACCTTACATATAATTCCACCATGGTTGATAGTGAAGACATTGTCAAAATATGTCAAATTCGCCGTGTTCTTGTTTTTTTTTCACAGCTGTGTTTTTTGAAACAGTCCGTATCTTTAGTACTCTCGACTAACAGCAGCAATTATTGTTTAGCCAAATTTTAAATTAGTTTGGAAATTTAATAATGTTTATAAATGGTTGGTTTTATTTCGTTTTAATGTAAGAATTTTACAAGTTCTTCATAAAAGAACTTCAGTGCATTTTTATTTCAGTGTTCTTAATTGATAAATTAGAATTAACTACATACATATGCCTGGTAAAATAAATTGTGTGCACAAACATACATATGCATGTTAAAATTCAAGTTTTATAATTTCTAAAAAATGTCATATAAAAATAATTTAATTAAATCATTTAATAATAAAAGTTCCAATAGGACAAAAAAAGAGACAATAATAAAAGAAATTATTATATAGATGCTGTATGAATGTGTGTGCATACGTATCCAGCGGTAAAAAGATGTAGGAATGTTTTCTACTTCTCCTTTTGAACGTTTAAGGCCTTCCCGCTCCATTCCATTCTCATATCTCTTATACACACGTCATTGCGGAGAATGTTTTCCACTCTCGCTTCTTTCCAAATGGCTCTGAGGAGGTCTCGAAACTAATGACTTTTAAATCGCGTGGATATTAACCACTGATAATAGCCTGCTATTTTATAGATTAACAAAAAATTACAATAAAAAATTTATATAAAAAATTTAAAACTTCAGATTAAAAACAAAAAAGAATATTTCAAATGTAATTGCAAAATTAATATATATTCATACATGTATATTAAATAACATTTCCCTTATTAATCTTCTTTAATTTTTTGTTTATAGATTTTTTGTATTTATAAATATTGTATTTTTGATTATTTACGTAAGAGTTAGGGGCCTTCTATGAACAAAAAATTATTTTGCTTTAACGAAAGAACACAAAAAGTATTACTCCTTACCTTTCCCCTTCTAATAGAAGGGAAGATGGAATGTAAGTTGAATCTTTTTTACTGATTGGTTGAAGCCTTGTATAAGGCCCCTCTAGTAGATGCAATTGAATAAAATATATGCCTACGCAGGTCTTCAGTAAGGTTTGTAGTGAGAAGGTCTTCTGAGTTTTCCTGCAAGATATATACGAGTATGGGTGTTAATATTCAAATTATACATTAACATTGTAATATCGATATCCTCCAACCAATTCCACATTTCGAATATTTAATTATAGAGACAGTTATAAATAAAAATGTACTAAAAATAATATTGACTACTCTTTTTGACACTTGGGATTTTTGGATTTGTTATTAATTGCTAACTTTGAAACCCACACCAAATGGTAGTATATTAGCAATATAATGCAACTATGAAATAAGTTCACCAGTAAAGATGAAAAAAGCTATTAAAACCAAATTTCAAAATCATTAACAAAACGGTTATAGAAAACACTTCACACCTTTTGTTTTCAACTCATTTTCATGTATAAATCGTTTATCATCACATACCTGAATATTCATAAATTTTTAAGGAAGGTGATATATAAATTCAACAAGTAAAAACGTTATATTCGACAGTTTCGAATCTTAAATACCTCCCAAATACTTAGTAAGTAAATTTAAATGTTTAACTTGGTGAAACAGAGTTCCTTTATATAATATCGTACGTCAACGCCCACTGAAGGGGGCGAAGTCAAAAAATAGACTATATCATGTCCGTCTTAGACTTCATCAATGATCAAGAATATATATACTTTATGGGGTCCAATTCTTTTTGGAGGGCATTAAAACTGTATTTTGTCGAGGTCTCTCTGCCTAGGGCCGTAGGGGAGGCACTTCACCCTTGTTATAAAACTAAAAATTAATGTTTGGGATAATTAAATGTAAAATTTATTTAAAAAAAATATAGGATCATTTTAGGGGAAAAAGGGGAGTACCAGATTACGTCTCAGCTTCATCAATAAAGTTTAAACATTTAATTTTTAAGTAATGTAGGCTTACGTAAAACAATTTCTTCAATTTTTACACTATTTTTGCATGTAATAGCGCCCACTAAAGAGAGCGGGGTCCAGAAATTAATTTTTTTTATTTTATGGCTCCAAGTTTTACGCGTTGGACCTTCTTGACATAAAAATATATCATTTGCTTAACAAAATTAAAAAAAAACGTAAAAAATTATGTTTTTAGAGGTTAGTTTAGTTCTTTTAGGGAACTTTTTTTCCATGGGCCGATTCAGCCCATTTACGATTTTGACCTGTGCTATCTTCAAGATATATTTATACCAAATTTCAAGAGTCTGCCTCTTTTCGCTTGGATTGAATCGTGATTTCCACATGTCTGTCCGTCCGAATATAAAAAGATAGTTCAACAAAACTGGTGATTGCGCAATTTTCTAAGAAATGTATGTATATTCAAATGGACATGGGAATTGATTTAGTATTCCAAGGACCCAATTTATAGCTAAAAATGTGCTGCAGTTTTCTCTCCAATATATAATTTATGGTCTAGGAGAATTTATTTGTGACACGATTATTAGGTAAAAAATATGGACCAAAAAATAATCAATAATTTGCTAAAACTAAGTGTTCTTTAGTTTGGAAATTAGTATTAATTTACGGAGAGATACCTAAGGAGTTTATTTACTTGAATTTCCATGCTTCTGTTAAAAGCGGTTTTTGTGCCTATGTACTATGATAGAAAAATTAATGAAATGAAAATACCTGGAAAATCATATTTGTATACCTAGATCATGACGGCATAATCGTTCAGCATGAAAGTACAAAGTCCACAAAATTTTTTACGCAGATGAAAAGTGAAACCGAAATGATTGTAAAAATGTGGCAACAAATTTATATTCATATTACTGAGATTGTTTGCGAACATGTTCGTAGATTATGCACACCACATAACAATTGTCCTTGGTGTATATGAGCCATAATAAAAGTAATAAATATTATTTTGTCTATTGTTCGGCTAAAGGTCATGTTTTTGATAAAATTAATAAACATTAAACATTTTCTTTTTATTTAATTTTAATAGTTATTGCTGATCATCCCAATATTTCGAATCTTCAGAGGAAACACTGTTGGATACAAAACAATAATAATAAAATAATTTTTTAATTTAATTATTAAAAATTTCACTAACACAATCATCACTACATACATGTACAATTAAAATTTAATAATAATTAAATATTTTATAAGAAAACTTCCATATACTCTGCGTCGATCGTCTTTGGCTGCGAAAAAAACCGATTTGATGGGGTTATTTCTTGTGTTTATTTATTATATTTCTATAAATCTGAGCGCTTTTCTCTGTGTCTTGTTTATAGTTAAGTCTTTTCTCTGCTGGAACGTCAATTATATGTAACATCTCTAAAGTGAATCTCCTGGAATAATGTTTTTCTTCTTGTAATATTTTTACGTCCTCAAAATTTGGCATGTGATTTTCTTTCGCACAGTGGGCCGCAAGTGCAGTTTTTTGCTCCAGAGGTTTGTCCTTCATTTTTATGTCCGACTTATGAGATGCTAGTCTGGTCTTTAGTTTAGTTTTCGTTGTTCCTACATATTTTTTGTTACATGTGTCTGTCCATCACCGTTGCAATTAATGCTATATATATCATTGCATCTTTCTACTTTATTTATTTTTGTTTTAGTGTTAATAAACTTTAAATTGAATATAAATACACCAATAAAACCATGATACTTTTTATGTTCGTAAAGTATGCGGGCTGCATATATATATATATATATATATATATATATATATATATATATATACATATGCATATGTATATATATGTATATATATATATATATATATATATATATAAATATATATTTTTACGTATGTATATATACATATGTATATATATATACATATATGTATATATATATATATATATATATATATGTATATATATATATATATATATATATATATATATATGTATATATATATATATATATATATATATATGTATATATATATATATATATATATATATATATGTATGTATATATATATATATATATTTGTTTTTTTTTTATATTTATATATATATATATATATATATATATATATATATATATTTGCTTTTTTTTATATTCATATATATATATATATATATATATATATATATATATATATATATAAATATGTATATATATATATATATATATATATATATATATATAGTATATATATATATATATATATATATATATATATATATATATATATACCCCACCTCTTCAAAAACTCGCATTATTGATAGATTTTTAATATGTTAAAGGCGATATTGGATTATATTTGTCTCTGAAAGTCCACGATATAATTCTTTTAGTTTTTGCCATCTTTAATAAATATGGATAGAACGTCTTTAATCACCCTCGCTGTGTCATTATAACTGAGCTACTGAGCTATTAAATGAACTAGCTCAGTAAATGAACGCTCAGCTCACTGAGCTGAAAAGCACAACTCTACTATGAGCTAGTTCAATTGAACGTTTCAGTGAGCTGAGAGAAATGAGCGCTCACTACAATAGATGATTTTAGATCAGTAATGAGCGCTTTTTTGTCAAAGAGCTTCTGTTTCAGAGCGGTTTTGTTTCAAAGCGCTTTTGTTTCAGTGCGCTTTTGTTTCAGAGGTCTTTGGTTTCAGAGCTGAGCGGTTTTGATAATTTCTGTCATATTTGTAATGATACCACAGATTCTTAATATTCTGCCAGACAAATATATATACGTCAGACAAATATATATAGTTCATTTAATAGCTCAGTAGCTCAGTTATAATGACACAGCGAGGGTGATTAAAGACGTTCTATCCATATTTATTAAAGATGGCAAAAACTAAAAGAATTATATCGTGGACTTTCAGAGACAAATATAATCCAATATCGCCTTTAACATATTAAAAATCTATCAATAATGCGAGTTTTTGAAGAGGTGGGGTATATATATATATATATATATATATATATATATATACCATATATATATATATATATATATATATATATATATATATATACATATTTATATATATATATATATATATATATGAATATAAAAAAAAGCAAATATATATATATATATATATATAAATATAAAAAAAAACAAATATATATATATATACATACATATATATATATATATATATATATATATATATATATATATATATACATATATATATATATATATATATATATATATATATACATATATATATATATATATATATATATATATACATATATATATATATATATATATATATATATATATATATACATATATGTATATATATATACATATGTATATATACATACGTAAATATATATATTTATATATATATATATATATATATATATATATATATACATATATATACATATGCATATGTATATATATATATATATATATATATATATATGCAGCCCGCATACTTTACGAACATAAAAAGTATCATGGTTTTATTGGTGTATTTATATTCAATTTATTGTGGCATGTCTACAGAACCAATCTTTATGTATAGAACTGGTGCGATGAAACTATGTTTAGAAAAATACCAGTACGTGAGAAAGGTTTTAGTGCTTTTTGTTTGTTATGTAGTCAAGTATGTCTATATGCCTGCATTTCATTGGTTCTTACACCAAATCATCAGTAGACTTTAACCTAATTCCAAAATAACAAAACCTCTTAGCTTATACATAAACTCCCAAAAATTAATTAAGAATTACACAAGCAAAACCATAGGATTTGAAGTTGAAGAAAACACAACAAACAAATTTTATTCGATATATATCTATTTTGTTTTTCCACCTTCATACAATTAGTCTGCCGTTGGCAAACAATAAAAGATATAAAAGAGGCACAATGAAAAACAAAATCTACGCAAAACGTTAAAAAAAAAAAAAAAATATATATATATATATATATATATATATATACATATATATATATATATATATATATATATATACACATTTATATATAAATATATATATATATATATATATATATGTAAATATATACGAGTATATATATATATATATATGTATAAATGTGTATATATATTTATATATATATGTATATATATATATATATATATATATATATATATGTATATATATATATATATATATATATATATATATATATATATATTATTCAGTGTGGCCCTTTATCTGGCACACTGGAAGATGGGGCTTTGAAACCCCTGGCATTAAGACCAAGCCCAGTACGGTCTTACTTATGGTATTTCTGGAAAGATGATATTGAAATGGCAGAACCCTGGGCTGGTGGATGTGGTATTTTGGGACGTAAGTATGTATGAGTGAATTTGTACAGAAATGGCTCCCAGGCTAATGCCACAACTGCCTTCGTGCTATTAAAACTTGGGGAGTCTCAAAGTACGTTTGAAGTTCGTCATCATTAAGTTGGTGGTGTAGGTCCGGATGCCAATTCCCGGTTGGCATGGATCTGGCTCTGTCGGATTATGCATAAGGTCTTACCGTCAACCCGCGCATGGACCTCACTGCTTGCAAAGGGACCCATGGGATCTTAACGTGACTGCACAACGAACGGAGATAGCGGCTGCGAGTTTGGACCCAACGGAATGGAGAATAAAAATAGAACTAACTTAAGAGCGGGCGCGGGAAGCTCAGGAAATGGAGAAATTGAAAATCCGTTTCTGAAGAGGCCGGTGATCCTTAGGTCGCCCCCTACGGTGGTGAACATGCCGGATAGGGGAAGTTTTAGCTCCACAGCTAGTGGTGGGCAAGAGCCGACGAGCAATGTTGCCAAATTAGGAGAGAGGATAGCAAAGCTATTAGACTTTCTCAAGACAAGGTCGAATGTCCACAAGGATATAGTTTCGATGTCTCGGGAGATACAGGCGTTGTATATGCAGATGTCAGATGAGCTAAGCAGTGGAACTGCTAGTAAGGGCAAAGCACATTGCAACAAGCAGACGCAGGCAGGGGATATGATAGGACCATCTCCCCCTGTCCCTGCAGGCGCGACCTTGAAGCGTAGAAGAGATGAAAATACTCTTATGCCAAAGGGGAATAGGGCTAATAAGAAGAGGAAGGATTTAGTAGATGATGTCGCAAGTAGTGAGGGTAGTTTCATAGGATCAGCGTTACCGGATGGTGCTGCTATGCCGAACCCGACAACTAAGGAACCTGGTTGGATAAAGGTTCGTTCTAGGGCAGAAAATAGAAACAGGATAAGAAATAAGCAGGTGTCACGTTCGGATGCTCTGGTTATTAAATCGTGTGAAAACGCTTCCTATGCTGATATTCTCAGGCAGGTGAAGAAGGACCCCAAGCTTATCAATCTGGGGGAGAATGTAAAGAGCATTCGGAAAACAGAGAGAGAGGTGAGCTGCTACTAGAGCTGAGTAGACCTGCTCACCAAAACACAGGTGTCTTCATGTCAGAAGTGGAAGCGGTACTGGGTGAGGCTGCCGATGTACGGGCCCTATCCCAGGAGGTTAGGATTGAAATTAGGGACATAGATGAGGTGACCTCTAAGGAGGACATCTATGATGCCATAGTTAGCAGATCCGACGAATTTAAGGTACTGCAGATGACTGCAGTTAAATCACTGAGGAGAGCGTATGGGGGCACACAAACTGCCACGATTGGCCTGTGTGCTCCTCTGGCTAGACGGCTTCTTGAGATGTCGAGGATACGCATCGGCTGGGTCGTATGTCGAATACGGGAAAATATAGCACCGAAAAGGTGCCACAACTGTCTCGACTATGGACATAGGGCGGCAAATTGTAGGGGCCAGGGGGAAACTGGCCACAGGATTGGAACATGTTCCAATAAACCGTCGTGCTTGCTCTGTGCAAAGGGTACAAACACTAATGGTGACCATGTTACCGGATGTGTAGTTTGTCCGTACTACAAGAGAGCACTGCAAAGGCTTAAGGGTTAGAACAGTACTTAAGAACGAAAATGCGCATACTACAGCTAAATCTCAATCATTGCCAAGCAGCACAGGAGTTGCTTAAGCAAAGCGTACGAGATTTAAATGTAGACTTCGCTGTACTTAGCGAGCCATATAAGAGGATCGTATCTGCAAATTGGGTTGCTGATAATACAGATACATCGGCTATGTGGACTACCGGTTCCTTGACATTGAGGGAGAAGTCAGCACCACAATGCGGGCGTGTACCCGTTTCCGGCATATGTTTGAACAGCTTCTATGTTCCTCCTAGGTATTCTATTGAGGACTTTCGTGTTATTGTAGACAACATAGTGATGGACGCTGCAGCCAGGAGTACTGTTATAATAGCAGGAGATTTCAATGCGTGGGCTATTGAATGGGGTTGCCCTTCAACAAATGCGAGGGGAAGGATTCTATTGGAAGCCCTTTCTGCGCTGAGTGTTGTACTCTTGAATTCTGGAGATGAGGAAACCTTCAGAAGAGGAAATGGTGGATCAGTTATTGACATTACGTTTGCCAGTGAAACTATCATAAACCGTGTAAACTGGAGAGTATTTCATCTTTATACTCACAGCAATCACATTGCCATTATTATATATGTGCAGGATGATATACGTCGTGTCACCCTCCGGGCACAAGGTTTGACAGGATGGAAAGTGAATACCTTTGATAAGGATATTTTTGCCATCTGTATGGAGGGTATGGACTTGAATGGTTCAGCTGAAGATATGGCGGTACAATTGGTAACCCATATCACGCGGTCGTACGATGCATCTATTGTGAGGCGGGAGGGATCCGCAAGGGGATCACCGGTTTATTGGTGGAATAATTATAATGCTAGGTTGAGGGCTGAGTGTATACGTGCTAGAAGGCAATATACAAGAACTCGAGGTAGGTTGGAGAATGATGCATACCAACGGAATTATAGGGATAAGAGGAGTGCCTTAAAAATAGCAATTCGTAGGAGCAAACGGCAGTGCTTTCCTCATATTTGTGATGAGGTAAATAATAATCCTTGGGGTCTTGCATATAAGCTGGTCACAAATAAACTTAAATGCCTAGGCCCGTTGCAACCGAGTAAAGGACCTCACGGATCGATACTTGGACCATTGTTGTGGATCGTAATGTACGATGGAGTACTAAGATTGAGTTTACCTGAAAGAGTAAGGATATTGGGATTCGCAGACGGTATAGCGTTAGTGTGTGAGGCCAAAGAATTATTAGAGGCAGAAACCATTGCAAATGCCAGCGTACAATTAGTAAAGTCCTGGATCATTTCAATGGGATTAACTCTAGCTGATCATAAAACCGAAGCGGTTTTGATTAGTAGCCGTAAGGCTAGGGAAACTATTACCCTGAATGTTGGCACCTGTTGCATAGAATCGAAGGGATTTCTGAAATATCTGGGCGTGATAATTGATACACGTCTATCTTTTCGTGAGCACTTGCGATATATGGCATCCAAAGCATCGGAAACCTGCACTATCTCGGATTATGCCAAATATAAGAGGGCCAAAATATATTCAGAGGAAACTGATCGCTGGAGTTGTAAGGAGCATTATCCTAGATGCACACCCAGTATGGTCAGATTCACTTAGATACTCCACTTACTATGTGGGGTTGGTATCCCCTGTGTATAGGTTAGCTGCTTTGAGAGTATGTAGTGCATTTCGGACAGTGTCGGACGAAGAGGCTTTTGTCATTTCAGGTATAATTTCAATCGATTTAGAGATCATAAATAGGGATAACTCGGACTTATGTTTACGAGAGTGGCAGTAACGCTGGTCAACCACTGAAAAGGGAAGATGGGATTAATACCCGACGTCAGAGTATGGCTGACTAGGAAACATGGTGATTTAAATTATTACCTAACACAGTTCTTGTCTGGACATGGGTGCTTTAGGTCATATCTATTTCGTTTCAATATAGTTGAAGATGCTGAGCATGTCGTCTTTGTCTGCTCACGATTCAACAGCTGGAGGTCGTATTTAGAAGAAGGATTGGGGCGTAGGAGAATCAATACGTAGAGAATCAATACGTCTTAAATCTCGTTAGTAACTAACGATGAAGTATGCGCATTAGTTCCGAACCTGCTTACCTAGGAACTAAGGAGGACGTAGGAATAGTACTGATAATACTACCCACCCTGGCGAAATGTCAAGGCTGTTCCAGGGTGGTGCTAGTGAAGTTGTCGTGGGGCCACGATTGATAGTTGCTATAATTACGTCCAAAAATAAAAAATAAAATATATATATATATATATATATATATATATATACATAAATATACATATTTATATATATATATATATATATATATATATATATACATAAGTATATATATATATATATATATATATATATATGTATATATATATATATATATATATATATATATATATTTATATATATACATGTATATATATATATATATATATATATATACATAAATATACATATTTATATATATATATATATATATATATATATAATATACATATTTATATATATATATATATATGTATATATATATATATATATATATATATACATAAGTATATATATATATATATATATATATATATATATATATACACTCAGGTCTCGTTTTATGCGATAGATGCGTTCCAAAAATAATCGCATAAATTGAATTCGCATAAAACGATACTCTAGCTTCATATAAAAACTAGAGATTCGTTCCAAAATTCTGAAAAACCGCATAAATTCAAATTTTTATTAAAAAATTAAAACAAAATCGCATAAAAAAAATCAACAAAAATATATTTATTTCATTTACTTAAACAATAAAAACAACACACGTTTTAAAAAAATAAACAAAAATATAATATTAATTCATTAAATACAGAAAGGACAGAAAATGATCCAAAAAATAAGCTTAAACATTTTTTAATGAAATTCTGTAAATATGTATGATTAATCTGAAACACTGAATGATTGTCAGCATCGTTTTGGAATTGGTTCAATGTCACTTTCATCACTAAATGAATCATCACTAGAAATTATCTCGTGAATAGGGCACGAGATCAAAGAATTTTCTGGGGCTTCATTTACTATTTTTTTTCTTGCAAAATAATTTGTCATCAAACTTTGCGATTTTGAATTTGTAAGCTGCTTATGGAACTCTTGATATCCGGAAAACAGATCAGTTAGCCCGCGTTGAATCTTTAATGCTCTTTCCGTATCTGGATCTATATTAAGAACTTGATTTTGTAAAACATTAACTGTGCTGAGGATATCAGCAATTTTTTTTGAAGTGAATTCAACAATTTCTTCGGAATCACTGTCTTCACTATCCACGTTTTTTTCAGTTCCAATAACTAAATTAACAACGTCGTTATCGGTTAATGGTTCTTCGGCTAAAAGTTCTTCTAAATCATCGTGGTTTAGAGAGTCAAATTCATCTCCTCCAATTTGATGGGCTAAATCTATAATTTCATTAGTCAGTGTCGATATTTCCCCACCAGTACTTCCAGCAACACAATCTGGCCATGTTGTTTTCCAACATGCATTTAATGTTTGCGGTCTTAGTTTAGAGATCGCTGATGCTGCCAGAATAATGCAATCCAAAATTGTAAATTTTTTCCAAACTTCATTTAACGTAAGTGATTCATTTTCAAGTTTGTTTAAAATGAACTGATAAGTGCTTTTTATGTAGTATTTTTTAAAGGTGGAAATTATTCCTTGATCCAAAGGCTGAAGAATGCTAGTTGTGTTGGGTGGGAAAAATTCGACTTTAATGTTTGGATGTTCCAAATGAGGATGGCCGGGTGCATTGTCTACAATTAGCAAAACTTTAAATTCAAGACCGTTTTTCTTCAAATAAGATTCAACTTCAGGCACAAAGCATTTTTGAAACCATTCAGTAAACACAGAAGCTGTTACCCATGCTTTAGAATTTGCCATCCAATGTACTGGCAAACAAGTCAAATCCTTACCTTTAAGAGCTCGTGGTTTTGAAAACCTATTCACTACTAGCGGCTTTAACATTTTATTTCCCGAAGCATTACTGCATAGTAAAAACGTTAATCTTTCCTTGCAAGCTTTAAATCCACTGGCTCGTTTTTCTGATTTCGCAATGTAGGTTCGATTTGGCATCTTTTTCCAAAACAGACCAGCTTCATCAGCATTAAATACCTGATCTGGGCAATATCCCCCATCTTCAATAATTTTTTTAAATTTTTCTGGGTAAGCTGCGCAAGCGCTCTCATTTGCTGAAGCTGCCTCACCTCTAATTTGAATGTTATGGAGGTTATTTCTTTTAATAAATCTTGTCATCCATCCTTTACTTGCTGTAAAATCCTTTGGCGTAGAAATTGGCGGTTCAGAACCTTTTATTGTCTCATAAAATGTTAAAGCTTTTTCTGTGATCATGTATCCGCTAACAGGAATTTTCTTTTTCGTTAAGTCTTCAATCCATATAACGAGAGCTTTTTCCACTCTTTCAATTAACGTGTCTCTTGAGTAAGAAGAATATTTAGTGCTTAGTTTTGTTCCTGGAATTACAGATTTTCTTATTGAAATCTAATTTTTTTTAATAGCTCGAATTGTTGATTCCCCTAATTTATATTCCTTTCCGATCTAAAATTTCAATTTTTGTTTCCAGGGATATCGTTTGTCTCTTTTTTTTATTTTTTTCCATTGTTATATCCTAAATGATAAACAAACATTGAGCAAATAAAAAAAGTTTCCAACATTTATGATTTTTACACTTACTTTTTCCCAAAGTGAAAATTTAAAATCTTAAAGCACTGGAATCACTCACTCGCTGCACAGTAATTAAGCAAATGAACCAGCTAATAAAAAACACTGCACCATAATAAAAAAAACATCAGTTGAAAAAAAGGGAAATCCCCAGTTTGTTCTTTTAATAATATGTAACATACACAGAATACTCATACATGCATATCGCCTATGCATAAAAAAAATTATGTATAACGATAATATCAGTGATGCAAACTTGGTTTAATTAAAAAACGCTAAAAAAACATCTAAAATTTAAAAATTTGTTAAAATTTAAAAAAAAAAATCATTAATTTTAAAATCGCATAAATTTGAATCCGCATAAAACGAGACCTGAGTGTATATATATGTATATATATATATATATATATATATATATATATATATATATATATACATATATATATATATATATATATATATATATATATATATATATATATATATATATATATATATATATATATATATATATATATATATACCCCACCTCTTCAAAAAGTCGCATTATTGATTGATTTTTAATATGTTAAAGGCGATATTGGATTATATTTGTCTCTGAAAGTCCACGACATAATTCTTATAGTTTTTGCCATCTTTAGTATATATGGTTAGAACGTCTTTAATCACCCTTGATGTATCATTATAACTGAGCCACTGAGCAACTGAGCTATTAAATGAACTAGCTCAGTAAACTGAGCTGAGCTAAAATGAGAGCTCAGCTCACTGAGCTGAAAAGCACAACTCTAGGGCACAGAAAATCCGCACGCATACATTGAAAAGCCGACGCACCCAAATCGAGTCACTGTCTGGTGCGGATTTTGGTCCAGAGGCATAATTGGGCCATTTTTCTTCGAAAATGGGCAAGGAGTGGCCGTTACAGTCAATGGCCATCGTTTTCGGGCCATGCAGACATTTGAATGAAAATATTTTCCATTATTAACCGGAAGGATTGTACTTTAAAATTAAAAAAGAAATTTCAGAAAATATTCAGTAGTTTTTTTATAGCATTTAAAAAAAAAGTTATTTGGCGGACCCTATATATATATATATATATATATATATATATATATATATATATATATATATCTTTTTTGGAGGGTACAAAAAGTGTTTTTTTAATAACTGAGTCAATAATAAGTTAATTGAAAAGTGTTCACACATACTCAATATAGCTAACTCAATTAGCGTCTGACAGCAGCTGACAAAAGGTGTTGTTTACATTGCTGCTTCACTGGCGTTGTTCCATAAAATGCGCTTTCTTTTTGCCTTTGGATCTGTTGTTGTACGAAATAATTTTTTAATTTTTCATTTGTTTTAATTGTTAATTAAAAAATTTTATTTTAAAAACTCACCCTCAACTTGACTCGCCATTTTTTGCTGTGAATTTGTTTACGTATGAGTTGTCAAATTTCATAAAGTTTGTTCAGTAGGCATTATGGTGCTCACTTAACAAACTTTTACAGTGCTGCATTTTAGACCTTGCTCAATTTTATAGACAATTAAGCGTTAATTGATCAATTAGCGAATCAAAATTTTGTATGGGTAATTGAGCTCAATAATGCTGTTATTTGCGATAAACTCAATTAAGGCGTATGTCTGAACACCAGATAAGTTGTAAATATGCACATACGTACGTATATATGTTAATATGTAGATGATCGAGTTTATCAAAACAACATTGTTTTATTGTACTCTACACTTTCCTCAATTAGACAATTATGAAAGACCATATTTTTTTGGAGTTTATTGTTGTGCATACCTGCAAGTAATGAAACCTTTTTTTATGTATGATTTTGAAGGAAGTCATCACAATACAATAAACAAGGCTAAAGTCAAACATACATACGTATGTACATACATGTATATATACATACACCCTTTAAAGACTACCTGCTTAATTACACTGTTCAGCCTCCTTTAAATAAAACTATGTGGACCATATGCATTTTAATGCACTGAACTCAAATCCGTTTTCGGTTTTTTTCCATCAGGTCGGAATTTTTTTTGTAGGCGTGGGAAATGTTCCCCCCAAAATTACGAAATAACTCTTACAGGCTTACAAGAATAAACTTAATTACCTACATACATAGATTGAATTAAAATTTAAGTAATTTTTAGATGTTTAGGAATGCCTATTCAAATAGTTTATAATATTTCTTTGATGGTATCCGGATGAGATGAAAAATCAATAAAGTTGAAATAATTGTTGAATTCAGCACACATACGACGAAATGGGGGGAATATAATATATTGTTGGGCGATGAGGAATTATAAATTCAAGTTTAAGAAGAAGAACATTAGATACATTGCTACCGTTAATTAAATTTAAAATAAAAGATATATTCATATATGTTCTCCTAATTTTTAGAGTAGGAAGCTTAATAAGAAATAACCTGCTTTCATATGACGGAAGGTTAACATTTTCATTCCAGGGCAAGCTTCTGAGACAAAATAGAAGAAATTGTTTTTGAACCGATTGAATATTTCTTAAATGAACATCATATTGTGGGTCCCAGACCACAGAGCAGTATTCCAAAATTGGTCTTACAAGGGATGTGTACAATTGCCTTGTGACATACGGAGACATATTTCACCCTAACTCGAAAACGAGTTATCCGATTTTTTAAAATAAAAACCAAAAGATGCGCAAGGAAATTGCATTTCTTTTAGTTGAATATAATTTTTCTCTATCTCTTGTCGTTTTGGAATTATTCATAAATTAATTGAGAAAATAGTTTTTTTCGTTCAAAATTCGTAACTTTTTTCAGTTTAAAAATGGAATTAAAAAAAGATTAAAGCAAATATTCAACATTTTGCACATTTTTCCGAGAACTACATATCTAAAAAATAAAATAAGCTATATACAGTTAATTTTTTCAACGGGCTTAAGTTCGAATCTGCATGACTGCAAATGATTTTTTTTATTATTTTATTAATAATTGAATTTATTCAAATTTTATTTATTATTTATATTAAGATTGGAATATTAAAAATAATTTCAATAATCATCAAACCAGCAAAACGGATCAGTACTGATTTCGAGGTCGCTACGCCATCTCATCAGCGTTCTTTGTTAAATTTTTCCACTTTTGCAAGTTAGTAGGAATATCAACTATTTAACCAATGTTTTTTACGAAAGTTGAATATGAGAAGTTCCCACATTCACATTTTTAAGTTATTACCGTTTTAATAAGTACGAAATTCCCCTAACCCTGACGATTAATATTCCCAATATTCCATGGATCTCTTTCGCTTTTTCCAGAGCCATCGGCTGCTGATGGCTAAAGCTTATGATCAAGTAATTGAATTAGTTGTCCATTTACGACAAACGGGCTTAAGTTCGAATCTGCATAACTGCAAATGATTTTATTTTTTATTTAATTTTTTTTATTAATAAATGAATTTGTTCAAATTCTATTTATTATTTATCTTAATATAAATAATAAATTGAATTTGAACGAATTCTTTTATTAATAAAATAATAAAAAAAAATCATTTGCAGTCATGCAGATTCGAACTTAAGCCCGTTGAAAAAATTAACTATTTACATAAGTAAGTTCGACTAATAAAAATTCATACATAATTTAAGTTATATACCATAAAAATTGGTTAAAAAATTTGGATTTTATTGTCAATTTACCGCAGGTATCAAATATTGATCAAATACGTTTAATGCAGCAAACAAAACATCAATAAGGCTGACGTCAGAGTGGCAACTCGTTACTTGTATCTATTTTCGTACAACAAAAACAAATACAAGCATAAAAGGTGGCTAGATCTTGCAGCAACGCTTCGCTTAAAGCGCCCACTCTACCGTCAACCGTAGATAACTTCAAATTACAATAAAAATTAAAATATTTACGGTTCATATATTTTTTTTTTTTAAATAAGACAAAATTTTTTTTACATATTGATAAATTTTATTTCAGAAACATTGTTAAAATAAAAAAGTAGCTTAAGCTGTTCCGTTGATTCAGCTTTAGTTTTCTTTAATTAATATTACCAGTTTTTATTAATATTATCAGTTTGAGTTTCTTGCCGAATCGACCAACAAAAATCTGCAAGCATACCTTCCGATGGGATGGGTCTCTATATGTAACATATCTTGATGGAACCTTTCACCATGTTCGTCTGATACAGCACGAAGATTATCCGAGAAAAAATCTAGATGCGAGTTCATTTCGAGTAGTATTCGTTAATCTAGAGTTCGGATTTCGTTTTTTTTTTCTCATCTTGTGATGGCGGGTAAGTTTACAATCGACTTCTGTAACATACGTGGGTTAAGAGCGAATTTCTTTTCTGTATATGCTCACGTTTATCTCCATCGGCCGGATGTTTTCGCATTAAGTGAAACCCAGGTACATGAGGATGCTGATCCACAGGATTTTCATTTGCCCGGTTATCACGTCCTGTCGCTATTTATCCTTCACAGGGCTTTGCAATATATGTACGTAATGAAGTTGTTTACCAATGCCAGCAACCATTAGGCATGTCTGACGCAGAATTTAGCTGTCTTTGGGTTAAATTCAAAGTCGGTACATACTTTTTACATTTCGGGTTTCTTTATAGAAGTCCGAACGCGGAAAGAGATGTTACCATACATGGCTTCGATACTCTTTCCGAGTCCATATCGAAGATTCTCGATTGTTGTCCGAGCAGTGAAATTGTTGTTGCTGGTGAGTTCAACGTTCATAACACATCTTGGCTTCGCCATTCGAGCCACACAGCCTCAGAGGGCCAATTTGCGAAGTTGTTCGCCACGTACAACCACCTTGTGCAATTAGTTAATGAACCAATGCATATTCCGTGTGTTGAAGGGCACCAACATAATACGCTTGACCTTTTTCTAACTTCACATCCTGAAAAGTATGAAGTTACCGTCAATGCACCTCTCGGTAACTCGGATCATTGCACCATTTCCGCAACCTTTCCGTTCTCTAAACTTCGCAACGTTTCGCGTGCAGCCACGAAACGTAGTAAATATATTTACGAAAAGGGTCGTTGGGCCGAGCTCAACGAATTCTTTCGGAATTTCAATTGGAAACTATGTTTTCTTGACAATGATGTCGATTCCATGGCGAAAATGGTTGAAAACACAATTCTGCTGGGGATGAAAGCTTTTATTCCCTGTAAGCAAATTTCGGTTAAACCTACGGCGAAGTCTTGGTTTAACCAGGCATGTAAAGATGCAGTGCGATCCAGAGAGGAAGCGTTCAGTACTTGGCGTAATAACAAAAATGCCTATACTGACATTATACGAGCAGCGTATTCGCACTAAAATTCTCACTGCCCCCAGGGGTAGTAAGAGTTTTTGGTCATTCGTCAAAAGTGTTAAGGAAAGTGGTAGTTCTTCAATTCCGGCTCTTTTGAGGAATGACCAAATATTTACTGACCCGGTTGATAGCTAATATATTGGCTGAAATATTTGCAGGTAACTCTCACTTGCCTGATAGCTCTCAACCACTCCCCGTGCTCGAAAGAGTATCAGTAACTATGCCTAAGATATTTTCTCAAGCGCGTGCAGTTAAAAGTCCCCTGGGCCGGATGGAATCCCTGCACTGATCCTGAAGCAGTGCTCTTCGACGTTAGGACGTCCATTAGCCAAACTTTTCAGTACACTATACCACTCCGGTAAATTTCCAACGTGCTGGAAGGTTGCTAATGTAACGCCAATCCCCAAAAAAGGAGCGGCTAATAACCCTGAAAATTACCGCCCAATTGCAATATGTTCTGCTATATCGAAGGTGATGGAAACTATGCCTAACTTCCGTCTTGTGAAATGAACAGTTTACTAAACGGCCGCCAGTATGGTTTCCGCAGAGGCCGTTCTACGGGTGACCTATTTTTTTTTTAGGAGTAGGACCAGCACTCAGGGGATGACCCCTACATATGCATTGCATGGAGCACTCCTGTCTAAACTTACTGCATTTGGTGTCGGAGATACCTTCTCTCGGTTTATATCGAGCTTTCTCAGGGATCGATCTATACGAGTTGCTATAGATGGGATCTCATCTGATGAGTTCAGAGTCAACTCAGGGGTACCGCAGGACTCCGTTCTTTCTCCTACTCTATTTCTAATTTTTCTCAACGTTCTACTTTCCCAAACTTCCTGTCTCATTCACTCTTTCGCAGATGATAGCAGCCTTTCGCATTCTTATTCATTTAACTGCAGGCCGTCAACGTCTGAAATCGAGACGAGGAGGCAGTTTATGAATGACGTTCTGGATAGTGACCTCGCGAAGATTTCCGAATGGGGTCAGTTGAACTGGGTCGATTTTAATGCCCGTAAGACAAGTGTTGTATGCTTACGCACGCATCGACGTACCTATGGCCAAGCTGCTTCATCTGTTTCTATGGGGGGTGTAAGTATTATGGAGTCAATGGCTCTTGATGTTCTGGGCATGAAAGTGCAGTGTGATGTCAGATGGACGTAACATATCTTTCAGGTCGCAAAAGAAGCATTCAAGTGCCTTGGCTTCTTAAGACGGTGCAAGAGATACTTCACACCTTCTGATCTTCTTAATATTTACACCACTTATATCTGACCGAAGATGGAATACAACTCTCATGTCTGGGCCGGTGCTTCAGTCTATTTTGAAATTACTCGACCGCGTACAGGAGAGGGCGATGAAATTCATCGGAGACAGTAGGGTAGCCAACTCTATTGACTCTCTTGAGCATCGACGCAATGTGGGGTGCGTATCGTTGTTTTATCGTTACTACGTTGGCAGGTGCTCTTCTGAAATTAGGGAACTTGTTCCTGAAGCCCACTCTTTCTTACGCTCATCGCGGTTTTCATCAAGAGCGCATGCGTTTGTGGTCGATATTCCAACGAATCGCACTACGCATTACAGAGAAAATTCGTTTTTTGGCCCAAGAGTCCGTATGTAGACCAAACTACCTGCAGAGGTCTTCCCCGCTACTTACAATTTGAGGAGGTTCAAATCGAATATCCACAGACACTACTCCCTTTATCCTCCTTCCCAAAATCTATTTTCTTAGTTCCAGCGCAATGCACTGCATATGTAGGGGTTATTCCCTGAGTGCTGGTCCTACCCCTAAAAAAGAAATGAACTTTTAGGGACATATTACACTTTAGAGCTTTGTAGACAGAAAGTAGTTCTTCGATGATTTCTGTTTCCCAAAAAATTGTGGCACACATTCACAAAACCTGTCCATGCTCTTTCTTCCACATCGTTCAATTTCGTTCTAAAGATGTCGTCCTTTATAAGCTCTCGTATTTGTGGACCAACAAATATGCCTTCTTTTACTTTTGCAACGCTGATTCTAGGAAATTTGCTCTTAATGTATAGAAAGCCTTCACCGACCTTGTTCATTGCTTGGACAAAATTTTTCATTATGCCTGGTTTTAGATGAAGAGGAGGCAGAAGAATTTCTTCTTTTTGAATTAAAGGTTCTTCTGCTAAATTTTTTCTGCTGGAATAAAATTCATTCTTTTCGGCCAAATTTTAACATTGTAATGTTTTTCTTTCGTGCGGCTATCCCATTCACATAAAAAGCAACAAAACTTAGTAGATCCACTTTGCAATCTGTTTAACATTCAAATCTGCACATACTCGTACGTTCCATGAGTAATGTGAATATTTAATTTTTTGCAGTATGATCTTCATGCTGCAATAGTTTTGTTTCATATTTCTTGCATACACGAGTGGGATCGATGGAAATTTGTTGCCATCAGTTTCTCTGCTGAAATAACTCAAAAAAGCTTGTTCTCTATTTCGAAAGTACGAGACTTTCACACCAAACTCCACTGTTTTAGTTTGGATGCAAGAAGCTCAGACTTGTTTTTGAAAGCCCTAATTCACGAACTAAGTTATTCAGATCAGTTTGATTCGGAAAATAGCGTTTACTCGTTGGGCTTCCACCTGAATGCGAAGAAACACCCATGGTGGGTGGCGTAACTGGATTGAGATGTTGCAGAAAGCCCATCTTCTTCGTTGTTTGTAGGAGGCAATGGAGATAAATATTTACTTGTAAACTGGTCGTTTGACGCATGAAGTGTTTGGATATATAACTTTATTTTTTTTTCGTAAAAACACGTATTTCAGTCAGGCAAAAGTAGCAATCATTTTCATGATTTTGTGATTCACTCCAAATAGCTGACTTCATAAATGACAAAGACTTATGACTTCCTTTTAACCAACCTCTTAAAGACCTTGCACAGCTATTACAACATATTTTCGGCAATTTTATCTCTGTCATCAATAGGAAACCCAAAATATCGGTGATAAGCATCTTTAATCTGGGAAGTTATTGTCTGCCGTTTGATCGCCACATACATAACAAAATATATTTAGAGATCTGTCACAAATTATTGACATTTTGTAATATGAAAGCGATTGTGAATTCTTTATTTCTCTATACAATAACAAAGCACACTATAAGATATATTTACTATTGCCGATTTTAACCGCACGATATTCAAATTAAAACTGACTCACTTATTGTCCATCAACTTCTATATATACTGCTGCAATAAATAATAGAATTTACCCTAATGATCTCGAGTAGAAATCACAGATAAATGAAAAATACTGCACATATTATAATTTTTAATTCCAAGAAGCAAGCAAAATACCGTTGCACTTCAGTTCCATTACCTGCTCACCTAAAGAAATGCTATCGTCATATGTAAGGTTGGTTGCATTATAATATTGGGTACCTGCGGTAAATTGACAATATAATCCAAATTTTTTAACCGATTTTTTTCTTATTTTATTTTTAAGACATATAGTTCTCAGAAAAATGTGCAAAATGTTGAATATTTGCTTTAATACAGGATGTTAATTTTTCAACGGGCTTAAGTTCAAATCGGCGAAATTGCAGTCTATATTTTATAGTTCAGATACTTGTTCATTGTAAATTGACTGTAAATATATGTATATGAATATCTTTTGTAGAAGAATACGTTAATGTTATACATACGTGTGTGTATATGTACATATATGAATGCATGAGCATGAAAATTGCTACATATGTAATTTATGTACGTATATGTATGCAGGCAAATGCGTCGATAATGTTTAGCGACCAGTGCTATGCCATTGATACAATCCGACAACAATTAACACAATCTTGCAATAATGCAGGTCAGAAAAATTCGGAACCATATTCATGACTGATCTTGGGATCTATGGCATCGTAGTCTTGTGTTCACTACTTCAGCCAATAGCAACCTTATAAATAAATATATACATAAATAAAATTATAATTCAGCTATACATATAATGAAAATATTACATCGATTGCAAGTTTAAAATAACATATTGTACTATTTATATAATTTCGTACGTTTTCTGTACAAACGCAAAATAGGAAAGTGCTATCAATCTTGAAACACTATTATTTGTTGTATGTACGCACAATTTTTTTCTGTAAAAATATATGGTGCGTTTTTAAGCATTCTATAAGCGGAGTTGCGTTAGCATTTGCGCTGCGTCAGCATTTACGATTTCAGCGTTCGGCTAAATGGGCCTTTACAATGACCCGATCGTACAAGTATTTGAAAGTAGTCGGCACGTGGAGAACCAACACTCAAAAATATGTTCCCTTTTGTTGTTAGCTTCTTCGAATATGTGTTCATGCTTTAAGCGGCATGGCCACACATCAAACTGATGCTTCAAACTTGTGTATGTGTTGGTAAAATTCAGTTTAAGAGTGAAAATCTAAATTGTTTTGATATTCTTCAAATCATACGTGTGAGTTTTTTTTCACTAAGACTATCAAAGAAAATCAGAGTTTGAAGCGTCAATTTGATGTGTGGCCCTGCCGCTTTAGAACAGTGATGTCAGCGTCATACACGATTGTGGAAACAAAACATGTCCGCTTACGCCCTTTTATTTTGAGAGCGTAAAATATAATTGTTTACTGAGAAACATTTTCATTCAGCGGGAAGTATTATATATATATATATATATATATATATATATATATATATATATATATATATATATATATACTTTATTTAATAGTCTTGTGGACATCGACAAAGAACGTGCAAGCGGAAGAATTTATAAAAAAAGATATATGATGAAATATAAAAAATATTTTATGATAAAAAATACATTTAATGATTTTCAATGTCTCTTATGTTTTAAAACATTTGAACTTAAGAGATTGGATAGTTTGAAGAGGCATTTCGATCATCTTCGTAATGATATTAAAAAATATGACGTCAAAGAGAGGGAAAACCAATATATGATTAAAAATGTTTGTCGCTTTTCCCTTGAACATACCTTTGCGAACATATATTTTCCGATTTGAAATACATTTGCTCAAAACAACGCAATAAATTAAAATCCGAAAGCCTAAAAAATGTTTTGTTGTTACGAAACTGCAATATAAATTTAGAAGATATTATTGGTAAATAAAAGGATACTCTTAGAAAAGGCCATTCGTTAGGCCTCGCAACCGCACATTTCTCCCGCTGGGAATATAAGAGATAAGAGTAATCTCACTAACACAATCGTTTGTGACATCACTGCTTTAGAACTACACGTGTACTTCACGTTTCCAAATATATTTATGTCAGACATGACCAGAAAAATTTCGCTCACTTATACAATAACATAAATGAGTCAAACAGAAAGCACAATGGGTCATACCTATTAATTTGGTTCTTTTTCTATATGTGATTCAGTTGTCGCTGAAACGGCGAGGAATGTACATGTATGGCGGAGATTTGTATGTTTTTTTTAATGTTAAATGAATTGTTTTTATCTAAAATGAATTGATTGTAGTTTCAATATTTTTTTCAGAGATATCAGCATCTTAAAAATTTGCTGTAATGAGTGAATTGTAGTCTCCCCTATCTTCTTTAATATTCACTCTGGCTTCGTTATAGCTGTTAATTCTAATAAATTTCGATGCAATATTAACTTAATTAATAAGGCAAGGAAAAGTCAAACCGAAAACATTTTTTCTATTGAAAATCTACTTTTTTCTATTAAAAATCTATTTTTTCTATAGAAAAATAACTTTTTTTTCCTATAGAAAAATGAATTTTATTTTTTATTCTTTCACATAAAACTATATTTCATATTTATGCATAAAAAATATTTCAATTTCCCAACCCTGGAAACGAAATTTTAATTTTTTTTTTGTTTTTTACCAATCCAACTCGTACACTGCTTTCCATTGGAAGTTCAGGCGTTTTTAGCAAGCATTTTTTTAAGGATCGAAATATTATTATTATATTTTATTTATTTAGCAAAATTTGCTATTTAAAAACAATTCAATTTACGATTATAACTTTTTACAATTTGTATACGCATTTAAAAAGTATCTCTAACTTAATCTGTAGTTTTACGCTTAAACGCATAAAAATTGTTTTCAAGTTTAAATTCTAACAGTATTAAATTATATAGTTTAATACCATTATAAAATAAAAAATCTGATAGAAATTTGTTGTGCTAAAGTTTAATCTAAAATTATAGTTATTAACAATATGGTTTCACATCCCTAACATATATCAACTGATTACGCAAGAAATTGGGCAGCATTCCATTTTTATTATATTAGCTTTGGGTGCCTGTTAGCCATTGCAACTTGTTCAACATGTATGTTACGTTTGTTAGCTTATGGGATATACTCGTAAGTATACATGCCAAGCCTTCATTTTGTAATTTTTGTAGTCTGCTCTTCATTTCTTGACTACCAAGAAACAATAAAGTAGAACAATATTCAAAATGCGGTTTTATAATAGTGTTATATATACTTATACATGTCATTGTAGACACTTTGCCGAGAATAGATTTAGCTTTTTATACCCTTCACAAAAAAGTGAAAGGGTATAACTAGGTTTGTCATTCCGTGTGTAATTTCTTCGATATCAATATAGGACCCCATAAAGTATATATATTCTGGATCCTTATGAATACCGATGACGATTGAGCGATGTCCGTCTGTCCGTCAGTCTGTACGTGAAGAAGGTTTTCCGGCTTAAATACACTTTAGCTACGCACTTCCGATTGAGATCAAATTTCGCATATCGATAGAAAATTGAAAAATAAGACGAAAATTTTAAATGGTGAAAGTCTCGGAAATGCATAGTTTTCGAGTTATGGGCCTACGAAGGCCCATAACTTCTCTGCATAGCCGGCTTTAGTTAGCGAAGCCGGTGTTTGTTATACCATAGAGGAGAAAATTTTTCAGACCGGCCGAAGGCCGGCTATGCAGAGAAGCTTTAGTTAACGAAGCCGGTGTTTGTTATACCATAGAGGAGAAAATCCTTCAGTCTGGCCGAAGGCCGGCTATGCAGAAAAGCTTCAGTTAGCGAAGCCGAAGAATTATTTCATAAATTTTGCATATATCATAAGATTACTTCAAAACCTTTCAAATGATTTTTATACGAAAATTTCGGAAGTCCATAACTCGAAAACTTTAGCCATTTCAAATTTTCATCTTATTTCTCAATTTTCTATCGATATGCGAAATTTCATATCAATCGGAAGTGCGTAGCTAAAGTGTATTTGTTCCGGTTTTCCCAAGCCCCCATAAGAGCTAGAGACTTCGTTCTTGGACCGTTGGATTGGAAATGAAAGATCCGAAGTACGGTTCCATAGCTGGGAAGCTTACACCTATTTCTCGACGCAAAATTTATACCAAAAATCAATTATTTTTTTAAATGTTTGTAAATTAAACCTATTTCGTGCTTTAGGAAGCCTCAATGGTCCATTCAAAACTAAAAAAATTAAGTTTTTTTCCAGGGATGGGAAATTAAATTTTCTTCGGCCCATTCCGTATTTTGTAGTACATGCAGTAACTAGAATTGTTAAAAATTTCAAGTTTTTCTTTAACAAAACCTCTCTATACTTCATGAAGATATGCATTGGCTGAAAAAAAATTTAATTCAAATTTTGCTTCCAGGATTGGGAAATTTAACTTTTTTATTCGTGAAAGTAATGAAACAGGCAATTGACGTTGTTTTTTTTTTGCTAACTAAAACTGTCTTATAATTTAGGAAGAACAAAATTGGTATCAAAAATTCAAAATAAAAATTAAAATTTCGAATCCAGGGTTGGGCAAGTGTGATATTTTATGGTACATGAAAGTGACCAAAATGAATAAAAATTTAAAATTTTTCTTAAATAAAACTACTTTATACCTCATAAAGCGTTGCAATGATAAAAAAGCAAAAACAAATTAAAATTTCGCTTCCAGGGTTGGGGAAATGAAAGTTTTTTTGGTACATGCAATATTACTTTATACCTCATGAAAATTTGCATTGATAAAAAAAAATTTTAAATTTTAATTTCCCTTCTAGGGTTGGGAAATTGAAATTTTTTTATACATAAAAGTAACCAAAAAGGCAATTGATGCTATTTTTTTTGCGAAATTAAACTATTTTATATTTTAGGAAGAACAAAATTGGTATAAAAAATTTCAAAAAAATTAAAATTTCGAATCCAGGGTTGGACAAGTGCAATATTTTATAGTTTATGAAGGTGACCAAAATGGATCAAAATTGTAAATTTTTCTTAAATAACACTACTTTATACCTAACGGAGACTAGCATTGGTAAAAAAAATTAAAATTTCGCTTCCAGGGCTGGAAAATTTAAATTTTTTTATACATAAAAGTAACCAAAAAGGCAACTAACGTCGGTTTTTTACTAATTAAAACAATTTTTTAGTTCAGAAAAAACAAAATTGGTATCAAAAATAAAAAAAAAATAAATATTTAGATTCCAGACTTGGATAACTGCAATATATTGTAGTAAATGAAAGTGACCAAAATGGTTACAAATATTAAGTTTTTCTTAAATAAAACTATTTCATGCCTCATTAAGAGTACAGAAACAAACAAAATTTAAGTTTCGTTTCCAGGGTTGGGAAATTTAAATATTTTTTATGCATAAAAGTAACCCAAAAGGCAATTAACGTTGTTGTTTTTGCTAACTATTTTATAATTCAGGAAGAACAAAATTTCGATTACGGGGTTGGACAAATGAAATATTTTGTGGTATCTACATGAAAGTGACCAAAAAAGTTTAGAGATTTTAATTTTTTTTTAAGTAAAACTAAAAATTGCATTGGTAAAAAATAAAAATTCACTTCCAGTACCCACATAAATTCCAAATGTCTTTTTTAGTGAATTAAACCTATTTTATACTTCAGGAAGAATTAGATTGGTATTAAAAATTTTAAAATTCGGTTCCATGGTTGGAAAATCGAAATTTTTAAGTACATAAAAGTAGCCATATAAGTTCCTAATTTTGGTTTTTGTGAATGAAATCTATTTTATTCTTCGGGAAGAGTTAAATTGGCATTAGAAACCAAAAAAATTATAAATGCAATTTCAGGGTTGGAATATCGAAATTTTTTTGTTCATAAAAGTAACCATATATGTAATTTGCAATTTTTGATTTTCATGATGAACTATACCTACTTTATATATCAGGAAGAAATAAATTGGTATTAAAACCAAAAAAATCTAAAGCACACAATTAGAACTTTTTGGGGTACATGAAACGGATTTTTACTTCTTGTTTTTAAATTAAACATATTTAATATTTTTGAAACACGTTCAGAGGTATTAGAAATAAGTCAAACATTTAGATTCTTAGCCGAAAAATTTAAATGTTTTCTTAAATATAAACCTACTTTCTGTTTTAGCAAGAAAGAAAGAAGAATTACATCTGTGAAGGGTATTTAAGATTCAGCACAGCCGAATATACCACTTATACTTGTTTAATTATTGATTTGTAATCTTTCAGTTAAAGTTAAAATCTTTTTCTTCAAAAAAAAATATTATTCAACAATCAGGCAAATGTATATTCTTTCTAGGAAATTTAATTTTTAATGCAAAGACGTAAACGTATGTTATTGTATTGTCCATCAACGCGGGCAGGGTTACTCTAGTGTTGATATATACATATATCCAACATAAATAATTATAAAAATATACTTGGAATTTCATAACATCATTAACATTTATTTCGTATGGACAACATTTAATGCTTAGCTGTTAACCGATTTCTATTCTTATTTTGAATATGTCGCAGAATAGAAGAACTCGACTCACATATGTAGGTCGACCCAAACATGGAATATAATTTTAAAATTTCATTTTTTATACCCTCCAAAAAAGAATATGGAGGGTATATTCACTTTGTCATTCCGTTCGTTACGCAGCGAAATATCCATCTGAGACCCCATAAAGTATATATGTATATTCTTGGTCAGTGATGAAATTTAAGACGATCTGAGCATGTCCGTCCGTCTGTGGAAATCACGCTTCAGTCCAAACGAAAAGAGCCAGACTCTTGAAATTTGGTATAAATATATTTTGAAGGATAGCACAGGTTAAGTTCGGCGATGGGCTAAATCGGGCAAGAGGGAAAAAAGTTCCCCTAAGAAGAACTAAACCAACCTCTAAAAACCAACATAATTTTTTGTAATTTTGTTAAGCAAATGACATTTTTTTATGTCAACGAAGGTCCAAAGCGTTAAACTTGGAGCCATGAAATAAAAAAAATTATTTTTGAACCCCGGCCCTTTAGTGGGCGTTATTATATGCAAAAATAGTGTAAAAATTTTACAAATTGTTTTACTTAAGCCTAGATTCCTTAAAAGTAACGAAGCTGACACGTAACCTGGTACTACTCTGCCCTACCCCCTCCTCCCCTTTGCCCCCCAAATGACTCTATAAAAAAATCTTTTAATTTTGTGTTTAATTACCCCAAACATTTATTTTTAGAGTTTTATGACAAAGGTGAAATGTCTCCCCTACAGCCTATGCCAGAGCGACCCCACCAAAATATAGTTTTAATACCCTCCAAAGAGAATTTGACCCCATAAAGTATATATATATATTCTTGATCAGTGATGAAGTCTAAGACGGTCTAGCAATGCCCATATGTTCGTCTGTGGAAAACATGATATTGTCTATTTTTGAACCCCGCCCCCTTTAGTGGGCGTTGACGTATGATTTTATATAAAGTAACTCTGTCCCACCAAGTTAAACATTTTAAATTTACTTACCAAATATTTGGATTCGACCCGGTCGAATATAACGTTTTTACTTGTTTATGTTGAAATATATCCCACTTGTTAATGGTAAAGCTAGATCTTTCCTCATTTTAGCAATTTCTTCCATAATTTCGGAATTTTTTTGTTCAATATTACATAGAAAGGGGTTTTTATGAATTTCTACTAAATTTTCAATTTTCTTAAAATCATTAAAACGATTGTTGTAATTAATTAATAGGGATTGTAACACATCAATGTACTCATTTAGCTTGTTGTTGCTATTTGGAGCTTCGCCATAAATTTCAAATGTTCTTTTAAAATTAATTTGTTTTCTTTTAGGTTTTCTCTCAAAATTTAAATATTTTTTTATATTGTTTCATTGCAGAAAAAAGCTCAAAAATTGTCGTAGTTCTTGCAACTGAATGTTAAGCTGATTTATAAATTCAAAATCTAATAAAAAGGTTTTATCTTTCAAATATTTTGCAAACGCTTTCGTTTCATTTGTTGTATTTTCATATAAAGTATTCATTACTTCTTCACAAAGGCTAAAAAGTCTTTGAAGACAACGTCCTTTACTTAACCATCTTATTTCCGTATACATAAGAAAATCTTGGGATTTTTTATGATTTAACGCGTTTAGGCCTCCTCGTATTTTATTAACAATTTTAACCACAATATTCATTGTATTCAATACATTTAAATTTTTTGCAACTAATGCCTGTTGATGTATTATACAACGAAAAACATTGATATTCAATTTAGTTTTAAGTAAATACCATACAAAATCATCTTTTTTATCCACCATTACATGACACCATCGCGCACAGTGGTTCAAGTTCCTAAGGAAGGCGGTCATACGTAGTTTACTCAGCTATAATCATCAAAATGATTATAGCTGACTTTTATTTGTTTTTTAAGAATACCCGTAATCAATTTAATGATATTGAGAACGATTTGAACAATCTGTGTAAAAGATTTTCAAAATATAAGGAACTGCTAAAAAAGATGCCAACTACGCCAACAAAGAATAATTCGTCCACAAATGTCGCAAATCTTACTAATAATAAATCCAACGTTGAAGAAGGCGAAACTGCTAATTTATTACCCGGAACTTCAACCTCATGCCATTCCTCATTAATTGTTCGTCCGCATATAGCCGATAATGCAACATTAAGAGGACAAGTTAACTTACAATCACTGATTCCTCATAATTCACTAAATTCGCCTGTTCAGGACAATTTGTCTCCATCGTTGCCTGTTATTAAACCTGCAAATAAATCTGCTACCCTCAAAGTTGTTTCGCCAAAGAAAACTGTTTTTGCCGCTCGTTTTGCCTCAAGTACAACTACTGACGACATTAAGTCTTATATAATGGAGAAAATTAATGTTAAAATTGATATAACTGTTTTTAAATTCAAATACTCTGAACCACGAAACAAAGCATCGTTCAAAATTATTGTTCCTCACGAATACTTTGATGTAATTGTACATTCTGACTTTTGGCCGCCTAAAGCACTTATTCGTGAATACGAATACAAAAATTCTTCAAGCGCTGATGTTGTTCACTTGCCACAATTGTCGTCAAAAAACTGAAACAAGTGTATGCAGATTACCTTATCAGTATTGCATATCAAAATGTAAGAGGTCTTAACACTAAATTGACTAGTCTTTTTGCTAATAGTTTTGAATTTCCATATGGTATAATTGTTTTTTCTGAAACCTGGCTAAATGAGAAAATATCCATTCATAATACTGAAATTCTATGTTCTAAATATCAAATATTTAGAAACGATCGTAAGCGCACACTTGGTGGTGGAGTTCTTATTGCTGTCCTGGATGTTTTTCAATGTGAACGTATTAATGGCTGTTATGTGATTGACCATGACGAAATTGAGTTTATTGCAGTGAAAATACGAGTTGGTTGTAAAAACTTATTTGTAACTTGTTCATATATACCGCCAAATTCACCTTTTCAGATATATAATAAACATATTTCCGCAATAACCTTCGTTCTTGATCAATCAAACACGTCGGATATATTTCTTGTTGTTGGTGATTTTAACATTCCAAACGCAAACTGGTTAAAACATTTTGATTGCAATTATATGTTACCCACAACCACATCTGATTTTATACAAATGCTTCATAGTTATGGATTATTTCAAATAAATCATATCGCTAATGCATCTGGAAAATTTCTTGATCTTGCTTTTGTTAACAATCATTTGGATTTTTGTCTTCATAATACACTGCCTATGACTTATCCTGTTGACCCTCATCATCCACCTTTTGAAATTGATCTTTCCATATCGGATAATAACCATTTGAAGACAATGCAACGAAACATTGAACCTGCTCAATCCTACTGCTTCCCACGCACCGATTACACTGCACTAAATTTGTTGTTATCTAATGTTAACTGGGATTCCTTGCTTGCTGGTGATAACTTTGACCTCATTGTATCACGCTTCTATAGTGTTTTGCAAAATGCGATAAGTACTACTGTTCCAAAGATTAATGTCATCAAAAATAATGGTCCACCTTGGAATAATCAACACTTAAGAAACGCTAAAAACAAGAATAATAAATTTTTTGTAAGATATAAAAAAACTGGTTCATCATTAGATATTCGTAATTATGCCGTAGCAAGATCTCAGTACAACTCTGCTAACAAACTCGCATATAATAATTACATAAACCGTATCAGAAGTACTATTAAAACAAATCCAAAATATTTCTATAAATTTATAAACTCTAAGCGTCGTTCTTCATGTTATCCAAAGCATTTAAAGTATGGCTCATCAATTGCAGAGGATGACGTTTCAATAAGCAATTTATTTGCGGACTTCTTTTCAAACACATATTCCACAAAGTTTTATGACATCGCAACAACTTATCCGTACACAATAACACACTCGTCTGGGATATACTTTCCGTTTATAAATACTGATACTGTACTTTCGAACTTGAAGTCTCTGAAAAACTCTTTTTGCGCGGGTCCTGATGGTATACCAACCTGTATACTTAAAAATTGTGCTTTATCATTATCTTCGCCTCTCACTGCATTATTTAATTTATCTATTAAATCAAGTTATTTGCCACCAATTTGGAAGAAATCGTTTATAACTCCTTTATTTAAGAATGGAAGTAAAGCTGATGTCTCTAACTACAGAGGTATTGCTAAAATTAATGCAATTCCGAAGCTGTTTGAAAAAATACTTACTGAAAATTTATATCATCAAATTTCACCTCTTCTACTATCACCTTGTCAACATGGTTTTCGTAAGTCTCGCTCTACTGTTACTAACATTTTGGAACTCACTACAATTGTTAATGAAGGTTTTACAAAAAAAATGCAATCCGATGCGATTTATACTGATTTCAGCAAGGCGTTTGATAAAGTAAATCATAACCTTTTATTACAAAAATTATCACTTTTGGGCTTTAGTGACTCTGTTGTAAAATGGTTAAATTCTTACCTATCACAAAGAACCCAACAAGTAAAGTTTGGAAATGTTATGTCGAAGATCATTCAAGTAAATTCTGGTGTTCCACAAGGCAGTCACTTGGGTCCCATTTTGTTCACACTTTTCATTAATGATTTACCAACTGTTGTTTTGAATTCCATGCTATTGATGTATGCTGATGATGTTAAAATTTTTAACTCTTTTAATGATATCGACGGTTATAATTTATTATGTGCTGACTTAAAAAATTTTTCTCAATGGTGTAAATTCAATTTACTGGAATTAAATAAAATAAAGTGCAAACATATCTCATTTTTCAGACATCGTCCGATAGAGACTCAATATCATATTGATACTGCTGTTTTAAGTAAAGTTCAATCAATAATGGATCTTGGCATACTTTTGGATCACAGGCTCAACTTTCGTGATCACATTTCAATGATGGTAAATAAAGCATACGGGATACTTGGTTTTATGAAACGCTGGTCAAAGGAATTTCGTGATCCTTACACTACAAAACTTTTATATAACTCTCTTGTTCGACCAATTCTTGAGTATGGGTCAACTGTTTGGGATCCTTGTTATTCTATTCATATAAATAGTATTGAATCAGTACAAAACAATTTTTGATTTTCTGCCTCCGTGGTCTTGGCTGGAACTCATATGTCTTGCCGCCGTATCAAAGTAGACTTGCTTTGATAAAACTGCCAACTTTAAAAAGTAGACGACTAATGCTGAGCACATTGTTTATTTTGGGCCTGATTCGTGGTGAAGTTGATTCGGAATTCTTGCTTAGTCGAATTTGCTTCAACGTTCCTGTTAGACCTTCACGTAATTTTGAACTCCTATTACTTAAATATTACCGTTCTATATATGCCAATAATGACTCCTTCCGTCGTGCATGTGAAAACTTCAATAAATGCTACCATATGATCGAAATGTCTGAGAGTAATATAATACTGAAGAGAAAATTAACTTTGTATTTAAATACTTGATTCCTTTTGTTTGATGTTATATGTTAAAAATCTTACTTTGTTTAAAAACTTATTCGTTGTACTGTATATTGTTATATGTATATAAGTAAACTTTGTTATTAATGTTAGTCAGTAAGGATATAAAATCTATTGACATAAATAAATAAAAAAAAAAAAAAATGAATATAAATATTTATGTTTACGGTATTAATGGGCCAATTAGGTTAAAATAAGATAATAAAATTCTTTAAATATGATATTATAATAGGTGATAGCATAGACTTCTTTTTTTGTGATAATTTACGTAAAGAAGAAATCAACGAGTCGGAATTTAGAAGAAGTCTATGCAAAAGATAAGTGTTAGTGACAACACGAGACATTTTTGGCGTTTTTTCTCGTCTGAATTGCTTAAATAATTTATAACAAGATTCAGCAGCTTCTTCAGAGAGCTCGCCTATGGAAACTAGACAGTGATCAACTACTTCCAATCCATGAATTAACACTTTATGAACTGAAGCAGGCAAATTATACCATGGATACGTACTAATAAGCATTTGCACGGTTCCTAACGAGTAATATCTAAATTCTACACTATTAATTTTGATTCCCGATGAAAGACATTGCAAAAGATGATGACACCGATTAATAACTGCTTAATCTAAGTCAGTTATTTCAGATGATATAGCTGAATTAAGAAAAAAGTTCTTGTAGTGTTTCCGTCACTGGATGTGTCACTTCCGTCACTTTGAGCTTTGTCGACAATTAAACCTAATCGTGTCCTAAAAATTGTGAAGAAATAAAACAATAAATCAAATCGTAAACATGAACTCTGCAGTGAGCAAAAAACGGTAAAAAATATGTGGAAAATATGTATGTGCTACGAATCTAGTCGTAGAGACGAAGACGCTCTGCACCATGCACATTCCCAAACAAACGCAGATAAATTCTTTTTAAATTAAAAGTACAGATATAGAGCAACATTTTGATATGTAACTTGAAGGCGTCATAAGACGGCAACATAGTTAATACTTTAAGTAAAAAAAATATACGTTAAAATTGATTTGTAGTGAAACCGCTTTCCGCAAAATACGTTTTGCATACAAAATTATTATATACATAATAATAACGGTAATCACCTTCAACTTAAATATCCATTGTAAAATAATAAGTCAAAAATGTGATTTTCTATGAAAAACACGCACTAAAAATTAACTTTATTAGCACTTCTGAAAAAGAAAAGGAAAGTTGTTTTGATTTGTTGACTTCCGATGCACAAAAGTAAATGCAAAAAACAACTGATTGCAAATCTTTTTGCATGTTTTATTAGTACCACTAAGAGTGAGTATTAGAGCGAACTAACGGTGAAAAAATCGAACATAGTCATTTGACCACTATCTCCTACTACTGAACCACTGTGCATCGGTGCAAACAGAGCAAAACTTATTCTTATCTGTCAAAGAAATAAAATTTTCATTTACAATATCAAAAATAACTTTTCCTTTTACATTGTTGTGTAAGCCGTACAGGGAAAACATTTCTTCGTGTACTTCAAAATTTTCATTGACAGTTCTAGTACAAACAATTAGTTGGGATATATCGTTTATATCAGTGCTTTCATCTAAACATATCGGGAATTTGCAGCCAAGCAATCGTTTCTTAATATTGGAAAAGATAAACAAACTGATATCATCAGTGCGTCGAACAATTGTGCGAGAGGACAGGGGATATCATTTATGAGTTTCCGTACATCTTCAGATTTTTCTCCTAAACATTTTAAGACATCATCGCTAAGCTCTTTAAAAAAACTCGCCATTTTCAAAACGACGGCAACGTTTAGCAACAGATGTGGCAACGACGAAAGATGCCTTTCTTTTGAAACAATTTTCGACTGTTTCTTCTATACCTGATTTTCTGGAATCAGAAATTATTTTTTCATAAAAAGCTTTCTAAAGCTTAATACAACGGCTTCTCTTGTATCATCACCAATATTTTCATATTCTTTGTGAAAAGCTTGAAATGCCGTTTCATGTCATGTATTTTAATGCGTGACAATACACGTTCACAAACCAAACATTCCGGATTGCCAAAATAATTTTCTGATTATAAAAAATCTTTTCCATATCGCTCTTGAAACATATTTGGTAGCTTGTGGCAACACTGATTTTAACAAACAAGAAAAGTATAACCTTACTTTCTGAATGCTTAACCTAGACTGATTTATATTGCTCAGTTCCAGGGCTGCCAGAAAATTTTCGTGAAAAATCGGCAAATTTTCAAAAAAAAAAATCGGCATTATCCGCACTTTCATTTCTTAAAATCGGCATTAATTAAAAAACTTATTTTTACATATAAAAACTTTTTATTAAAAAAAACAAAAAGAATTCAATAAAATTTACTAAATATTATACATAAAACAACATGTATAGATCAATAAATTTGCACTACGCAAGGCTTAAAATTAATTTGGGTTTTCGTTTAATCTCCCAATTAGTAATTTAGAAGAAACTATTTTATTCATTTAGAATTAAAAGATCAACTTGCTTTTTAGAAAACAGTGTAAAATAAATAAATTAAAATATGTGTATACGTCTTTTCTAATAGTATTTTAGAATTTTGATATTATGTTTCAGAATTTCCTAAAAATTAACTCTGGGTTCTAAAATACGAGATCCAAAATACAATTAAAAATTTAGAATATTATACAATATGTAACTGTAAATTCTAAAATTTTTGAAAAAAAATTCTTAAATATAATTAAAAAATTCTGAAAAGCAACTGGAAATAATGTAGTTTTAATAAATCAATCATAAATATGCGATTTTGACATTTTTATTAAATCGTTATTTATTTCGATGTTGAAGAAATTAGTTTTTCATGGTCAAATAATCTTTAGAATAAAGAATTCCTTATAAAGTTTTATTTTCTAAGGAACAAGTTGATAATTTTGCAAAACAAACCGTTAATTTTTCTTTTTTCATTTCATCTTCATGTGGACACGTACAACAACAAGGCAATTGAATTGTTATTTTACTATTAAGCTTGACATTTCAAATAACTTCTTTTGATATTTACGTGCTGTCACTTCGTGTCATACACATACATATTGTTACAAAGTTTAAAAATAGATTCAAATATAACGACATTGTGACTATATGTACTTGGCAGCACTGCCAACTCATCTCTAGTTATCAAAATGTTACAACCCTGGTCAACACAATGCAGATAATATTTGAATTAACGGAAATGGAATATTCCGGATACATCGTCGAGAATATACAAGATCATTTGAGGCTGAGCAATAATAAGTGTAAATAACAACAACGAAAAACCTAGCAACATCAATGCTAACAGCCATACCTAAATACGGGCGGAAAGCGGAACGTTTTTTTCCGCTGAGCTTTAACGCTGAAATGCCATACCTAAACAAAAGCGGCAGCGTTATGTAAAACAACAATAAAAACAGGGTTATCAAACAAACAAATCAAACAACCCTGATAATTTTAACAGCTGGACGGACGACATTTGTGATTTTGTTATTGAAATTTTGTACAAATTACAAACGTGCATACATATTGATGTATATAATCATATTGTAAATATTTTCTTACCACCATTTTCTAATACGAAGTGCACAAATTTTTTCTTTTATTATATATTTCAATTTTTTAAATTTTTGCTCTTTTTCTCTGGTTACAATTCTTTTCTTTTGCAACCAACTTCATTAGAAAACGCTCTGTAAAAATCGGATTTTGCAATAGCAAAGCGTTGCCGCCGCGTTATTTCGGCATGCTCCATACAAAATGTATGGACATGAGAACTTTTTACAGCTCAAAAGCGATTGCCGCCCGTATTTAGGGATGGCAGTAAGAGATGATGATGTTATTCTTAATGATCTTGTACGCAAGTATTCGCTGCTAATAAAAACTAAAGATGTACACCAAGAAGAAACAAAACTACGCAACACACAGAACACTCATACATACAACCACACATAGTTACAATAAACAAAACACACAAGACAGCATTGCCATATAAACAAACACACGTATATAGCTACATGTTAAGTAAAGCACAACCAACAACAACCATGACCAGATGCTTCACGAAGTTACCAGACGACGTCACTTTGCTATATAAAGTCGCTGCCAGAGATCAGCGGGATGAGTGTGATTTTAAATCTAGACGTGTTAACATCGCTAAGTGTTTAGTAGTACAAATACTCGTGTTAATAAAGTAGTAAATAAAGTGTTGCCGCATTATATTTCTAAAGTTAATTGTCTGTGTTTTTAATTTGATGCAATTAAACGAATCCTTGAAGGATAAGTAAAAAGCGTTTTTACGAAAAGGTCTAAAAACGTAACAATTGGTGTCAGAAGTGGAATTGCACAAATAATTAAAAGGACATTGCAATTTAAGAAAAAAAAGGGGCATTAAAAAAAATAATTATAATAAATAATCATGAAATTTGATGAGTTAAAAGTTGAACAGGTAAAAAATGAGCTTAGTAAGCGAGAATTGCCAACAGCAGGTAACAAGGCTGAACTGCAAAAGAGGCTGATAGATGAGTTTAAGAATCGCGGCATGGACATCGTGACATACGAGTTTGAGGACAAAGACGATGTAGAGGTATGTGCTCCTGCTACGACCAGCAGCATGTACATAAATTCAATATTCGCTGCTATGATGATCCAGATAAAAGGAATCAATGATGCACAAACCCAAATAAAACAGAACTCAAAAGTCAGCAGTGAAAAGCTTGTAGCCGAAATAACTGAAATAAAACAGAACTCAGAAATCAGCAGTGAAAAGTTTGTAGCCGAAATAACTGAAATAAAACATAACTCTCAACAGATGCATGAAGCATCATGGATCAGCACTGAAAAGCTTGTAGCCGAAATACAGGGAGTGGAAACAAAACTGTTGGAGTCAAATAGAGCCACGAACGAGACTCTGGTAGAGGTTTCTGAGGCCATAAATAGGAGGGTGGATTCTCTTGAGAATAAATTCTCAGAGCTGGCAGATAGAGTCCAGCATCTAGAAAGCGGTGGCCCGGAACAGCATGCAAAAGGGTTCGAAGAAAAATTGCATGCTCTAGAGGACAAAATGCATAACCTTGAGTGTAGTGGCGGACTAGTACGAGCAGTTGCGGAGGTTTCTGCGCGAATAAAAGTGCCATGCTTTGACGGCAGCGTACCATTGGGCATGTTTAGATTCCAGTTCGAGACGGTTGCTAGCAGAAATGGATGGGATGCTGAAGAAAAGGCCATAGAGTTGATTTTGTCCTTAAAGGGTACAGTCGCAGAGGTAGTTGAGACCGTGCCAGTAAGCACCAGAAACAACTATAATGAAATAATGGCAGCATTTCAGCGCAAGTATGGTGGTGAGCACAAGCGCGATTTATACAGAATGGAATTGCGATGTAGAGTTCAAAAGCCTAACGAGTCTCTACAAGATTTCGCAATGGAAATCGAGCGTTTAGTGCAGCTCACATATCCAGGCGAGAGTTACCCGTTCCTGGACCACTTTAAACCTGAGGCGTTCGTTAATAGCATTCGCGACTCTGATGTTAAACTGGCTGTGTGCGCAACGCAGAAATCCACTTTCGCTGAGACTGTTTCATTTGCGCTGGCTCATTTCAAGCCACAGATATGTAAGGTGCGGAATGTGGAGGTTTTGTCCGAGAATGATAATAACCTGGTCGCTAGTGTTAAGGAGGCAATGCGACAGCTGTTGGCGGAAAGTGCTACTAAAGAAGAGCCTAAATGCTTTAACTGCGGTAAAATCGGTCATTTTCAGCGCAACTGCAAAGCACCAAGAAAAAGAGGTAGATCTGTTTCGCCACCAAGAAATAGCAAACGGGTGAATCAAACAACAGCACAAGAGTCCCCGTTAAACTAAAACGAGTTAGCACTAAGGGGCAATAGCTAGCTCCCACAAACGAGGGCTCCACAATCTCCATATCAGTGATGCAGCAGAAAAATAGCAACCTCACTGCATCAGGACACATCAACGGGGAAAAGCACGTACTTACCATAGACACAAGGGCGTCGCAGTCAATAATAAGGCCCAATATAGTAAAGGGAAAGGAAAAGTATTTGCTATTGAGAGTTAGACGTTACCGCCGCAGTCTGAAACAGTTATATGGGCGCGTATAAAGGGAGATTGTGAGGACAATCGGTTGTGGGTTGTAAACCTAGCAGATCTAAATAGAGAGCTTTTAACAGCAAAAGCTCTAGTAAAAACTAGTAAAGGAGGAATAGTCCCTATAAGAGTACTTAACTTGGCAGACCATGCAAAAGTCATCAAAGAAAATTGCGATATTGACCAGTGTACTCCAGCAGAGGCAATAATAAACTGCGAGAAGAACATAGAGCCTACCAAATTGTCCGCAAAAGAACGTGAACAATTTGAGGAATACGTAGGAAAATGGGTAGCAAGACTGTCAGCGACAAATAGAAATAAAGCCAAACAGTTGCTAAAAAGACATGCCAGCATCTTCGCCATGGGAAACCAAAGCCAGGGTAGAACTGCATTGGTTAAACATGAAATTAACACAGGCGAAGCTAGGCCGATTGAACAGCCAACCAGAAGTGTACTCCTAGCAAAGCGAGATGAAGTCAAAGAGCTTGTGAAAGAAATGGAGCGTGAAGGAGTAATTGAGCCATCTTCTGGTCCTTGGAGTTCGCCTGTAGTCTTAGTTAAAAAGAAAGATGGCAGTACTAGATTTTGCGAAGACTAAAGGAAGCTCAATGACATAACCAAGAAGGACAGCTATCCGCTCCCCAGAATCGATGACACTTTGGACACGCTAGCTGGTACGAGATGGTTCTCTACGCTAGACTTGCGAAGCGGATATTGGCAAGTGGAGATTGCAGAGAAAGACAAGGAGAAAACTGCCTTCAGCGTTTGTAACGGATTATAGCAGTTCAAAGTTATGCCATTTTGTCTCTGCAATGCTCCGGCCACATTTGAACGCCTAATGAAGAAGTTACTGAAAGGACTCCACTGGAAAACATGCTTGGTATATCTGGATGACATAATCGTGATGGGGAAAACTTTTGATGAACACCTCAAAAACATTGCAGAAGTTCTTCAACGGATATCATCAGCTGGATTGAAACTCAGCCTGAAAAAATGTGCGTTGTTCCAGAAAGAAGTAAAGTATTTGGGGCATCGTATTACAGCAGACGGAATGTCAACAGATGAAGAATAAATACAAGCAGTAAGGGACTGGCAACAAACTAAAAATCTACATGAATTGCGCAGCTTTTTGGGCCTTTGTACATACTACAGACGCTTTGTGCCAAATTTTGCCAGTGTAGCTGCAAGCCTGCATGAGCTGACATAGAAGTCGAGACCATACCATTGGGGTGAACGGCAGGAAAAGGCATTCCAGAAACTAATAGGATTGTTGTGTACGTCACCAGTACTAGCGTATCCCATAGCTGGAGAAAAATTTGTGCTGGATACTGATGCGAGCGGCTATGGCATAGGGGGCGTGCTATCCCTAGTTAATGGCACTGAAAAAGTCATACGATACTATAGCCGTGTACTCTCAAAACCTGAGAGGAACTACTGTGTGACACGACGTGAGCTTCTGGCAGTATTGGAATGCATTAAACATTACCATAAGTACCTGTGTGGTCAACACTTTACATTAAGGACCGACCATTTTGCACTGAGATCGCTATTGCAGTTTAAAAATTCTGAAGGGCAACTGGCAAGGTGGATTGAGCGCCTGCAGAGCTACGACTTCAGTATTGAGCATAGAAGGGGCGCAAAACATAACAATGCGGATGCTCTATCAAGAAGATCCTGCTGTTTAGAGTGTAAACATTGCGTTAGAACCGAACAAAAGGAAGGCGTTGTTGATGTTCGGCTAATGCACATCGACTCTGATGAAGACTGGTCAGCGGCAAAGAGGGTCGACAGTATACTGGGGAAAATTATAGCAGCCAAAGAGGAGGACAAAAGACCGTCCCGTAATGAAATTTCGGCAGAGAGCCCACTCGCCAAATCTTATTGGGCTCAGTGGAACAGCCTCAACCTAATAAAAGGGTACCTATACCGCGTATGGGAAAGTGTAGATGGCAAAACAACTTCAAATTTAATAGTTGTGCCATGCTCCAATATAAGTAAAGTTTTGCAAGAATTTCACAATGGACCTAGTGGCGGTCATCTTGGAGTAACCAAAACACTTGAGAAACTGAAGCAGCGTTTTTATTGGGTTGGATGTCAACAAGCCGTAGCCGACTGGATAGCAAACTGCCCACAGTGCATAGCAGCCAAAGGCCCAGTAAGAAGAAGCCGGGGAAAGCTACAGCAATACAACTCAAGAGCACCATTCGAGAGGATCGCAATGGATGTAGCAGGTCCTTTCCCCGTCACTGAATTTGGAAATCGTTATGTTCTTGTGGTAATGGACTATTTCAGTAAATGGCCAGAGGTATATGCTATACCTAACCAAGAAGCATATATATATACAATGTATATATATATATATATATATATATATATATATATGTGTATACATACATGCCCACATATTTTATTATTATATTTTATTAGGTCAGTCCTTACTGACTAGAATATGAACAACTGAAAAATATTATCATACCAATTATGAATACAAATTCCGTGAGGACTTTTTCCTCACGTCAAGAAGTCCAGCGATTCTGGCAAAAAGCAGAAGAAGAATTAAATTCTGTAGGTCCGCCATCTAAGATTATTAACGAATGGAAAAAGGCATTTTTTTGTCCACTCAAAAATTCTATTTATGTATATATGTATGTACATACTATACAATTCTCTTATGTTCAGGTATGGTCTGACCAAAAAAAATACGTGCGTCATAAAGCATCCCAAAATTGGCAATATCAAAAGGGTACAGGTGGCGGGAGTAATAAGGAATACAAGTTTTCGGCAACTCAGGAATGCATATACAATTTAATTGGAATGAAAACTTCCGTTGAAGGTGTGCCTGGAAATGTTTTTGGCCTAGGATCAGCAAAACAATTCGAAGATCCACTTAATGAAATGTACGAATCCATATGCGTGGACTTTGTAATGGCAGAAGAAAATAATAACGACAGCGTTGAATGCGTGGCAGCATCCAAAAGTGCCCGAATGTCGAACTCAACTTCAAAGATGAAGGCAAATGCTCAAAAAGAAAATGCAAGATCGTCATACGATATATTGCTAGCAGAGCTTGCCGTACAAAAAGATTTAGTGGGTGCAGTGAAGGAAGTAGTAGTCGATGTTAAAGAGCAACAGCAGAGTTTAAAAAAATTTTATAGATCCATTGACAAAATCTACAAAATGCAAAAAAAAACATTTTGTACAAATGGAAAACATTGAAAGAGAAAAGCTTAAAGAAATGCGGCGCCACCACTCCTTCATGGAAGAAATAAGAGCTAGAGAGGTTCAATATAAATTGGAGAAAAATAATTTGCAGCTTCAGTTAAATAATCTCACGTATGATCCAAAATAAATTCAAAATGCTTTATTTAAATTCTAATGTTTCTTTATTAACGAATTTCGTTAAGTAGCAATTAAGTTTTTATTTAATTCCAAGGAGTTTTTTTCTTATTATTATTAAAAATAAATAAATGAATTTTAAATAAGTTAAAAAATGTGTTTTTAATATTATTTCAAAGTGAGCTTCCAATATTACTTCTAATTAATTGGGCTGCGGTAAGATATCTTGTGGAAGTAGGCAAACTAATTTGATCATCTACGCTGATTGTTTCGCTCAAAGAATCGTGTGGTTCTTCCCTTACTTTAAAATGAATGCATATGCAAGGCACAGCACACATTAATAATTTTAACTGCTTTCTGTGGACAGCAGTGAAGCACCGAGAAGACACCTCCACCTATTTTTCAGTACGCCGTTCATTCTTTCAATAATATTGCGACACTTTGAATGCACCTCATTAAACCTCATTTCTTGGGAACCATCCTCTGGAACACAATGGGGTGTCAATAGCCATGGCTCTAAAGGATAACCAGCGTCACCTAATAAATGATGAAAAAATCTATTTTGGTATTGCGTTTCAATCTTGCGAGAATTTTTACCTACCTAAAAGCCGAAAGTTGCGTACACCCTCCAAATATTTTTCTTCTAAGTGAGCTCTAACGTCACTGGTAGCCCATATAAAAGAATCGTGACAAGCACCAGGGTGAGATGCGTTAACAAATCGGATCCTCAGTTCATCACCGCAAATTTAAAATATAAGTATGTAAAAAAATTATTCGTCTATAAAACCATATTTAATTTTAAAGAATACATACCAGCATAGCATTTAAACTGTATTTTCCTTTCCTGTTGTAGAACAAATGTTTGTTTTCGGCGGGAGCAATGATTTGTACGTGTGTTCCGTCAACACACCCGGTAACTCCTGGGATTTTATATTTTTTATAAAAAGATAGAACTATTTTTCTTTTTTCATTTTTATCCATGTTGGGCAAAGATGCGCTTCAAAAATATCGAGCACTTCGGCGAGCACTTTACTTAAAGTTGGTTGAGCCAGCGAAACTTCGGAATCTTTTCCAACTCCCGTCTGATAACCGACTTCAGCGAAAAAACGCAAACAACCACTTAGTTTCACTATGGGGCTAACAGCAGATTGGTTCTTAATCGGCTGAGAGTGTAATGTGAGCACTCGTAATAAATAACTATAAGCACTTTTATTAACTCTATAATATTTTTGAAACCTATAAAATGAAGAAGTTTATAAAAAAATTAGACCAATTAGTTTTTCACATCTTACAAAGATTGGTCCAGCTCAAGCGGATTTGATGCATCGCGCATCTGCCTCCTTGCAATCCTCCGGGTTATTTTCCGAGCTCCTTCTTCAGAACGAGTTTCCTCCGCAAGTAATTGAAAAGTTATGCTATTCATTTTAACACAACAAATTTAAAATAAAACACAATTTTAAACAACACAAATTTACGATTTTATGGAAATGACAAACGAAATCACAATCACAAAATAAATCACAATTAAAAACTAAAATCTCAAAAACAAAACAGCTGTTTCTGATTCCTTTCTCTAATTTACTTTTTCCCCGGGTGATTAGAATAGGAGGATTTTTTCACCGGAATAACAAAGTGCGGAAGGGAAAAATATACAAAAATAATTCATTTAACAATTTAGATATAAAGTAAGATTTCCTTTCAGTACGTTATTACTTTCAGATAAGTTAATAATGTGATAACATTTATTAAAGTTAACACATGCACGACGAAAAGAATCATTAGTACCATATACGCACAGAACGGTAATAGTTTAATACCAAGAGTTCAAAGGGTAGGTCTTGCAGGAACGTTGAAGTTCATCTATTTAAACAGGAACTCCGAATCTACATCGCCATGAATCAGGCCCAGAACGAATAAAGCGCTCAGCATCGATCGATGACTTTCTAGAGTAGGCAATTTTATTTCAAAACGGGATCTCAGAGATCTTACTTGAATGCTTGCGTGTAGCGGGCAGCCACGTATACCAGGCAATTTTATTAAAGCAAGTCTACTACGATATGGAGGCAGTACATATGTATTAATTCCAACCAAGACCACGAAGACAGAAAATTTAAATTTTTTTTTATACTGATTCAATACTATTAATTAATGAATAGAGTAACAAGGATCCCAAACAATTGATCCATACTACAGAATTGGTCGAACAAGAGAAGTATATAAAAGTTTTGTAATATAAGGATCAAGAAATTCCTTAGACCAGCATTTCATGAATCCAAGTACCCCATAGGCTTTATTTACCATTATGGAGATGTGATCACGAAAGTTACGCCTATGATCTAACAGTATGCCAAGATCCAATATGGTCTGAACTTTATCTAAAATATCGTTGTCTATATTACTATATAAACCAGCTTTCAAGCTGTACACAATAAAAATGATATGAAAAAGGAAAAGTATTACGATGGTTTCAATCAATAAAATTGTTTAATTAATTAATTGCAACCCAAAGGTAGGTATTCAAAATCAGAGCGTAGAAAAGTGCCGTAACAATTTCAACTGAATATATCATTAGAGTGAGAGAAAATTCTTAACTGCAGTGGTAGCACATTCCACCAGCGTGCAATACTAATTATGAAGGACATCCCAAAAAGGGACGACGACGCTTGTTTCGTTAGCTACCTGTTTCTAGTTGAACGCAAAAGCCCAAACGAATAAAAACCAAGGACTTACAACATTTTATTTATTTGAGAAACAATAGAAGATTCCCATATTTGATAAAACTATGAAAGATACATCCAAGGAAGTCAAAAATATTATATGTATATATATATATATATATATATATATATATATTTATATATATATATATATATATATATATATATATATATATATATTTATATATAAATGAAATTTATTTGTTGGTGGTTAAGCAATGTCTATATGCATTTCATTGGTGCTTTACCAAATCGTCAGTAGACTTTAACCACAGTTTTGAAAAGTTAAAAACCTCTTATCTTATGCATATACTTTCGGAAGTATATGCATAAGATAAGAGGTTTTTAACTTTTCAAAACTGTGGTTAAAGTCTACTGACGATTTGGTAAAGCACCAATGAAATGCATATAGACATTGCTTAACCACCAACAAATAAATTTCATTTATATATAGTATTGTGACAACAATGTGTCAAATAAAAAGATTTCATAATAATATATATATTTATATATATATATATATATATTTATATATATATATATATATATATATATATATATATTTATATATATATATATATATATATATATATATATATATATATATATAGTGCAAAATCGTTATTTTTGATACTATGGTACTGAATTTTTTTGACAAGGTGTGAAATGTATTGCAGTCTCTGAAAAAGTCAATTTTGTAACAATACAAGTTAAGGACTTTCATCTTGTGACCGACGATGCATGCTTTACATATATAGATGTGGGGCACTGCGCATTATATCATTACTTAAAAATGTAAATAAATAAAGCTTTTATCTCCACGATTGTATATAAAATAATGACTAAATTTTTCTCATTTAGATATTCAATCTAATGAAAAAAGTTAATCCGAAATTTCGAGACCACATAAAATGTATAGCTGGAGATTGCATGTTGCCTGGCTTGGGCCTAAGTACTGACAATCGGCAGGACTTAATTGATAACGTAAATATAGTCTTTCACATGGCAGCCACTGTGCGCTTCGATGAAAAACTCAAAGTGGCGATGCAAATCAATGTTAAGGCCGCACGTGATATTATGTCGCTTTGCAAGGAAATGAATCATTTAAAAAGTATTCTGCATGTATCCACAGCATACACCCAGTGTCCACTAAGACGTATAGATGAAAAATTATACCCGCCACCGAATGATTCTAAAAATTTAATTCTTCTAACTGAATGTACGCCAGACAATTTGTTGGAGAGCATGACACCCATGTAAGTAAAATGTTCCTTTAATTGAAAATCAATTATTATGAAATTTTTTTATTTGACACATTGTTGTCACAATACTATTATAAATAAATTAAATTTATTTGTTGGTGATTAAGCAATGTCTATATGCATTTCATTGGTGCTTTACCAAATCATCAGTAGACTTTAACCACAGTTTTGAAAAGTTAAAAACCTCTTATCTTATGCATATACTTCCGAAAACCATCTGAGAATTCACAATTTGTAAATTACAACCTATTTTCAAAAATCACAATAGAATAAACATAGTAGGCCTTGAAACTTATACAAAACTAAACCAACAAACAAATTATATTCGATATGAATCTATTTTACTTTTCTTCACCTTTATACAATCAGAAATCCATTGGATAACAAGAAAAGTATTTATAAGGCAAAATGAAAAATAAAATCTTAATCAAACTGTGTCAAATAAAAAGATTTCATAACAGTTTGATTTAGATTTTATTTTTTATTTTGCCTTATAAATACTTTTCTTGTTATCCAATGGATTTCTGATTGCATAAAGGTGTAGAAAAATAAAATAGATTCATATCGAATATAATTTGTTTGTTGGTTTAGTTTTGTAAGTTAAAGGATTTTAAGCGGTTTTATTAAAAAAATATAAGTTGAGGCGCTCACAACTGCGCCTTTATTTAAGTAAAACACTTGAAATTTAATTCTTATAAGTTTTAATTACCTTTTAATAATTTTAACAATATAAATCAATGTGACAAATAAAACTGAATTTCACAATATGAATTAATGAAAATACAAAATTAATAATTCAGGAGATCAATTTAAAAGACGACCGATTCTCGAGACACCGTAGCCAAGACTAATTGTTTCCAGCCAACTTTGTTGGCTCGTTCGATTCCCTGATCACGTTGCACCAACATGCGCGAGTATTCAGACGCTGATCATGCAAAATTATTTTCCCATCATTTCAGCAAGAAGGCAATTTCGTAATTGGATCGGAAGCGCGTGTAAAAACAAAAATAAAGAATGAGCTTAAGTTGCTAAATTATTTTTTGGCGACAGCGTCGCCACCGTTGTTAACTCCTCCCTCCTTAAATGTCTGCGTCCCGCAGATCTGGGAGTCTATGGTTGGTAGTTGGATACTTAGTTTTGGGAGATTTAATTTTTTTGTTTGCTTATACCAGAGCCATCCGATGCAGAAGATCATTGAGACAATAATCATAACGTTAATTCCAACGGTACCATTGAATCTTACCCCTAACTGGTTCAATCGGTTTATATTATTGAGGCTTACTTCATGGACATATTTGATGTCCAGCAGCAGGTCGTCGTGTGTTATGTTTGCTAGCACTGGCGGTAGGGCTTGAACCTTCGTGATTGAACTGCTTGTGTAAGTATGATTCTTTATCACTACCGACTCATTGGAGAGTTGCAAAAGATAGGTGCCATTCAGAAACACAGTTTTGCCATTTGACTCAATCGAACCCTTGAAGTTGGTCACATAGATAACGTCGTCACTCAATAACTCAACAATCTCTTCTTGGGTATGTCTATATTTACATCTTGCCGATCCGCCTTTAAGAATGCGGTTGAGGCAGTTATCCTCTTCTAATTTAGTTACGGAAGATCTCTTGCAGACTGTCGAGTTACTTATTAAAAGGCAGTTACCTTTGATACCGTAGGTCTCATCTTCACTAACGAGCACCCTCTCAAACGGCAGATCTATTTGCTTTCCTTCATTAATTGTAGCTCTAGTGAGAAGCAAATTATAAAAGCTTCTTTCGAGTTTTGGTATTGACAGAATGTACAATAGTAAGGAACCATTTGTGTAAATTGATGGTGTTCCGTATTCCACTGCTTCCTTTGCATTGCCATAAGGCAACGTTTCCAGCTCGTCAATTATTTTATTTATCTCCGTTTGGTCTAGCAGATTCGTGCTGACAATACCACTCTAAGCCAGCTGACAAGCGCGAACAATTTCATTTACGTCGTCCCTCAGGATAATGACCTCGTTGATGGTACTTTGCTCCATTAAGGTGTAGTCTTTGCCACTCGTGATATTGTTTATTCTGGTGATGATTTCATTGATCTTTTTTACAACTTGGTTCGTCGTCTGCTGAAGCTCTTTATTAATCTTGTATTGCTCATTGTTATTTACGATGATGCTTTCTTGACTTATTGCAGTCTGTTGAATCAGGACTTCCGGTGACCCATTTCCAAGCCGATCCGATCCAACCGATTGATCTAAGTGTCCTTCTTTTTACATTTGTCAATTCATTAAGGCGTTCTTGCATCTGCAGCACGTGGTGCAAAATGAATTCTTTGTTTTTGCTTGGCGGAATATGCCTTTGAATAAGGGATGATATGTTTGCAGCCATTTCCATGTACTGTTCCAAATTGATGACATGTAACAATTTAAAGTTCCCATCGACTATCCATCCATTGCTAATCTTTAGTGAAACCAGCGGTGTTTTATATTGATAGATTTGTACACTATTCGTAAAAGCAATCAGGTTGAATGCGGTGAATAAACTTGAGATGCATGGTAATAAAAATTTAATTTCTGAAAATAGTATAAGTTCATTATATCGATAAAAATGAGGCGATGGCATGACGATGAAATGTTTAGATGACCAATGGTTAATTTTAAAAGTTTATTTTATTTAAAAAGTACCCTTCCCCTTTTTTATATTTTTTTTTTATTAAGAAAATTTAAGAAGCATTGGTTAATTAAGTGAGACGAAAAAGGATCTATAATTATTTATAAAACAACGTTTTTCTTTGGACTTTGCCCATTTACATTTTTTATGTGTTCCTTCTGAATTTTTCTTCCACTCCTTGTCAGCACAGTTACCCTATTATCTTTCTCAACTATTTCTTTTCTATATAAAGCTTTGTTTTTTCCCTGAATAGTTTTAATAGCTACATAGATTCTATCACCCTTTCTATATTTTTTAGGGCTTTTTCTTTTTTTATTCATTCTTGCATTGCGAGCTGCCATATTTCTTTTAAGCAAATGCCTGAGATCTGTATTAACCTTCTTTTGTTCTGATAATAGATTTTCGTAGTTTGTTCCGACGTTTCTGTTAAAAAATAAGTCACGGGGTCTTTTCTTTGTTGTTGAATGGATAGTATTATTGTACCTATCGACACAGATTTCGATTAATTCCTTTACTGATAGATCCGGGTATTCAACTCTTAAACATCTATAGATTTCAATTATTGTTGAATGCAGTCTCTCAACTTGCCCGTTCACCTCACTTCTTTGTACTGGCTTAAGATATAATTTAACACCCAGTGATTTGATGAAAGTTTCTATTAAAGGGCTTAAGAAGCTGCGTTCGTTATCAGTGACGAGAATTTTCGGCACTGTGAAATAATGCAATACCTTAATTAATTTCTTCCTCACCTGTACCAGCGATCTATCCTTAATACTAAAGAATTTAGCGAATTTTGTAAACTTATCTATGCACGTAATGAATTTTTGTCCCTGAATTTCCATAATGTCCATGTGAAGAATTTCACATGGATATTTGGGATCAGGTGTTTCTTGGTGATGTATTTGTGGAGGTTTCCTATCATACTTACATCTATTACAAACGTAGCAACTGGCAACGTGTTTCCTTATACTAGCGCGCATATGCGGAAAATAAAATTGCTCTAAAATCTGTTCACCGTTCTCCCTGGAGTTCCGATGCGCTCTTCTATGTTCCGTTTCTATTATTTCAAATTGACGTTCTTTTGAAGTAATGTCTGTGACTAACTTCTGCGTAATTCTTACTTTATATCTATAAAAATGATCAATGTAAATTTCCTGTATAGCACCAAGAAGACCTTCTGGTGCTTTTACTCCGTTAAGGATATTTGGGCGAAGCTTTTCTTTTAGCAGAGTTACAAGTTTTTCCTTAGTCCAATTCTTTGAGGAAATAAAATGTCTAGTATATCCACGGTGTGGTTCCTCCATTGCTGTCATGTCCATTCCGATTCCTAGTATAATCTGGTTTCTAAAGACGTTTATGGGTACATCTACATGGGGTATCAAGTCAGAAGCGTCTTGTTCAGCACTGTGAACTGTTGCCGCTGATGAAAGATCATCGTCTTGTCGACCCTCTGAAGCAGTTAGAGTTTCATCCAAATTCGTAGCCATCCCTTCACTCGCCGTATCAGTGGAAGAATGATATAAATGATTTGAAATGGTTTTTAATCTCGAAAGGGCATCAGCCACGTGGTTCGATTTACCAGGCTTATAAATCAACTCGTGGTTATACTCCTCTATTCGTGCCTTCCATCTTTTTAATTTGGCATTAAAATTCCTATTTCCCAATGCAAAAGTCAAAGGTTGGTGATCAGTATAGATCTTAATCTTTTTTGCACCATACAAATAATTTCTGAGATTATCGAGAGCCCATACAATGGCTAACATCTCCTTCTCGTTTGTAGCGTAATTTTCCTCAGTTTTGTTAAGCGATCGAGAAATATAGGCTATGGGTTTGTCCTTGCCGATTTCACCTTGTGACAGGACTGCACCTAACGCAGTATTAGAGGCATCCGTCGTCAAATTAAACGGTTTCTCAAAGTCTGGAAAAGACAGAAGTTCGGCTGTAGTTAACATAGATTTAAGTCTATTAAAAGACTTCAAAGACTCGTCGTTTAAGGTGATTGGCACTTTCTTTGACTGACTGGCTTTTATTTGGGCATGTTCTCCTCTTGTAAGGTTCGTAAGGGGTTTTGCCATTTTTGCATAGTCGCGGATAAATCTCCTATAGTAGGAGGTCATTCCCAGAAAACTTTTCAACTCCTTCAAGTTCGTAGGCGGTAATAGATTTTCAATGGACTTGACCTTGGCAGGATCCGGTTTGATTCCTTCAGATCCAACGATATATCCAAGAAATTCCACCTCAGTTTTCATAAAATGTGTTTTATCAAGATTTACCTTTAGATTAGCCTCACGAAGTCTCGCAAAAATGGTATCTATATTCGTCAAATGATTCTGTATATTTTCGCCAATTACAATTATGTCGTCTATGTAGACGAAACAAATTTTTCCTATGTACTCGCGTAGGACATCATCTATCATTCTCTGAAATATTGCCGGCGCATTCCTTAGGCCAAAAGCCAATCTCAAATATTCAAATTTACCGTTTGCTGTTGAAAAAGCAGTTTTTGGGATATCCTTTGGTTTCATGGCTATTTGGTGAAAGCCTGAAGTAAGATCAATTGTTGTGAAAAACTTTGCTATACCTAAACTATCTAAAGTAGATGTAATGTCTGGAATTGGGTAGGTATCTGGGATGGTTACAGCATTTAGGCGTTTGAAGTCCACTACCATTCGATATTGCTTTTCACCATTGGGTTTTGGTTTTTTAGGCACAACCCAAATAGGCGAATTGTAAAGGCTTTTGGAGGGTCTTATTACTCCCTCTGAAAGTAGTTCATTTACCTGCCTCTCTACTTCTTCCCTCATACAGACTGGGTACGGATAGCTCTTCGTATATATTGGCTCCTCCGTACTTGTCCTGATTTCGGCCTGAACGTTTGTTGATGCAAGTTCGCTACCATCGAGTGGTCCAAAAAGTAGTTTATATTTATTAATAAGATTTTCTATTTTTGTCCTAACTTCTGGTACATACTCCTCGCCTAATATATAATTTGACTCAGTTGTTACTTTTTCTTTTAATGGGATTTTAAAACAATTTCTCAAAACTAAAACATTTTCCTTTCTATCTACTAAAGCACCTAATTCTTTAAGCGTGTCATCCCCAATAATTCCATCAAATGTTTTCAATGCTGGCAATACATAAAATTGAATAGGTTCACTTATCCCTAAAAATTTAAAAAATTGTCCAATTACTTTTCTATCTATATTCACATCTCCTCCTACCGAACGCACCTTTATTGGTTTTTCTAGCGTTATGCTACCGTATGATAAGCGTGGGCTGCAAAAGTTCTTGTTAGAGCCCGTGTCGATTAAAAACCATAAAATATCACCAGTGACAGAAGGGTATTCTATATAGGGCAAGCTTGAGGGCCTTCCTCCATAAAATTTACTTCTCCTACCGTTTCCTCCTGACGAGCGTCTTCTTCTAGCCCATTCTCAGCTATGTGATCCGCATCAGAAAAGTCCTCTATGTGATACAGTTCAGGCTGTTTGTTGCCTGTACTTACTTCGAATGTACCTCTTTTTTCAACTGTCCTTGGGTTGTTGATGTAATTTACCCGTCGAGACTGTATTGTCCTATCAACTTCCATCGGTTCGTGTTTTATGGCGGGATACCGTGGGGGTAACGCTGGCTTATTGTAATTGGAATATGCACTCGCCCGAAAGTTAGAATAGTTGTTGATAGGTTGCCAATTCCTTGCCCTAAAATTTTGGTTCTGCCAACCCGATCGCGTAGGAAATGATTTTGGCGGTTTTGAAGGCCCAGGACTATAACTTGTTTCTGTGGAAATCGAATCTTGAGGCTTCGTCTTCGCATAAATTATATTATTTCGCATTGTTAAATTTTGCAACTCTAAGCAAGCGGAGTATGCTTCGGTCGCTGTATAATAATCATACGGGAAAGATCCTGTCTTAATCCACGTATGAAAATGTCCAATGCTCTATTCCTATAGGTTTCCACTAGGGCTTTGATGGTTTCCTCGCTGTATGATTCCGTCTTCAGTTTATTGATGATAAGCGAAAGTTGGTGATTAATAGTTGAATAAAACTCGTCTATAGTTGAGGATCCCTGGGAGAGCTGATTGAGTTGATGCTCTAGAGTTTGGATGTCCCTTTTATCAGCGTAGTGAAGGGAAAGTATCCTTTTGATTTCAGCCCAGTCACTGTCAAACACATTATAGGACACCAGAGCTGTGTTTGCAGCACCAATAATTTTCTGGCGGACGCTCTGTATGATTGCACGGTAAATCGGCTTATCCCGTACAATTTCAAAGTCTTTCAGTATGGTTTCCACAGAGTGAACCCAGGAAACATACTGAGTTGGATTGCCTTCGAAAGTCCTTAATTCCTTTACGCTATCAGGAAGGCGACTTATATATTTTAACTCGATTTCGGTTCGTGGCCGTTGAAGAGGTAATTCGTCCGTGACCACCGGGGCTGCCGTGGCAGCTTGCCTATTTTCAATTCAAATAATATATTCTTTTCTATTTTAATTTTCAATTTTTATACATTCATTCAATTTTATATTTTTATTTTAATTTTCAACTCTCTTTTTTTTAAATTTCGAGAGGATATTTTCAATTCAAATAATATATTCTTTTCTATTTCAATTTTCCGATTTTCTTTTTCAATTTTCAATTTTTATATTTTCATTCAATTTCATATTTTACTTGAATTTTCGATTTGATTTTCTCATTTTATTTCTGATATTGATTTTGATATAATATTTTCTTCTTTTTGATTTTTGCTTCTCTCTTTTTTAAAAAAAAAATATTTTTGCACTGATGGCACTCGAGGGAAGTTCTTCCTCACAAATTTTTTCACATGAATATTTATATTTTATTTTTTTTATTTTTTGGTTTAAATTTAGTATTTGTATTTTTATTATACATATATATTTTTATATATGGAGCCTTGGCTATGGTACTCGCCGCGACCGTTTAAAATCCTTTTTTTGTTCCTCGCGGAAGGGTCTGTATTTGTCCTTTTTGGACACCCACTTTGATGCTCGTGGGTACTTACTGGTGTACAGATACCTTCACTTTCGCTCTGATAACCTTCTGTGATTTTGGTTTATTTAGTCACCAGGAGTATCAGGTTGGCGAAGGAGGGCCTATTCTATTTTTTGATTCAGTTATTGGTCCTGGAGTGCTCCTTGGAGATCGCAGAACTTTTTATTCTTTTATATTTCTTGCTTTGTTATTATTTCTTATTAAATTATTAGTTCTGGAGTGCTCCTTGGAGATCGCAGAACTTATTTCTTAAATTATTTAATTTTGTATATTATAAAGGACACCACTGTTTTATGTAAGTGGGTCCCTGCTCGGGCGCCAGTTAAAGGATTTTAAGCGGTTTTATTAAAAAAATATAAGTTGAGGCGCTCACAACTGCGCCTTTGTTTAAGTAAAACACTTGAAATTTAATTCTTATAAGTTTTAATTACCTTTTAATAATTTTAACAATATAAATCAATGTGACAAATAAAACTGAATTTCACAATATGAATTAATGAAAATACAAAATTAATAATTCAGGAGATCAATTTAAAAGACGACCGATTCTCGAGACACCGTAGCCAAGACTAATTGTTTCCAGCCAACTTTGTTGGCTCGTTCGATTCCCTGATCACGTTGCACCAACATGCGCGAGTATGCAGACGCTGAGTTTACATAATTATTTTCCCATCATTTCAGCAAGAAGGCAATTTCGTAATTGGATCGGAAGCGCGTGTAAAAACAAAAATAAAGAATGAGCTTAAGTTGCTAAGCGTCGCCATTGTTGTTAACTTGTATGAGTTTCAAGGCCTACTATGCTTATTCTGTTGTGATTTTTGAAAATAGGTTGTAATATACAAATTGTGAATTCTCAGATGGTTTTCGGAAGTATATGCATAAGATAAGAGGTTTTTAACTTTTCGAAACTGTGGTTAAAATCTACTGATGATTTGGTAAACCTCCAATGAAATGCATATAGACATTGCTTAACCACCAACAAATAAATTTAATTTATATATGAAAATTAATTAGTTCATATTTTGGTATATTCTTCGTTTTCAGCCTATTGGGACAGTATCCAAACACATATACGTTTACCAAGGCTATAGCAGAAGACGTAGTAAAACAATGCGGCAAAAGTTTACCAGTTGGTATATTTCGACCAGGCATTGGTAAATAAAATAAGTATACATACATACGTATCATAGTAGCCACTCGATGAATTTTTGTTCGATTAATTCGTGTAAGATTGCCATTATTTGATCGTACAATGAAAATAGGTAATTTCGATTGATGAATAATCGAATAAAATATATTTCTTAGTAAATTCCTTTGTAACTTCCCGCTAAGAAAATTTAACATTTTTAAAAAAATCGGGAGATTATTGAATTTACTCCGCTTTGAAAAAAATCAAGTTTTCATCTGATCTTGCGTTGAGTTCCTAGGATACTTTCCTGACTACTTCTGGGAGGATCCCTGCTTGCATTGGGAAAATCTTTTTTGAAAAATCACCTTGCTGAGCCTTTTTAGAGTACTAAAACTGATTAATCACTCACAACATCAAAAAATTACTTGAAAATGATTAGCGCTAGTGGGTAAAGAGAGTTCAAATTAATGTCCAGACGTTTAAAATGTGACTATTATTTCCGTTATTTATTATTATATTCTAATCATCTTGAAGATTGAAAAACGCTTAATCAAAAACAGATCATGCAGGTGTTTGATAAGTGATTGTAATTACGTATTTTATGGTCATATATTGCGCATATAACTGATTAAATACTGCTCGTTATGAATTTTTTTCTCAAGTATAACGGGACATTTTTTGCATATTTTTGAGTAAATGTCAATAAGTTCAGTTTTTGTTAATTTAAAAAGTTACATTGAAGTGTGAAGATCGTATAGTACGTAGGACTCAGAAAACCGACTAAAATCCACTTGAAGAGAGTATAATACAATTAGAAATACGATTATTCAATGACTCAATACTGTTGACTGAGGTTGTTGTTAGCTGAAGTAGTTAACACGAGATTATGAAGCGGAGGGTCCCGAGATCAGTCATGAATATTGTGTCGAATTCTTCTGATCAGCATTGGAGCATGGTTGTGTTAGTTGTAGTCAGCCTGTTTCAGTGATGAAGGCATAGCAGTTATCACTGATTGGCAGCAACTGACACTATAATGTACTAAAAAGCAGAGTAACAGCATCCTCCTTCGTCGGTCCTGTAGCAAAAAATTAGCCGGCGAAGTAAAACGTTTATATAGCTACAAAAAAATTCTCTATCCACTGATAAATTACTCATAAAAGACTCGTATGCGATTAAACGATGACTGAAAGTCGACTAGAAAAAAATCATAAATGAAGGTAAATAAAACTAATAAATGATCAGAAAGTGATTCAAAAATTATCATAAAACTACTAGAAAAAGAGTCGAAAATAACTTTAAACTAATATAGAAAATGACTCATAAATGACTTTTAAGAAGAGTCGCGGGTAGTCACTTTTTTCTCCCGAGAAAGTATCTTCTGTGATTAGAAAGTGAGCGCATACTCTAGTTTTTAACCGCGCAGAATAAAAAAGACTCGAATTGGGTTAAAGATTTACAAAAATGCTGGCTGTGGTGTCACTATGCCTGTATATGGCTGTGTGTGTGTGGACCGCTTATAATTTTTGAACGGCTTGACCGAATCGTATGAAATTAGTGACGTTTCAAAAAGTTTTCTTAGATTTCCTGTGAACTAGAACATGCGAAATAATGGCCCATTTTCTAAATTTTGTGTGTTTTCTCTTTTACTCAAATCCGAAAGCTCTCAAAAAATCACCCACTACTTACATAGTTGTAAGTGTGTATAACGTTAAAATATTTAAGAACCTAATTTACATTTTTAAGTAATCAGCACTTATCGTGATCCAGTATGTGGATGGATAGACAATTTTTATGGACCAACGGGAGCAATCGCAGGTGCTGGTACAGGTGTTATTAGGACATTACGTTGTGATCCCAGAGCTGTGGCTAATATGGTTCCGGTCGATTTATGTGTAAATAGCATCATGGCTGCATCATGGGAAATTGCTGATAAACAAAAGTAATTATAAAACTAACATTATTTCTTGTTCAATAAATTGTCTTTATTTTTGGTCTGGTCATTATGTTGTAGCACTGCGGAAATACACAAGGAAATACCTGTATATAATTTTTGTACTTCTAAAGACAACCAATTAACCTGGGGTGATTTCACAACAAAAACGACTAAATATGGTCTTATGTATCCTACATTAAAAGCCATGTGGTATCTATGTTACGCAAATACACCCAATAAATTGATGCACATGTTGTCAATATTCATTTTACATTATGTACCTGCAACAATCTTTGATGTCGTATGCATGATATTGGGAAAGAAACCCAGGTATGTACCATGACCTCATGAAATATTGGGAAACACTTTATTATTAAAAAAATATGTAAAAGCGGTTAACATATTAATATGTGACGCGCAAAATAGAAAGGGACCTAAGGGAAAAACCCGGTTTTGTTCAGGAGAGCCATTTTAAAGATTTAAATACGTGTATCTTTGGTGTACCATCACTTCATAAAACGCGCATATCTCCGAGAGGGAACACTTTTGGGGCATGGGATCGGTCTCATTCGATGCTCAGATGTTGTCCACATCAAAAATAAAGAGTGAAAATTGATTTTTTTTACCCTTAGGTTCCTTTCTTTATGCGCTGTCACATATCTTAATAATTAAGCCCACGATGAAATAAATAGATGGTAGTAGCGCTACGCCAAATGAGAATTTTTGTTCAATCACTGCTTGACTACATTGATCTAAAGCTTTTGGGCACATATGAGCAGTGTGACCAGATTTTAAAATAACAAAAAGCTCTTATTTGTGTTTATATGGCCAAAGTGTATTTGTATTTTGTATGATCTTTATCTTGAGCTAATAAGGCCTAGGTTATTTTAATTACAATAAAACAATAAAGTTTTATTTAATTTTTCCCGACGTTTCGTCAATTATTTGTTGACTTTATCAAGGGGTGGGAAATCTATTTTATTATTAAAAAAAACATTTATTTATGAGTTTTACATATATATGTCTAAAGATTTTTCTGAATCAAATGACTTACAAACTTTATTAAAATTTTATTAATTTAAAATTTTCTATGAAGTGAAAATTGAAACTTTCAATTATAACAAAACACAGCTTAATTTTATGTAACAGTTTGTTTTAATGCTACTTTGTAGCTTGTGCTGATGTTGTCCGTATCTTAGGTGAATGAACGATGAATTTAAACATCGTCTTTTCTATCGTTTGTTATATTCGTAAGCTTTCTATTGTGTATCTTTTCTTTCCAATATTCTCTCTGCCCAAGATCTTGACTTTTTCAAAAGCAGCTGTGTGTCCAGTGTCCAGTATATGTTTTAATAGTGCTGTTGACTGTTTATTTTTCTCTATATCTTTCTTATGTTCTTCTATTCTGGTTTCTAAATTTCTTTTTGTAGTTCCAATGTATAACATATCACAGCTGCTGTTTTCATTACCTTTACACACGATGTAGTTTCACTTTTCACCAATATCGCAGTAAACAAGGCAATAAATATAATAATGCAAAAATGGACAATCATCCAGAACTACACAAAAGTGTCCAGGTCCCTGTTCGTAAAAATACTTAAAATTTGCCTTTTTGAAAATACTTACTTCATATATGAAAACGAAATTTTCAATTATATATTTGGTATGCCGAATCCACTTTCACCAACCATCGCGGATCTTGACAACTTGTTAGACGAAACTCTAAACAAACTTAGCGTGGAAAACATCCAATTAAAATACATAACAAAGTACGTTTTATTAGCAATAGTAAAATTCGACGAAAAATACATAATTTTAAAGTTGTTTAATAGTTTTCATCCAAAAATACAATTCACCATGGAAATAGAGACAAATAATACTATTGCCTATTTAGACACAGCAACGGACTAATAACAGACTGGCATAAAAAAGATACCGCTTCCGGCAGAATCATGAATTTCAACTCCACACACCGAAACATCAAATAATTAACACTGCCAAAAACTTAACTTTTAGAACTCTCCACCTTAGTGACAAACAATTCTACGAAAAGATCATAAAATACATCAGGAAAACGTTAATAGAAAAGAGTTTCCCCAACAAACTGATCAGCGAAACTAACATAAAGGTAAACAAAAATACAATAGATATAAATTCATCACTAAAAAGGAACAAAGATATATTACAGCGTACGTTACATCCCTGGATTAATTGATAACAAAAACATAAGAATTGCAATAAAAACAACAACATAAATTTTGCATACAAACCAAACACAACAATAAACAAAATCATTTCCAAAATTAAAGCTCCAATTAAAAAATAACAACAAAGTAATGTAGTCTATGAAATAAACTACAAAGGCGTGGTAGCTTAAACAGGCACCCTCAATACTACAACAATTTACAACACCAAATAACACACATATTTTGTTGCTAGAAAATGGTCAACTTCTTGTCAAAGTTGCATAAGCATGCTTGTCATTTTAGCACTTTTAATAATACAGTTAGTACATATTTTTCTAATTTAGTTACTAAGAAATATTTAAAATCACATGTGAGCTAACTAAAGACGGTTGGTGTTAGGTTGTGGGTCAAAGCAATACTGACTTTATTTATTATTACATGACATCTCTCTCTTGTATATATATAACAAAAAATTCGCCTCCTAGAACAACTATGCCTAATGCCTCAGATAATGTTGGTAACATTATTCATGTCAACGATATAAATAATGCTCTGAGCTACTCATCAACGGCCGTGCCTCTAAATAATGCCCCGCTCATATAAGTAATTTTGATGTCTCAACTCCAGTCCCTTTAACCTCAATAGCGAGCTCGTCTAACGTTCTTAATCAAAATATAACTGATACGTCAACAGCCCCAAGGGAGTTGCGTACGATTCCTCCGAAAAAAACCATATTCGCTACACGTTTCGCATCGGATACAAAAGCTGAAGATATGAAATGGTATATTCAAAGGAAATTTGAAAATTGCTCACCACAGGATATTCTCGTTTTTAAAATAAACTCTAGAAATAGAGCATCATTCAAAATAATTGTACCGGAGGTACTGTTTCAGCAAATTGTTAGTCAAGAGTTTTGCCCTAAGAATGCTTTAGTACGTGAATTCATTTATAAAGATGATAATAATGTTCGCTTGCCTAATTTAGTGCATCCCAACCCAAAAAACTAATATCTATTTTATACCAAAATGTCAGAGGTATTAATTCAAAATTGTCATCGATTTACCGTAACAGCTTTGGATATGACAACGATATTATAGCATTCACTGAAACCTGGCTTAATAGTAAAATTAATAATACCGAAATTATGTGTTCCAGATACCAAATTTTCAGAAAAGATAGAGAAAGTTGTCAAACAGCCAATAATATTGTAAAAAAATCGGGTGGTGGTGTTTTAATTGCTGTCTCAACTATGTTTTCGTCGGAAGAAATTATACTGCATGATTTTTTGCACATTGAGTTTATATGCGTTTTAGTGAAAATACATAAACAGCTTATGTATGTTATTTGCTTGTATATTCCTCCTAACTCGCAATATTCTATCTATGAGGATTACCTAAAAGCTATAAATGTTATTGCAGATAAAGTAAATTCAAATGATATTATACTTGTGCTGGGAGATTTTAATATGCCAAATGTGTCCTGGAAATCTGTGCCTGATTGTAATTATTTGTCACCTCTTCAATCTTCGGAATTATCGCAGTATTTCATTAACAGTTTACTGGAGTGCTGCCTTTTTCAAATCAACTGCATCACAAATAGTTCTGATAAATTGTTAGACCTTGTATTTGTTAATGAACCGTCAGACTTTTCGATATCGCAGCATCCCCCGCTTTCAAATCCTGAGGATAGTTATCATCCTACGATTGAATTAACTTATATCTACCAACCTCATCGACGGTCAAATACATCTCAGCAAAATAAAATTTTTCGTTTTAAGTCAACAAATTACATTAAACTTCAACGTGAACTCTCTCAAATCGACTGGTTAAATGAATTATCTTATGGCAATGATTTAGACAAAAGTATCGAAAAATTTTACCAGATACTACACAAATGCTTCCAATCTTCAATACCTAGAGTACTACCTGCCCCCTGCCATGGTCCACCTTGGAACACTAAACAACTTTCAAGACTTAAAAACCGCAAGAGTAAACTATTTAAAAAGTACAAGCAAAATGCATCTCAACTAAATTATTCCATGTACTCCTCAGCAAGATCTGCATATACCATTGCTAATCAACTGGCTTATAGTGCTTATTGAAACAGGATAAAAAATAACCTAAAAAATGATCCCAAATCTTTTAATAAGTTTGTCAACTCGAAGAGGCATGTGTCAGATTTCCCTTCTGTTATGAAGTTTAAAGATTATGAGTCGTCAGATGATAAAGTTATAAGTAATATGTTTGCTGAATTTTTTGCATCAACCTATTCTTCGTCTACGTTTAGCAATATAGAGCAGTATCCTTACCATATCCCTGAATCAGTGAATTTTAATGTACCCCGTATTGAGCAGCAAACTGTTTTGAAAAATCTAAAACTTTCGTATGATCCCGGTCCTGATGGTATTCCTAGTAGTATTTTAAAATACTGTCCTCATTTACTAAGCACCCCATTGACCTATTTATTCAACAAATCACTCAAATTGAGTTCATCATTCAGCTATTCAAATCTGGATCTAAAGCTGATATATCCAATTATAGAGGTATATAGCTAAACTGAACGCTATACCAAAGTTGTTTGAGCAACTCTTATGCGATACATTGTCTAATCAAGCAACGTCTATCCTTTCTTCTGCGCAGCATGGTTTCTGTAAAGGTCGATCAACTATTACGAATCTCTTAGAATTAACAACCTTAGTTAATGATTTGTCACTGGCAAACAACCAGATGTCATCAATTTTGATTTTAGTAAGGCCTTTGATAAGGTGAATCACAACTTACTTATTCATAAGCTTGATCAAATTGGATTTGGAACGTCTCTAATAAAATGGATCGAATCATATTTGAATAACAGAATGCAGTGTGTCAAGTTCCGCAATATGCTCTCTACTGATATAAATGTTATATCAGGTGTGCCTCAGGGTAGTCATCTCGGCCTACTTTTATTTACTTTATTTATTAATGATCTTCCATCCGTTGTTGGAAACTCAAATATACTAATGTATGCAGATGACGTAAAGTTATTCTATCGCTTGATTCTATTGATCAACAGTTGCGTCTCCAAGCTGACATTGTACACTTAACCGCTTGGTGCGCTAATAATTTAATGGATCTAAATGTGAAAAAGTGCAAATATATGATTTTCTCAAGATCAACACCAATCAATGGACTCTATAAAATGAATAATGCTGTTCTTGACCTAGTGGATTCATTTAATGACTTGGGAGTTATTTTAGATAAAAAATTGGACTTCAGGTGCCATATAACCTCGACGATTAACAAAGCTACTGGTGTTCTGGGTTTTATTAAACGCTGGGCTAAGGAGTTCTCTGACCCTTATACAACCAAGATGTTATTTACTACTTTAGTTCGCCCAATACTTGAATACGGATCTGTTGTATGGGACCCACAATATCTTTCACATTCAAATAAAATAGAGTCAGTACAAGTGCAATTCTTATTATTTTGTCTTCGTGGTCTTCCTTGGAACTCTAATATAAGATTACCATCTTACGAGAGACGCCTAGGACTTATTAAGCTTCCAACCTTAAGGAGCCGTCGACAAATGCTAAATGTTACCTTTCTGCTGAAATTAATAAACGGCTGCATCACATGTCAATTTCTCCTGAGCAAAATAAACTTGAATATACCCAATCGTCCAACAAGGTATTATAGCTTCTTGAGAATTAAGTTTTACACTACAAACTATAGTAACTTCGATCCCTTTCGGAGAATTTGCAGTGATTTTAATAGTCTTTACCCTTGTATCGATTTCAACAAAAGTATTGATGTCGTAAAAAATGATATAATTTTACATCTTAACTCATTACAAAATTGATTATAAGTAAATGTTTAATTTGTTAAATCGACATTTGTTAAAGCCATATTTTTTGTTTTTGCTGTAATTTGTCTTGTTACTATTAAAACAAAGCTTTATAGATTCCATTTATATATGTATGTAATTATCATTTCTGAAACGTTGTTATATTTTAATTGTATCAGTCTGTAAGGATTAATCTATAGACTAAATAAATAAAATAAAAATAAAAAAAAAAATAAAATATATATATATATATATATATATATATATATATATATATAAACAATATAAATTTCAATCATTTTGATTTGAAAGTTTTTAATTTCAGGTTAACAAAATTTTTGTTTTGAATTCATTTTCCCTTTTTTTATAATTTTGCATATAATATATATATATATATATATATATATATATATATATATATATATATATATATATAATAAAATTACGCTTCATAACGTTGAACTGGTTTCATCACCCGGTCGCTGCGCGTTCTTTGGACCTACTCGCCTGTTATATCAATGGTAGATGGAGTTGGGTTTTTTTCAGAAAACCTTTTGTTGTCCTCAGTAGATTGTTGAGTTGGTACGTCATCAGCTGCAGGGGATTAACCCTATCAGCTAATGATCTTCTTAGATGAAACGTATTTCGACGATATTTTTTACCGTTGTCAGCTTGAACTATTACCGAACGTGCATGCTCAGTATTGTTAATTATAGATGCTGACGTCCAATTGCGATGACCGGTTTGCATAACAATCGTATCACCTACTTGTAAGGATGATCTAGCTTTAGCACCTCGGTCGGCATATGTTTTTTGTTTTTCATGCACTTGTTTTAATCGTTGCGTCACACTGTGGGGTTTTTGATACCAACAATTGGGAATTAATTGGAAAATTAAATTTAGGAGAACCGAATAAATTTTTGTTGTCGGTAAAAGTACACAACATTCCACATCACTAGTGCAAACATTTTGTTTTTGACAACTACCGTTATGTCACTATACAATTTTAAAGTTTGAGTTATTTGACGTTTTCTTCGCGTGCAATATAAATTTCAACTTTTGGTGTCTTAAAAATTAGTTTTGAGTGTTTTCCAAAGAGATAATTAAAAATATTTTAATTGGACCTTCAACCTCAGGTTAGTAAGATTAATTTATGTTTTTTGTTTTTATGTGTAATTCGAGTTATTATTTTTAATTAATTTTCACGCGTAAGCCTATAAATTAGTGAATTTCGGGAAATATGTCGATAAATAGTTGTGAATAAAGCCAAATTAAGAAAAAAAACCATTTCGTTTCTAAAAATTTAAACGGTTTTGAAAATATGTGTGAAAAATTTGTCTGCACTTTTTTGCACATTTTGAAATAAAATTCAAATGTATTGTTGCACCTACATATAAAAAACCAACTTTTTATATAAACAGTAGTGTTATTATTGCTTTTGTTTTCATGAGAGCTTGGGTTTAATTATTAAATTAGACTAGATAAAAGCACATTAAAAGAAGAAAGGGAAAACAATAAAAATCGTAAACAATAATAGCAACAAAAACAATAAGTAACCTAAGCTAATATTACAAAATTGGTAAGACAACTGCATTCAATTATGGTTACTATTTCTAGTGGTTTTCAAATAAAGACTAATGCCTTTCATGATTTCGCATTCCTGGTATTATATGTCCTCAACTACCCATAAGTTTTTAATCCATGGACCAGAAATAGTAAAACACGCTTTACTACCAATTGTACAGTTGACGGAAGAAGCACAGGAAGCTCGAAACAAAGATTTAAAAAGTTTTGCGCAGCATTTTTCGCGAAAATGTTCTAGAGAAAAATCAAATGAAAATATATTTAAAAAACTATTAGTTACTTAAGATCCTGTAATATCATATATTAGAAAATTTAAAGAGATAAAAACCCATAATTTTCCTATGGAAGCAATTCAATTCTTAATATTTGATTCAAGTCTCGATGGTGAAGAAAATGCCAGTGATGATGATAATGATATTTATACCAATTATACAGATGATGATGGTTGTTGATAAGCATTAGATATGTAATAGAGCTGTTCAAATATGTATTTTTATTCCCTTTTTACCCTACTGCCAATAAACTTGCATTAAATAATGAACTAATAATAGTAAAAATATAATAATAATAATTTGAAGCCTCTTACTATCATAGGTTTCTAGATAGCAGATTTTTTAATATTACTTTGTATGGGGAGTACTCCTTCCCGCAGTCCTATTCCGCCAATTTTTTTGCTCAACTTCGAAAATCGCTCTCTTTGATTGATATTGACCAAAAAAATCTAAGATTATAAACAGGGAAAGTCACCATGAATTAATTCCTATTTTAGCCATCGAAAACCCCACTGTGCGTCACTCCGGTTACAAATTTTTGGAAAAAGTTGTTGTTTTGTCGCTGGAGTTGTTGCGCGCGTTTTACGGCTAAATAATCTTTCTACTGGGCATTTCAATTCCACATTCTCAGGAATAATATAGTTTCTGCTGCTGAAGCAGAAAGTCAAAGAAGTTTGAGTAATGGTCTGCTATTAACAAGAAGTCATCACCTTCAAAATATCTACCGATACAATTTGAAAAGGATATTCTGGTAATTTTTTAATAATCAACTCTTCGCTGCTGTTAGCTCTTTGTCTTTGTTGACATACTTTGCATTTTTCAACATACAGTGTAATATTCATTGTCATGCTATACCAATATAACTGCTTTCTGGCCATGGATAAAGTTTTGTTGATACCGAGATGACCAGAATGTAATCGTGGTAGTAATTCGTGTACATGATCTTTTGGTACAATGATTTTGTCACCATTAAACAATAACGGCCTTATTCACAAAAATTTCTTAATTAAGCGTTATTCTTTAGTTTTGTTATTCAACGGATTTTGCTTATTAAGGTTGTAATAAAAATTACTATTCATAAACGTTAAATAACGCTATTTTAACAAATAAACGCTTTTGTCAATTTTGCCTTTTTATGTTGGCAACGTCGTACCAACTTCGTCGCAATTACATGTCTAGTGATGCACACAACTACAATTCATTATTACAGTAGTTGTCCAAATTTAAAAACTATTAAATGAAAAATCTTGAAAAACTACCTAAATATATTTTGAGATATGATTTTAAAACCAATAATTTATAACAAGAAATAAAAACTAAGGAATTTATAAAAAATTTGTTCGAAAAGTGTTTGTTTTCCCAAAAACTAGGCAAGTTATTAGATACCCACTTATGAATCGCATTTGTTTATGCATCACTATTCTATTGTCGCAGAATTTTTGTGTGATTTTTAATAAAATAAGACTGTTTTGACAAAAAAACTTATAAAATAAATAAATTTATATATTAATTATTATTAAAAATGGAAAATGAACATGCGAAAAGAAAAAGATCAAGCAACTGGGTTGAAGAAGATAAAGTAAGTACATAATATCCTATTCCAGAATGCTAATATATCTTTTTCTACTTTTATGCACACATATGAATGAAGTTATTACTAAAGGAGCTTGTAAAAGAGAGAGTTTCTGATATTGAAAATGAAAACACGGACACAAATACAAATTTATTACCTTTTAACTAAAATGAGAAAAGGAGACTAAATTAATCCATGTAAGACTGAAATGAATATTTTTAATTTAAATGAATATATGTATGTATATCATTATCCAACTAAAAATATTCATACATATGTACCTATAAGCATTATTTAAATTCAAAAAGCTCACATGCAGGCCGTGGAAGAAGCTTATTTTGTTTTTTTCTTTATGAAATGAATTCTAGTTTTATTTTTGTTTTTATAAAATGTTAAACATTCTCAATTCTTCATAAAATACATATTTATGCAGAATTTGTTTTTAATAGGCAGCAGTTTTAATTACTACAACTTGTTAGGTGAACCGAATTTGTGTTTTTTAAGACGGAAGAAAATCTATATATGTATATATGAATGTTGTTTATTTGTTTGTTTGTACCTTATAGTTAATTGGGACTCTGGAATATTTTGGAACGTCGGGCGCCTGATGCTCCTGCAATGTTTTCTGAAATTTTGAAGTAAAGATACATATCTTTCACGACACAAGTTTATTTAACTTACCAATTCTTGATATCAAATTGATCACATCCATTGCAACTTCATTTAATTTTTTTATACATTTATTTCTAAAGTTCTACCAAAAAGAAAAAATTAAATTTCTGACACTACTGAAAATTCAAAACAATGAAATGACTCTTTATTAAACGGTTAAACAAGGGTAAAGGCTTAAATAAAAATGTGTAGTTTTGCAGAGGTTTATTAAACGTAAAATAAGCTATTTAACGTTTATGAATACACATTTAGCGATGTTTGCTTATTAAACTGTTAATAAACTGCTGAATATCGTTTATGAATAAGAGGGTAAGTCTTCATCATATGTATGTAAGTTGATGCCTAAACGTGACATATTTTCTTATGATGGTTGGGACTTTTGACGTTTTTTCTGGCCAACCCTTCATTATATACTCTTTAGGAACTTTTAGTTCCGGATCGTTGTCAATAGATTTTTTAAATTGTTTATACATTTCTGCATCTAGCGTTGTCGATACTACAGAGCTTACTTTGCATTTTAGTTCAGGTTCAGTTTCATCAACTTCAATGTATCAGCTATTGGAATGTTTCTGCCTTTCCCATAATATACCTTGCAGCCTCAACGGTGCATTTTGCATCGGGTTTTTAAAAATCGTCTTCAATGGCTTATGGTCTGTAACCTCAGATAAGTTGGGGATAAACTTTCCCAGATAGTTTACCATACCATGGGTGCTGTTGGATGAAGTAGTAGAACACAAGACTATGAAGCGGAGGGTCCTGGGTTAGAACCCGCACTGAGTCATGAAATATTGTGTTGAATTCTTCTGATCAGCATTAGTGCGTGGTTGTGTTAGTTGTTGCCAGCCTGTTTCAATGATGAAGGCATAGTCACTGGTCACTGAACATAATTGGCAGCTGACTCCATCATGTACTAAAAAGCAGAGTAACAGCACCCACCTTCGTCGGCCCTGTAGCAAAAATTAGCCGGCGAAGTAAAAAAAAGGGTTGAAATAGCTACAAAAAAACTGGCTATCTTCTCATCTTTCCTAATCTGTCCCCTCAATACTATCCCCTCGTTTTCAGTTCCAGCGCAATGTATTGCATATATAGGGGTTGTTCAATTTAGTTGAACATGTGTTAACAACTTTAATAATAAGATAAAATTGATTTTCGTTTTAAGTGCTCAGTCTAAGTACGGTTTAAACATATGCCGTTTAGCTTTATTTTTACACATGTTATCAAATACATGTTGCGGTCTATATTTGTTCACCATTAGTTTAAGAGGTCTCCACTTTCATACTGCATCCGGGCATATATCATTAACTTTAATTATTATTATTGTTATAATTTTGATTAGCTTCATAATTAAGAAAAAATGCTGTAATTCAAAAGATACTGTAGCTGTAAGGTTTTCTACTCCATTGCCGTTGCGTAGCCAAGTAGATTCTAGAATTCAAAATAACTAAATATAAAACAAAATCCATTAAACATTTAGCTAAGTAGTCGTATGAGCTCGGCGTTGTGCCCGGCAGAATGTTCAATTTAGTTGAACATGTGTTAACAACTTTAGTAATAAGATAAAATTGATTTTCGTTTTAAGTGCTCTAAGTACGGTTTAAACATATGCCGTTTAGTTTTATTTTTACACATGTTATCAAATACATGTGAACATATTTTCTATTTTAATCAGTCTACACACATTTTATTGATTCATATTTGTTTAAGTTACAAACATCTTATCTTACACATGTTATCACTTTAAATTTCAAGAAACGTACGCATGAGCATTTTAATTTTCAGTTTTAAGATTTTATTGCTAGTATTTAATTAAAGATATTTTTTAGAATAAACTAGTGTCTTACAAACATTGGAATGATTATTTTATTTTATAAGAGAGTAACAGGGGTCATCCCCTATATATGCTATGCAAGCGTTGCAACTCTTTAGTATTTTTTGGCTGTCGTAATTTTTTATCGCTGATATTTTCTCGTCATCTGCTTTATACCCGTGTTCAGTGAAAATATGCCCCAAAAATTTAACACAACTCTTATTGTATTCACATTTTGATTTGTTCAAAGTAAACCCAATCTCACTCAATCGTGATACTACTCGATGAGTAATTTTATTTAATTTTTCTTTGCTTTCTGGGAATAGACAGGTGTCGTCTATTGCAACCTCGCAGTTGTTAATGTCTTCTAGTGCACGGGACATTACCTCACTGAACACCTCGGTCGCAGAGGAAATACCAAATGGGAGACGTAAATATTTATATCGCCCCCATGGCGTAGCTATTGTCAGGAATTTGCTTGTCCGTTCGCTTACTTTAATTTGCCAAAATCCCTTTTTGCAATCTAATTTAGTAAAATATTTCAGCAACCTTTGCTGCAATTTTCCCTATCGTTTTAAGAGGAAAATGGCAACGCTTTATGTTTTTGTTCAATTCGTTCGGGTCCATACAAATTCTTATCTTCCTTTTTGAACAATTACCATCGGGCTTACAGCTGGCGATGGCTCACTTATCGGTGCGATGACTTTCATTTGAACCATATTATTTAGTTCTTTCTTCACTTTCAACTCTTCAACGCTAAGGGAATTCTTCTCGGAGGCAATATGAGAAATTTCGCGTTTTCTATAAACTCTATATCGTACTCGAATGTTTTACAACAGCCCAACTTTTTGACTTGCACGCAATCAATACGCGCCATTAAGCGCAGTTGTTCGCAACTATTACGCCCCAGTATTGACTGGAAATTGTCTTTTACAATTTTAAATACGACGATTTTATTTTGCCCTTTTTTGGCATCTTAATCTGCACTCACCAATTACTTTAATAAAATTTTCATTACACGCTATCAAACCAAACGTTTTAGTGTTTTCAATAGTAGCATTAATCCGCTTAGCCTCCTTCAATGATAACACGTTGCAATCAGCCCCTGTGTCCAACTTCACACGCAACGCATGTTCCCCAAAATTAAGAGTAGCGTACCATTTATTGCCATAATTATTATTAGCATCTTTTATTGCACCTACGTAACTATATTCTTCTTCGTCTTTATCGTCATCACTGTATTCACATATTTCGTTGCATGTTTTTTACTTTGTTTGGCCTCTTTATTTTTGCTCTTGCAAACGACCGCAAAACGACCTTTAACTCCGCATTTTTTACATTCTTTGTTATACGCGAAGCAACTTTTCGACTGATGTACTTTGTTACACCGACCACATTTTTATTTTTTCTCATTCTTTTGTTGTTGCTGCTTTACTTTATTGACCACTCCGGTATGTTCGTCACTATTTATTTCATGCAATTGTTTTATTGCAATTTCTGCTGCTCTGCATATTTTTATAGTTTTTCCCAAATTTAGACTTTCTTCCATCCATAGTTTTTTCTTGTACTATTTGGTCTACCAAAGTAGGCCAAATAGTCCTATATACTATTTGGTCTACATACTATATATACTATTTGGTCTATATACTATATATACTATTTGGTCTACCAAAAATTCGTCGGCCATACTCTTATAAGCGCAGTATTTAATTTGTTGCCTCAGTTTATGGTAAAAATCTGCAGATGGTTCTGTTGATTGCTGTTTTATACGGTGAAATTGACTACGCTCATATTTCGGGGTGGCTCGAAGTGACTAGTCAGCTTATTTATTATAGCTGCTCTGCTGTTCAATTCATCGTCGCACAGTGGTTCAGAATCGTTTTTCATTGGTCAAAACTCTGTAACTTTTTAAGTAATAATGATTTTTTTAGTAGTTCTTTTTTTATTCAATAGATAACATCTTAAGCTTTTATCGAGTTTAGGTTTTATTAAGATCGGTACAGCGGTTGTTAAGAAATTTAAGCTTAAAGTTCAATTTTCGATCTGTTTTTCCTAAATCTTGTTTGTAATTCCGTTTGAAATCTGCCAACTCATTTTTGACCCACTTGCTCTTAACCGATTTGGCTCAAATTTGGGAAACAAGTCAATCTTAGATGGCAATATAATATTTTGTTATCCTTAGGGTGGCCCCTATTTTCATTGAGGTATTTTCCGTATTTTCATTTGGATGGCTCAAATTTTAACTTTATGCTTAACAATACTTACATATTTCTTAGTTTTTGATCAATTTTAAAATAAGACAGTGTAACTTAATTTTTCTTTAATTATATATTTACTTATAGTCGTAAATAGATTGTAAATAAATAAAATAATTTTTTTCCTGAAGAAGTCACACAAAGGAGTGACGAAATATTGAAATTAAAAATTAAACCAAAATAAAGAGACCTTAAGCTTATAAATATCAGAATACAATAATAAATAAAATAACATTTAATATTAATATTTGTATACTTTATTTCATTCAAATATTAAATGCCACTTATAGTTATTATTCATTTGGCTGGAATATTTCCTGTAAATATTCTATATTCCGCTCTGTATTGCTTCTGTCCTGTAGCAGTGCCTTAGCTTCGGCATGTAGGTCCGAATGATTCACTTTCCATTGACTTCGAATGCTACAGATGAAGGGAATCTGACGTTGCCAATAATATATGAAATAAATCTTCATTTGTAGAGCTTCGTGATATTTTTCTTGTATTATGTTGTCTGTAAAACCTGTAATCCTTATTTATTTTTTCCTTGGTTTCCTCTGATAAATCTCCATTTGGTAATAAATGGTGCTTAATGACATCCTCTCCATGATAAAGAAATTTTTAAGATTATTTGGATGTATATGTATATAGCAACGGTTTCCTTGGCATAATCACAAAATTTTCTAGCATTAATTTCTTCATTGCACGCAAGTACTTCAGTAACTGTTTTAAATTTTGAAATAACATCTATATCAACACCTGTTATATCAGATGTAGTTTCGGGATATAAAAAGAATCTTCCTGCAGTATTGCCATCGTTTCTTGATCCTTGTTTTGGTTGATTTATAATTAACCCGTGTTTGAGAAATGCATCTTGAACTTGTTTCTTTTTCAATTTTCTTTTCTCGTTCTTGGTGTCATTATTTCTTACTGATCCTGAAGATCCGAAGTCCAAATCATATCTAATTTTCAGTATGTGTTCCATGAACCTTATCCTCGTATGTAGCGGTGATAATCTGAATTCAAATGCTTCAATACTATCTGCTGACTTTGTCGGTTCTTGGTTTAACTGACTTGATGTTGCTTTACATATAATACAGCTTTTGTATCAGTCAAAACCTGGGCAGTTTTTCCGACTATCATTTAATGAAAAACTCTAGGAAGTTTTTAAAAGTATGTCAACCATTTGATGAAAAATTTATACCACTAATAACTTTCCTCTCTTTCTCGCTACGTTTGCTATCTGCAATTTGTATATATGGCAGTGAATGGTTTCTAAAGTAAATTTACTAGCAATTCTGATAGAATTTTGTTTGTAAAAATTTTGAGTATTTTCATTAAAATAAAAATAGTGTTCTACGGCGGGTCCGGGCGTGTACAAAAGCATATATAGGCTTAAAGAAAACACTTTTGTCTTTCTTTGATTGGTTTCGATTTTTGTTCCTTTTTTGTCCTTCAAAAGTTATACACTATTAAACTTAAAATTTTACGAATGGTGGTTTCAAATTTATTACATAACACTACAAATTATACAGGATGCGCAAATACCATTTGCTAAAAACAAGAGTCCACCCAACATAACAAAATAACCGCAGCCCATTATCAATAATAGTTTTCAAGAAATCTTCATTATTATGAGATCAAATATTACAATTTTTTTTATTTTTAAATTAACTTAAATTATTTGCCTTTAGCAGCATGCCACGCCTACTACTGCGAATATTTTGACAACATTTTTCGGCTACCTTAGTTTCGATCTGTTTCCTTTCTGCTGGCATAAAAATTTTAAGAATCCATGTCAGGAAAATATATAGGTTTTGGCCAATGAAAATTGATTCTGAGCCACCGTCCGTCGGTTAAGTCTGAATTAAGGCCGAGACACATAGAATCCCTCATATGTTATACGTCGCCTTTTTCAACTGACAGCTGAGTTGAAATGCATGTTTTATTATGTGAGTTGTCACATTCAGTACTTCTGCGTCAAAGCAAAGTACGAAAGTTTGCCAACTTTTAACTTTTGACGTACGTTGAATACTTTGACAGAAATCGATGAGTCTTTCAAATTGGTTTAATCAATTTTTGCATTATGTGTTCAGGAAAAATTAAATAATATACAAACAAATTTTATAAAATATATAAATTTAACATAAATAAATAAAATGGGGAACATACAATTAATTTAATATCCGTCAACAAAGTACTCATTGTGCCAGCCTTTTCCGTCAGTACGTTCATGTCAGTTGAAAAAGGCGACGTATAACGTATGACGGATTCTATATGCCTAGGCCTTTACGGAGCAACTTATTCGCTTCACAGCCTAAAACTACTTTTAAATTTGCAATCTGCACTATTTGGGGTTCAGAATCGATTTTTGACGTAACATAATAGTTATTATATTCGTCCAACCACTCTGCCCACTCAGCAGCCATATCACCATCATGATGAATAAACAAATTCTTTGGTGGATTTAAATTTGCCATTACATTTGGTATATTTGATATGTTTTTTTGAACCGGTTGATTTTGTGCTTCTGTCATGTTCCTGTGTTATTTTATTGTCCCAGGGTTTTTTTATACATATGTATATATTTTTTTGCACAGTTACTTTGCTTTACTTATATATCAGAAACCTGCATGTATTCAGTTTAAGTTTTGTCTTTTTGATCTCTTCTTTTCTATTAATTTTTTAGCACTTCTGACACCATATCACATGTGAGCTAACTAAAGACGGTTGTTGTTAGGTTGTGAGTCTAAGCAATACCGAGTTTATTTATTATTGCATGACAGGCTATATAAATAAAAAGTTCTGGGATACTGAAGTATATACAACTGAACTCTTTTTTTAGCTAGGACCAGCACTCAGGGGATGACCCCTACATATTCAGTGCATTGCGCCGGAATTAGAAAAGAGAAGGTATACAGTTTTTTGTAGCTATGTATTTAAAACTTTTGCTTCGCCGGCTATATTTTTGCTACAGGGCCGACGAAGGAGGATGCTATTGCTCTACTTTTAGTACATGATACTGGTAATCGCTGCCAGTGACCAGTACCATGCCTTCATCACTGGTACAGGCTGACAACAACTAACACAACAATTCCCTAATGCTAATCAGAAGAACTCGACACAATATTCATTACTGAGAGCTGAGTCGAACTCAAGATCCTCCGCTTCATAGTCTTGTTTGTGTTAACTTCAGCCAACAGCAGCATCAATGTGATAAAATTAATGAAAATATATTTAAGGAGTTATCAGACTTTGTACTCTTATATTTTGACTGTTTCAAACGCTTGGGTTAATTTATTTAGCTTAAGAAGCTTGGATATAAAAATATTAATATTTTTTACCAGTTTTACTAATTAAATTAATAATAATGCATTTCAATATATATCCAGTACTATTATATGTAACCATATACATATATGTATATGAACACTTTTACTTATTTACCCTATGGCAGGCCTGAACTTTTAAAAGAAAGCAACTATTTATTTGGTTTGTGTGCAAACTTTTGACATTGTAACCGATAAACACCTAAGCTAGTGGGGGTACCTGGTTAAGCTGCCTTGTGCGAAGGTAATGAAAACAGCTGTGATATGTTATACATTGAAACCACAAAAAGAAATTTAGAAACCAGAGTGGAAGAAAATAAGAAAGATATAGAGAAAAATAAACAATCAACGACACTATCACAACATATACCGGACACACAGCTAATTTTGAGAGAGTCAAGATCTTGGACAGAGAGAATATTGGAAAGAAAAGATACACAATGGAAAGCTTACGAATACAACAAAGGATAGAAAATAAGATGAGTTTAAAGGAAGATATGGACAACATCAGCACAAGCTACAAAGTAGCATTAAAATAAACAGTGTTTTGTTATAATTGAAAGTTTAAATTTTCACTTCATAAAATGAAATTTTAATAAAGTTTGTAAGTAATTTTATTCAGAAAAATCTTTAGACATGTATATGTAAAACTCATAAATAAATGTTTTTAATAATAAAATAGATTTCCCACCCCTTGATAAAGTCAACAAATTGACGAAACGTCGGGAAAAATGAAATAAAACTTGTTGAACCTAGGCCTTTTTAGCTCATGATAAAGATCATACAAAATACAAAAAGCTCAATCGCTATTGAAATACAGCTAAATATCCTCAGAAGGATGTTTAAAGACTAAAAATAAAGCTAAACTGTTTTTTATAGCTTTTTAATAGTAACTTATCATCATTTCGATATTTTTCTTGGTTTAAATAGGTAAAGGGTGATTCTTTCTAGCAATTTTACTTTCCAACAGTAGAACGCTTGCAGATTATTAAATTTTATTGTCAAAATTTAAGCTCGGTAAAGAAAGTGCAACCATTGCAAGAACTGCCAATGCATTCCATAAATGCACTGTTTGGTGTGAATTATAAGGCTATGGCTTAAGTGGACCAAAGAAAGGAAACGTCACTGAAAATGACGAATTCTATCGTTCAATTATAAAATTTCTTTCCCCAAAATGGAAGAGACGGACTTTGATAACATGTGATTTCAAAAAGACGTGAAACAATCGCCAAATTGACAGGCGAGTTTGGTGAACATTTTATATAACGTTTGGGTCCGGTCAATTGGCCGCCTTAATCGATTTAACGCTTTTAGAATATTTTTTGTGGGCTATGTCATGCTTATAGGGAAAAGCCTACAACGGTTGGCGCACTCGAGGGAAATATTGAAGAATTTATTTCTGAAACACCGGCCGATATTTTGTAGAGAGTACGCCAAATTGAACACAGCGTATGAACTATTCGAGGCGTAGCCGCATTCAACATTTACATGAAATCATTCTTAAGCGTTGAATTAAAGAGATCATTCTATCGCTCAATGGTTTCATACATTTCACTAATATATATATATATATATATATATATATATATATATATATATATATTATATATATATATATATATATATATATATATATATATATATATTATATATATATATATATATATATATATATGTTTTTTACTAATAGTCTCAAAATGACGAACAATGTAATGTATACATTTTTATTGATGGAAATTATGTAACGTATGAAAATTTATTAACCAGTTAACCGATTAACCCTAGAAAGGTAACGCTATTTTATTATACGTTAATAATAACGCCACGCCAATTTTACGTACTATCGAATTTTTGCTAAGGTGTTTCAATTAATGTAGTAAAATCTGTATTTTTTTATTTTCCACTTTTTGTTTATTAAATAACTCCCATTAAATTCATATTAAGGCAAACAAAAACATAAAAAGATAAACAAGAACATTTCTTAAAGATAAATATAATTAATGTTTGAAATCAAATTATAAGTGCAATAAAATAAATGATTATATGAATGTCATCAGTCCTTGTTGTTACGACAATCCTTGCATATTTTTATCTGGTGCTCCTCACATAGTGCCGAGGTTTTACAAATATGGCAGTATGTGGCTGTGATGCACTTTTTTGAGTAGTGGCAATATGTACAATATGTTCTCTTTCTCTCTTGATGAATCGAATGCTTCAGCCAACTCTTTTCCTCTGCAGCGGAATACCAATTTTTATCAGCAAAACTGTCATCGCTATCAAAATCATCTTCCTCTCATTATCGCTAAAGTCACTGATGTCACTAAAGTCGCTTGAGTAAAGCAATGCCGCAATATCTTCACAGTAGAGACCGCGCTTAAAAGTCATCGCATTTTGGCTTTCCATTTTCAGACACTCTTAAAAATGTTCTACAAAATTTTACTTTTACTACTAACGTCACGTAAAATTCACGTACACAAGTTTTATTATTAATACTAACGCCACGTAGTTTTTACGTACCGACTTTTGTTGTTCACGCTCTGAAAGTACTTTAGCTTCTAAAAAATCCCTGTTTATGCTTTTGCGTTTGCTCAAAAACTATCCAAAAAGCGCTTACTGAATTTGGTACCGTTAGGTCTCTTGATGCCTGTGTAGCAATAATAATAAAAAAATTACACGTAAAATTTATGTACATCACCTTTCTGGGGTTAAATCAAAATCTCGATTAATCATAATCGATATATTAAATTAAATTTCCAGTAACTATGGCATGCTTTTAACTTTCGTTGCAGACTACTGAACACATATAAAAAAATACATAGGTTTATGCATGTCATTGAATATTTTGCCATGCGCCAATGGGAATTTCAAACCGACAATGTTCGTGAACTTTGGCACCGACTGTCGATACGAGACAAAGATTTGTTCTATTTCAATATGGAAAAATTAGACTGGGATCTTTTTCTGCAGCAATATTTTAGAGGCATAAGGCAGTATTTGCTACAAGATCCTTTAGACACAATACCCCAAGCCATCGTAAGATGGAATAGGTATGTATAATCGTAAAAATTGCATTAAAATCTTCATCTGATATGTATTTATTTCAAATGTATTTGAAGAATATATGTGTATTAAATGGGCAATTTTGTTTTTGTCGCCCTTTTTCGTATATGATGGGTTCAAAGTTTAAACCCACCATATAAGACATAAGGATGTTTAAACTTGAAAATTATGTACATACTACATAGTTATGTACATACATACGGCATGTGAAACGCATTAGAAAATTTGAATCTGCACAAAAACTCTTAAGTTGCTTTTAAGCGCGATAGAACTTGCGAAATGGTTAGCTGTCAAACGAACGCATTTGTATGCTATTTACAACTAAATGCAAAAGCAATTCCTTCCGCATCGTATTACAGAGTAACCCCCAGTTATCAATTCCATCCACAAATAGACTTTGTGTCGAATAGATTTGATAACAATAAGACCAAGGCTTATTTTGCTGTAAACGAGGGTTTTGATGAAGGTCCAATTATTGGTTCGCCGAAGATCCCACAAACTAACAAAGCACTTCGTCAAGTGCCCATATAATAAAATTTCAATAGTAATGTCATGTTTTGGTCTTTAAAAATAAAAAAATTTGATTAACATTAAATTTCTGTTATTTTTTGCAATTTAAAATTCTATCGCGCTATAAAAAATCTGAAAAATTATTGATCCCTTCAACCTCTCCCTAATTTTAACCGCAAAACTATCGTACCGGTTGTTGTTGTGCAGTTCTATGCAAAAAAGGTTTATTAGTTTTTTATAGATTTCTCAAAATCTACCTATCTGAATCGGTTATAATTCACAGGAAATCCAAGTTTAATAGAACTTTTCGAAACGCCGATCAAAAATTAGAAGCGGTTCACATAAATATGTACCTACACATGCAGACATAGTGACAACCTCTCGAATGAAGTCAGGGATGCTTTCTAGAAACTCAAAACGTCGAGATCTGCTGAAAACTCGATTTTTGCAAAGTGGGCTAAAAGAAATAACTTCCCGATTTTTTTTAAATTTAAATTTTCTTAGCGGGAAGTTGAAAATTACATACAATTTTGTTTGAACATTTAATCTAAAGTATATTATATAAAGACTAAATTTTCAAATATATTTGAAATTAAAATTGATATTATACACTTAATGTAAATGCAATTTCAAGAATTTTATTTATTTGTTAAAATATGTAAATACATACTTCAATACCTTAACTGAATATTATTAATGTTATGTTATATAATTAATCACTAACTACGTTTATATTTCAGATTATATTGGCTGCATCAGTGCATAAAAATTATTGTATTTGCAATTTTAACCGAAGCATTTTATTTTATATTTTCAAGATGTTTTTATTAAACTACAGCTGGATATGTACACCCATACTTAAGTATTTATAAGGCAAAATGAAAACTAATATCGAAGTTAAGCTATTATTATTCATATTCTGTTGTGATTTTTGAAAATAATTTGTAATTTATAAATTGTGAATTCTCAGATGGTTTTCAGAAGTATGTGCATAAGATAAGAGGGTTTTAACTTTCCAAAACTCTGGTTAAAGTCTACTAATGATTTGGTAAAGCACCAATGAAATGCATATAGACATTGCTTGACCACCCAACAAATAAATTTCATATTTATTTATATCTTTATACATATATATATATATATATATATATATATATATATATATATATGTATATATATATATATATATATATATATATATATATATATATATGTATATAAATATATATATATATATATATATATATATATATATATGTATATATATATATATATATATATATATATATATATACATATATATATATATATATATATATATATATGTATATATATATGCTCGAGGCATATTTTGAAAACAGTAAAATTATTATGTTTTTATTATTTGTTTGTATAGTCGTGGGCATTATATGCCATTCACAACTATGATTTCAATAAATTTTTTAACGAATAATGAAAATAATCAGTTTTTCAATACGCTACATGTTAAGAAAACAATCTTATATGATGTGGATAGTATAAAAACATGTTCGCTAATAAAACTTGCGATATGCATATAAATTTGTTGCCACCTTTTTCTAAAAGTTGCCTTTGTACATTTTGCCTGCGTTGAAATTTGTGTTAGCTTTGTATTCTTATGATGAAACCATTAGCTTATTTTAGATTAACTGTCAACCTCCACATAAAAAAAAATTTGCATGCTGTTTGACATTTTAACTGAAAATAGCTACGATCAAGCGCAGACCTTGCTTATAACTCCATGGCATTATAATCAGTGATGTTTCATCTTTTAACTATTCACTGATTTAAAACGTCATATATTAATGTACATGTAAGGCTGATGAAAGAGTGGCCGCTAGAAGCGAAGATAGAAGCGATAATAGTTTGTGTTATATCATGCTATAAGATGTCAGAGTGAACACTATATTGAACAAGGCGATTTCTTTTGTTTAATCTGTTAGTGTCTTATATATATTAAATTTGACAGACAAGTTTCTTATATATTGTTTAATATATTTTTTATTTGATTTTAACATATAAAAGTTTATTAAATAATCACTATTTCACAAAGAAAAGGAGTGCATAAAAAGGAAAACAGAAAAACAAAAGGGAAGAAGCTACAACGTGCTAGAAACCATTACACAACCTGCTTTGTAGCACACACTCGCATCTAGCTCCGCTCGCACTCTGACATCATTTGAGCGATAACATAAGAAACTACAGGCGGTGGTTTGTAGCACATTGTAGCGCCATGTTATATTATAGCTTTTAGCGGTCACTCTGTCATCAGCCTAAGGTGATGTCTATGGTTGATTGACATATACCGTTCGCGTTATTGCGTATTTATCATTATTTTATCTTATATTATTACTTTTAATTGTAGGTAGTTTTATTGACTTCCAAGAACTCTTAATTGTTATTGCTTGTACATATAAGAGCGCCATTTGCAATTTTGCATACATACAGCACTTCAATATTCAATTGCTGTGGTTATTCAGTATTCAATTGCTTTGGTATTGTATTTGCTGCCGTAACGCTATCGCTTTACCCGGCAGCCACAATTTAAATTTTATCCTTTCTATACTCTTTCAATTTGCAATACACGTTTCTATTAGCGTCACTTTAAACAGTAAAGTGTAGTAGTAAAGAACATACCAGAATTAAAAATAATTATGTACGAATTTCTGTTTTAATAGTGAACCTTTATTTATGTAAATTGTATTACAGGATGTTAATTTTCCCAAGAGGCTATAGGTTCAAATCTTGCGAAAACTGCAAATTATTGTTCAATGAAATTGCTTTGTTCAATGAAATTATGTCTATAAAAATTCTTGTGGTAATTTTTTATATAAAAGATGAATAAAATTAGCATATATAAATCTTTTGCGATTCAAGTTGACTATCAATTTACATGAAGCCTATATCACATGTGTCAATTCAAGAGAGGTTTGACAAGTAGTTGGTGTTCTCAACTTGAAACCTATAAATTGAAAGTGTAGCTGCAGTGTTAAGGGCCAAATAAACCACACAATCGGTTTGACAAACAAGTGGTAATTTTACGTTTGTACAAACATTTTGCGTTGTATGGAGGGGTGTTTTGTTATTTGTACAAATGTTTGGAGCATGTTTGTACGAAAATCAAAAATTTTTGATATTTGGCAGACATGTTGAATGTTTGTGGCAGACATGTTGAATGTTTGTCAAACTGCTTGCGCTTTCTAGCGGCAAATTTTGTCATTTTGCTGAAAATTTTTGCTGGGTAAAGACATAGAAGAAGAAGAAAAAATAATTGAAAATGGACGATGAGAAGTTGTTTTTAATTGAATTTATTGAAATCTATAAAAGCCTTCCATCATTGTGGAAAATGAAATGTAAAGAATACAGCAATAGAGTGTTGAAAAATAGAGACTACAATATATTAGTAGAAAAGTTACTTGAAAGGTATCCTGACGCCAACAAAGAAATGGCAGTGAAGAAAATTAATATTTTGAGAACTTCATACCGTCGCGAATTAAAAAAGCAAAGAGATAGCTTGAAATCTGTATCCGGTGCAGACGAGGAGTATGTTCCAAGCCTTTGGTGCTTCAGTTCACTCGCATTTCTGAGTGACCAGGAAGAGCACATCGTCAGAAGAAGTACTATGGATGAAGATATCGAAGACGAGGTAAGTTTAAAGTATGCATGTATGTATTTAGATCTATCGGAGTGTAATGCTAATTTCACACTTTGGAACATGTTTACGGAACATGTTTATCATTCATTTTGCATATTTTTATCCACACATTGGAACAAACAACAGACTACAGGTTCCGTAAACATGTTCGAATTGAAAAATCTGTTTAAAATCTGTTTTAAATCTGTTTAATAAATTTTATACTGTGCACAAAAACAAGTCTATAATTGAAAGTTTTAGATAATTTCTGATTGATTTTTTAGATAATTGATATACATTCAATTAAATTTATATATAATATACATAAGTTAAACATTTTATTTAAAAATTTTGTTTTGCCATGGAACTGACCCAACCGTATTAAAATATATAGAGAAGTTTTCTCTTACAAATTTTGCATTATTCGACGGATTTCTGGAAGTTGAAGGTTGCAAGTTTTCTAGAGTTGGTCCATTCCGCCAATCACCAAATTCAATCGTACCCGCTTCCATCTCCTCACTATCAAAGCCTCCTTCGAAATAGGTGGAATCGTTTTGCTTTCTCAACAAATTATGTAAGCAGCAACAAGCCAATACTATGGTGGTGTTTTTTTCTGGCGACATGTTAATTGTTTGCAACGAAATTCTAAATCTGGATGCCAAAATACCGAAAGCATTTTCAACAATTCTACGGGCACGGGAAAGTCTATAGTTAAATATCATTTCTTCTTTTTTAAGAGTGTTATGTGGGTGCTGTTGGCTGAAGTAGTAGAACACGAGACTATGAAGCGGAGGGTCGTGAGTTCGAGCCCTCGCTGAGTCATGAAATATTGTGTTGAATTCTTCTGATCATCATTAGTGCGTGGTTGTGTTAGTTGCTGCCAGCCTGTTTCAATGATGAAGGCATAGTCACTGGTCACTGAACATAATTGGCAGCGACCGACACTATCATGTACTAAAAGCAGAGTAACAGCACCCGCCTTCGTCGGCCCTGTAGCAAAAATTAGCCGGCGAAGTAAAAGGTTGAAATAGCTACAAAAACAATTGTCTATCTTCTCATCTTTCCTAATCTGTCCCCTCAATACTATCCCCTCGTTTTCAGTTCCGGCGCAATGCATTGTATATATAGGGGTCCATCCCCTGAGTGCTGGTCCAAGATAAAAAAAAAAAAAAAAAAAAAAAATGGCTTCAAAAGATTTTCCGACATGGGGAATGCATCGTCAGCTACAAATACAAAAGGCATATTTTCAGTAGAACTTGGAAGACGTTTTGGATATGGAATATTCAACTCTTTTGCTTTAAGTTTTGAAAAAAATTTACTTTCACCAAATACACCACCATCGGATGCTCGTCCATTAGTGCCAACATCAACCATTAGAAATTCATAATTTGCATTGACAATTGCCATTAGTATTACGGAAAAAGATTTTTTATAATTAAAATAGAAAGACCCCGATCCAGGTGGTTGACGTATGTTGATGTGTTTACCATCAATAGCGCCTAGGCAGTTCGGGAAATTCCATAAGTCGTCAAAATATGAAGCTTCTCTTATCCATTCATTTTCTGTTTTTGGCAGCTATAATATAAACCAAAATTTATGTTTATTAACATACATATGTACACATTGATTTACAAGTAATTACATTAAATTTTTTTCTTTGCTTTACAGGAATTTCACACAAAGGCTAAACGGAAAAAAAAAATTGTCCGGAAGACAATTTAATAAAATTGGCGGTAGATAAGCTATCAAATAGCAATAATTCACCAAAAGAAACTGACTATCTTGCGAAATCATGGCCGCACAATTTGACCAAATGGACGAAAGTCAGCAAGTGATTGCCAGAAAAATTATTTCTGATGTTTTATTCCAAGGTATTATCAAAACTTCATGTATTATAAATGAAATTTAATATTCGACTTATTGTCTTAATACTATTATAATAAAATTTATTTGCTGGTTAACCACCAATGTCTATATGCATTTCATTTAAATTTCATTTAAAGTTTAGTTGAGATTTTATTTTTCATTATATTATACATATGTATGTCTGTTAAAATAAATTATTTTCCTAGGTTGTTTAAGAAAACTGTATTTTAACCACACTGTGCAAATACAAAATATATTTAATGAGGAGAATACATCAGACTGCTGTACTTTAAAAGTTCCAACTCCTTTAAGCAGTGGTGCTTCAGGAAGCAGCAATATTTTTTCAAGCGGAAAGGTCCGAAACGAAAAAGTTTATTATATTGAAAGTGAAGCAGATGCAATGAGCAACTTTAATGTGCCAGATGCTTGTGCAACTAACGCCCATGGAGGAAGCAATATTAAAAATTTCTTTTCCACCTTTGACGAAGAGGATTATGAATAATCATATGGAAAGCAAAAACAAATTTAAGTTTTGTTTTGCATGTAAATATAACACTAATTTTATTTTGGTACGTAATATGTACCATTACGCCTTAAACAAACAGTCTGAAATACACACAAAGTACAAACTATATGTAATTTTTTAATGTTTTTATTAAAAAACTTTATGTTTTGTTAAAAAACTATATTTTTGTTAAAAAACTTTAGATTTAATAAATCTTTATGAACTTTATGTTGTTGTTAAAAATCTTTATATTTTTGTTAAAAACTTTAGATTTAATAAATCTTTATGAACTTGACATTGGTTAAATCTGGAATTTATTTAATCTTCGGGAGCTTTCTCATTTTTTAAATTTTCAAACAAACATTTAGACACTAATCGCATACAGCTTTACAGCAAAAGATGTCGCTGAACCCTGGGAGCAAGTGAAAACTATTATATGGTATCCAAAAAAATTTGTTTTCGTAAATTTGGGGGTTTTGACATAATTATATATTAGATAGATGTACAATATATATTTTGGCAATTGTACATTTGAATAGTTGCGTGAAGGAAAATCTCCCAAACAAAGTGCATTTTCCTTTTATATCTCTAAAAAAGAAAATTAATTATTATCGCTGGTGTAATTGGCAAACAAATATGTAGTTGGATTCGTTGAGAAAATAGCTTTCGGCACAGCATATGAATCATAATGTGAGCGAACTTTATGATACAACATGATGACACCACTTTTCCCACAATAATAAAAGATGCTTACCTTTATATATTCTTTCAATTCACTAATTATTGCATTGCAAGTTTCTGTTACGATGACGCTAATTGTTTGAGGAGCAATTGCTGATAAGAACTTCAAATCCTCGAAGCTATTGCCACTAGCTAAAAATCTTAATGTTATGGCAAGACGATGATGTGACGGTATTGCGTCCCGCATTTTTGTATCTTCTTTTTTTATTATGTGTTCAATTTTCTTTAATAAAATATCAAACGTTGGTTTATTCATGCGCACGTAATTTTTAAAATCGTTTTGAGCCGTAAACTCCAATTCCTTGAGCAGCATTGTTTGTCCTAATGCAGCCCGTTGTTTAAACCACTCTTTACTCCAAATTCTTTTTCTCCGTTTTCTACATCTTTTTCGTTTTAAAAGCATGGCGAGCAAAATTGCCGCAGCACAATCAGTATCTGAATTCATTGAAACCAAAATAAAAATGAAGATTTTATGTTTGTGAAGAATTATGTTTGTGTTGTTTATGTGCAAACCGATGTGTGTGTTTGTCAAACCGATTGTGTGTTTTATTTGGCCCTTTACATGAAATTTGAGCATGCATACAAGTCATATCAACACTAGGTAGCCGTAAAGCGAATTCATTTTAATTTGCCTGTTATAGTCACAAGAGAATTCGCCTTGGAAACGTACGTACAGCAAACAAAGTAGTTTCCGTATGATACCTGGCAAAGGAGATATATCAGGTACCCTCAATAGTACAACACCAACAACCACACGTATTTTGCTGGTAGAAAATTACGCGCTAATGTCACAATCTAGAGAAGAAGCATCACTAACAAGGCATATTTAACAACAAAAAAAACATTTAATGTAAATAAACTTTTGGAAGTAGGTTGGTCGTATCAAGGCAACTTTAATACACAGCTGCGCTAGCGACAGTACCTGGTATATCTATCAAGGCAGATTGGCTGGAATACTGGATATTTTTAATATTTTTCGCATATTTGTACCATATCATTTTGTTCATTCCCTGACCGAACAAAAGGGTTAATACAAATCTTATGATGATCTTGTGTAGGATTACAATTTAACCTTTGAAAATGGTGACATGTATTATCATATTGTCAAAAATTAGTTACATTTCAGACCACCATTATATATTTTGTTTACGTTGTAGCAATGTTTGCTTATTAGGTTTCTTTGTTATTGCGCAAAGCGATATTTGAAAAAGTTTGTTTTAATCAGCTGTCTGAGACAAAATGACAATATTTTTACACAAACAAATTAGCTTTTTAACGAACATTTTATATTGCTATATTAAATTGAACTAAGATTCTATAGGCTAATTGTTCGAAATTTTAATTTAAATCTCAGAAAGACATGATAAATATTCCAAGGCACAAAGGCAAGTTTTATATGTGTATCATTAATTTCAACGGTAAAAATGCAGCCCTACCACTGAAGGTGAGATTTGTGTCGATCTGCTCGTTCATACTTAATGTTTTGGCAGATCTGGCAACATCATGAAAAGCCACGCTACATAATAACGGTACTAATAAAGTAAATTTTCAGCAAATGTGTGCGCAAGAGTACAGAGGCTATATGAGGTAAATGTCAACATCCATACATAAAAATATGTTTCTGAGTATTTGACAGTCAGTATACATAAAAAGAATTCGTCGTTGCTAAGATATTGTTTTTCAAATATACAATTGATCCATAGTTTTCGTTCTTTTGCATACATTCGTTTGGCTTTAACGTATCTATCATAATCCCGGAATAAATTTAGCATCGTTCCAATAAAAACTTGGGGAAATTAAAAAAAAAAGAACCACGAAATGCATGTAAGTGTTAAATTTAATTTCATTATGAAAATAATGCTAGTGTTTTTGTAGATGTTCTATTTAGTTAAATTTCATAATGACAAGTTTTCCGTTGTGGAGTCCAAACGAGTGAAGATAATCAAAGGGAAGAGCTGTATTGTGAAATGCAATGGATCAAAATTTGAAGCATTTATTGTATCTACATGCGGTAAGTACCAATTTATTGGTTTTATTTTCATAGATATGTAGATAACAGGAATCGCTAAGGAGTTGTTTTGTGTAATTATTGTATACAGTGACGGACAATATTTTCTGTTGTAATATTAATCAAGATTATGGCCGTTTTTTATTGTATTATATTTCGTCTAATTTTTATTCTATATTTCGATAACAGTTTGTTAACATCTTCAGGAAGATGCTAACAAGCTGTTATCGAATAAAAATTAAGGGCCAAATAAACCACACAATCGGTTTGACAAACAAGTGGTAATTTTACGTTTGTACAAACATTTTGCGTTGTATGGAGGGGTGTTTTGTTATTTGTACAAATGTTTGGAGCATGTTTGTACGAAAATCAAAAATTTTTGATATTTGGCAGACATGTTGAATGTTTGTGGCAGACATGTTGAATGTTTGTCAAACTGCTTGCGCTTTCTAGCGGCAAATTTTGTCATTTTGCTGAAAATTTTTGCTGGGTAAAGACATAGAAGAAGAAGAAAAAATAATTGAAAATGGACGATGAGAAGTTGTTTTTAATTGAATTTATTGAAATCTATAAAAGCCTTCCATCATTGTGGAAAATAAAATGTAAAGAATACAGCAATAGAGTGTTGAAAAATAGAGACTACAATATATTAGTAGAAAAGTTACTTGAAAGGTATCCTGACGCCAACAAAGAAATGGCAGTGAAGAAAATTAATATTTTGAGAACTTCATACCGTCGCGAATTAAAAAAGCAAAGAGATAGCTTGAAATCTGTATCCGGTGCAGACGAGGAGTATGTTCCAAGCCTTTGGTGCTTCAGTTCACTCGCATTTCTGAGTGACCAGGAAGAGCACATCGTCAGAAGAAGTACTATGGATGAAGATATCGAAGACGAGGTAAGTTTAAAGTATGCATGTATGTATTTAGATCTATCGAAGTGTAATGCTAATTTCACACTTTGGAACATGTTTACGGAACATGTTTATCATTCATTTTGCATATTTTTATTCACACATTGGAACAAACAACAGACTACAGGTTCCGTAAACATGTTCGAATTGAAAAATCTGTTTAAAATCTGTTTTAAATCTGTTTAATAAATTTTATACTGTGCACAAAAACAAGTCTATAATTAAAAGTTTTAGATAATTTCTGATTGATTTTTTAGATAATTGATATACATTCAATTAAATTTATATATAATATACATAAGTTAAACATTTTATTTAAAAATTTTGTTTTGCCATGGAACTGACCCAACCGTATTAAAATATATAGAGAAGTTTTCTCTTACAAATTTTGCATTATTCGACGGATTTCTGGAAGTTGAAGGTTGCAAGTTTTCTAGAGTTGGTCCATTGCGCCAATCACCAAATTCAATCGTACCCGCTTCCATCTCCTCACTATCAAAGCCTCCTTCGAAATAGGTGGAATCGTTTTGCTTTCTGAAAAAATTATGTAAGTAGCAACAAGCCAATACTATGGTGGTGGTTTTTTCTGGCGACATGTTAATTGTTTGCAACAAAATTCTAAATCTGGATGCCAAAATACCGAAAGCATTTTCAACAATTCTACGGGTACGGGAAAGTCTATAGTTAAATATCATTTCTTCTTTTTTAAGAGTGTTATGACTAAATGGCTTCAAAAGATTTTCCGACATGGGGAATGCATCGTCAGCTACAAATACAAAAGGCATATTTTCAGTAGAACTTGGAAGACGTTTTGGATATGGAATATTCAACTCTTTTGCTTTAAGTTTTGAAAAAAATTTACTTTCACCAAATACACCACCATCGGATGCTCGTCCATTAGTGCCAACATCAACCATTAGAAATTCATAATTTGCATTGACAATTGCCATTAGTATTACGGAAAAAGATTTTTTATAATTAAAATAGAAAGACCCCGATCCAGGTGGTTGACGTATGTTGATGTGTTTACCATCAATAGCGCCTAGGCAGTTCGGGAAATTCCATAAGTCGTCAAAATATGAAGCTTCTCTTATCCATTCATTTTCTGTTTTTGGCAGCTATAATATAAACCAAAATTTATGTTTATTAACATACATATGTACACATTGATTTACAAGTAATTACATTAAATTTTTTTCTTTGCTTTACAGGAATTTCACACAAAGGCTAAACGGAAAAAAAAAATTGTCCGGAAGACAATTTAATAAAATTGGCGGTAGATAAGCTATCAAATAGCAATAATTCACCAAAAGAAACTGACTATCTTGCGAAATCATGGCCGCACAATTTGAACAAATGGACGAAAGTCAGCAAGTGATTGCCAGAAAAATTATTTCTGATGTTTTATTCCAAGGTATTATCAAAACTTCATGTATTATAAATGAAATTTAATATTCGACTTATTGTCTTAATACTATTATAATAAAATTTATTTGCTGGTTAACCACCAATGTCTATATGCATTTCATTTAAATTTCATTTAAAGTTTAGTTGAGATTTTATTTTTCATTATATTATACATATGTATGTCTGTTAAAATAAATTATTTTCCTAGGTTGTTTAAGAAAACTGTATTTTAACCACACTGTGCAAATACAAAATATATTTAATGAGGAGAATACATCAGACTGCTGTACTTTAAAAGTTCCAACTCCTTTAAGCAGTGGTGCTTCAGGAAGCAGCAATATTTTTTCAAGCGGAAAGGTCCGAAACGAAAAAGTTTATTATATTGAAAGTGAAGCAGATGCAATGAGCAACTTTAATGTGCCAGATGCTTGTGCAACTAACGCCCATGGAGGAAGCAATATTAAAAATTTCTTTTCCACCTTTGACGAAGAGGATTATGAATAATCATATGGAAAGCAAAAACAAATTTAAGTTTTGTTTTGCATGTAAATATAACACTAATTTTATTTTGGTACGTAATATGTACCATTACGCCTTAAACAAACAGTCTGAAATACACACAAAGTACAAACTATATGTAATTTTTTAATGTTTTTATTAAAAAACTTTATGTTTTGTTAAAAAACTATATTTTTGTTAAAAAACTTTAGATTTAATAAATCTTTATGAACTTTATGTTGTTGTTAAAAATCTTTATATTTTTGTTAAAAACTTTAGATTTAATAAATCTTTATGAACTTGACATTGGTTAAATCTGGAATTTATTTAATCTTCGGGAGCTTTCTCATTTTTTAAATTTTCAAACAAACATTTAGACACCAATCGCATACAGCTTTACAGCAAAAGATGTCACTGAACCCTGGGAGCAAGTGAAAACTATTATATGGTATCCAAAAAAATTTGTTTTCGTAAATTTGGGGGTTTTGACATAATTATATATTAGATAGATGTACAATATATATTTTGGCAATTGTACATTTGAATAGTTGCGTGAAGGAAAATCTCCCAAACAAAGTGCATTTTCCTTTTATATCTCTAAAAAAGAAAATTAATTATTATCGCTGGTGTAATTGGCAAACAAATATGTAGTTGGATTCGTTGAGAAAATAGCTTTCGGCACAGCATATGAATCATAATGTGAGCGAACTTTATGATACAACATGATGACACCACTTTTCCCACAATAATAAAAGATGCTTACCTTTATATATTCTTTCAATTCACTAATTATTGCATTGCAAGTTTCTGTTACGATGACGCTAATTGTTTGAGGAGCAATTGCTGATAAGAACTTCAAATCCTCGAAGCTATTGCCACTAGCTAAAAATCTTAATGTTATGGCAAGACGATGATGTGACGGTATTGCGTCCCGCATTTTTGTATCTTCTTTTTTTATTATGTGTTCAATTTTCTTTAATAAAATATCAAACGTTGGTTTATTCATGCGCACGTAATTTTTAAAATCGTTTTGAGCCGTAAACTACAATTCCTTGAGCAGCATTGTTTGTCCTAATGCAGCCCGTTGTTTAAACCACTCTTTACTCCAAATTCTTTTTCTCCGTTTTCTACATCTTTTTCGTTTTAAAAGCATGGCGAGCAAAATTGCCGCAGCACAATCAGTATCTGAATTCATTGAAACCAAAATAAAAATGAAGATTTTATGTTTGTGAAGAATTATGTTTGTGTTGTTTATGTGCAAACCGATGTGTGTGTTTGTCAAACCGATTGTGTGGTTTATTTGGCCCTTTAGACGTAATATAATTTTATAAAAAACGACCACAAACTGGATTAATATTACGATAAACTGATAAGACCAATAAAAATTAATCAAGATAAGGTAACTTTGCAGTAATTTATTTATTATTTAATTATTAATGGACAAAATTATTGGCACACTTTCAAAAACTAAAAAAAAATATTTAATATTTTGTAGCGTATTCCTTTTGTTTTAATCAGCCTTATTGTGTTTGGCGTTTTTCACCTTCAAATTCGACAAGTTGTAACAGTTTAAAGTAAAAAGCTAAACTTTTCTTTAGTCTATTACAAAATGTCGAATCTGAAGCCGAAAAACGCCAAGCACAATAAGGCTGATTACTTCATTTAATCTTGGCATTGAAATAACTAGTTTTTTTATTACATCTGCGCTGATTTCTCCATTCATGTGAGAGAATCTATTTTAGTTAGTTTTTGTTTCTAATGTCGCACTTTCTTATCCGCCTTTTCAATTTTTCCCACAAATGCTCGATTGGATTCAAGTCTACACTTTGTGGAGGGTTGGGAAGAACACGGTGGATTCTATATGCAATCCAAATGCAGACATCATGAGCCGTATGTTTAGGATCATGGCCATGTTGAAAGTAGTAATTAATGGATAAATTCGGCTTTTTCTCACTTTTCTTTTCATTTTAGTTGAAAGTATTTAGGTATAACGTTTTATCCATGATTTGGTCAATAACCCCACACCATGGTTAACTGAGCATACTGTATTGTTCTCGTAGGCAGTATTTGGTTTTTACCATCTGATTGGAAAATATTAAAAATTGAAAAGGCCAATAAAAAAGAGCAACATTAGAAACAAAAACCAGTTAAAAGAGATTCTCTCACAGGAACGGAGATATATCGGCTCAGATATAACAATAAAACTAGATACGCTACAAAATAATGATTATTTTTTTTATTTCATTTTATTTTTAGTTTTTTAAAATGTGACGATAAATTTATCCATTATAAATTGAATAATAAATTGTATGTAAATCATATATGGCTCAAATTTTTGTAGCCTTTAAGCTTTTAATTTAAGTAATAATATTGAGCTTGAGGCCTTTTTTATAAAACATTAACTTTGAAAAGCTATTTATTTATTCATTTATTTTTTAATATTTCCATATCTTCTGGATATCTTCTTCTTGATAACAATTGATTATAATTAATAATAACAATATTTTAAAATTATAGAATATTAAATATTTTTGTTGTTTTGTTTTTTATATAATATTTTTAAACATTTTAATTATGTTACGAAATTTATATTTGACACATTGTTGTCACAAAACTATTATATATAAATGAAATTTATTTGTTTGTGGTCAAGCAATATCTATATGCATTTCATTGGTGCTTTACCAATTAATTTACCAATGAAATGCATATAGACACTGCTTGACCACCAACAAATAAATTTCATTTATGTATATATGATTTTAATTATGTGTAAAAAACAAAACAAAAATATATAATATTCTATAATTCTAAATTTCGTTGTTCTGAATTAATTGTAATCAATTGTTATCCTGAAGAAGATATTTAATATAAGAAATTTAATGTTTCATTCAAAATACCTTTTTTTATTTCAATACATATGTAAGTAACATGAGTTGCTAAGTCATTGTATTGCTCTAATTGTTATATACAGTGACGGAAAACATGTTTGTTACAAGGTATTTTAAATAAAACATGTTTTTTTAATTTGCTGTAATTTATTTAACGTTCTGTTGCCAATTTCTTTAAACAGTTGCACTTCATTCTCTTATGCTTAAAAACAAAACATTAATAATAATATTTTAAAGGAAAAGTAGTGTTCTGTCTCTCGTGCCGTTAACACGTTTTTCGTCTTTGTGTCAGTCAGTCCGGGCTGTGTTTTAGTTATTTAAGAAAATTTAAATTAATTGAAAGCAAATAAGCAAAAATAAAAAAAATATATAAACACAAACATTCAAAGAACAAAAATCAAACCAATAAATAGAAAACAAAAATAAATAAAACCAAATAAATTAAATTCTAAAATAAACACGCACCAAATATTAAATTAAAGCAACAAATATCCTCCACTACAATAATAAAACAAAAAAATCAATAACTTAAACAAGAAAAAAAAAACAACAAAACAAGAAAACAACAGACAATAAAATAATTACTGCATTCCACACCACCAGTGACGACACCCCATACCAGTGTTGGCACTATGAGCCACTATGGGAAAATGGAAGTGGACCAGACCAGGGCTTTTATGACCTGTGTTTCTGCAGTATCAGGCGCCTCCCATCCCTCTTCCCATTAATAAAATAAAATAAAACTCTATTTTATTGGTGCGGTGTACTGATAGCGGCTGGATCATTCACTAGTGAAGGCATAACACTGACTAGTGAATGGTCACTGCAGTTGCTGTCATTGCATCGTATTCACTAATCTAGAGTTTGGATTTCGGTTTTTTCTCTCATTTTGTGATGGTGGGTAAGTTTAGAATAGACTTCTGTAACATACGTGGGTTAAGAGCGAATTTCTTTTCTGTATATGCTCACGTTTGTCTCCATCGGCCGGATGTTTTCGCCTTAAGTGAAACCCAGGTACATGAGGATGCTGATCCACAGGATTTTCATTTGCCCGGGTATCACCCCCTGTCGCTTTTTACTCTTCATAGGGGCCTTGCAATATACGTACGTAATGAAGTTGTGTATCAATGCCAGCAACCATTAGGCATGTCTGACGCAGAATTTAGCTGTCTTTGGGTTAAATTCAAAGTCGGTACACACTTTTTACATTTCGGGTTTCTGTATAGAAGTCCAAACGCGGAAAGAGATGCTACCATACATGGCTTCGATACTCTTTCCGACTCCATATCAAAGATTCTAGATAGTTGTCCGAGCAGTGAAATTGTAGTTGCTGGTGATTTCAATGTTCATAACACATCTTGGCTTCGCCATTCGAGCCACACAACTTCAGAGGGCCAATTTGCTGAGTTGTTCGCCGCGCACAATCACCTTGTGCAATTAGTTAATGAACCAACACATATTCCATGTGTTGAAGGGCACCAACATAATACTCTTGACCTTTTTCTAACTTCACATCCTGAAAAGTATGAAGTTACAGTGAATGCACCTCTCGGTAACTCGGATCATTGCACCATTTCCGCAACCTTTCCGTTCTCCAAACTTCGCAACGTTTCGCGTGCAGCCACGAAGCGTAGTAAATATATTTACGAAAAGGGTCGTTGGGCCGAGCTCAACGAATTCTTTCGGAATTTTAATTGGAAACTATGTTTTCTTGACAATGATATCGATTCCATGGCGAAAATGGTTGAAAACACAATTCTACTGGGGATGAAAGCTTTTATTCCCTGTAAGCAAATTTCGGTTAAACCTAGGACGAAGTCTTGGTTTAACCAGGCATGTAAAGATGCGTTGCGATCCAGAGAGGTAGCATTCAGTACTTGGCGTAATAACAAAAATGCCAATACTGATTTGCTACGCAAGAAGGCAAGATCTTCGTGTGCCAAAGTGTTAAGACGCGAAAAGGCTTTATACGAGCAGCGTATTCGCACTAGAATTCTCACTGCACCCAGGGGTAGTAAGAGTTTCTGGTCATTCGTCAAAAGTGTTAAGGAAAGTGCTAGTTCTTCAATTCCGACTCTTTTGAGGAATGACCAAATATTTACTGACCCGGTTGATAAAGCTAATATATTGGCTGAGATATTTGCAAGTAACTCTCACTTGCCTGATAGCTCTCAACCACTCCCCGCGCTCGAGAGAGTATCCGTAACTATGCCTAAGATATTTTTTCGAGTGCGTGCAGTTAAAAGGGTTCTTGCGGAACTCAGCACAAGGAAGTCTCCTGGGCCGGATGGAATCCCTGCACTGGTCCTGAAGCAGTGCTCTTCGACGTTAGCACGTCCATTAGCCAAACTTTTCAGTACACTACACCACTCCGGTAGATTTCCAATGTACTGGAAGGTTGCTAATGTAACGCCAATCCCCAAAAGGGAGTGGCTACTAACCCCGAAAATTACCGCCCGATTGCAATATGTTCTGCTATATCGAAGGTGATGGAAACTATGCTTAACTTCCATCTTGTAAAATATCTGGAGTCCAACAGTTTACTAAACGACCGCCAGTATGGTTTCCGTAGAGGCCGCTCTACGGGTGACCTATTGGCCCTTCTTTCGGAAAACTGGTGTAGTTCCATACACCGTTTTGGCCAAAGCAAAGTGGTGACTCTAGATATTTCTAAGGCGTTCGATAGAGTGTGGCATGGAGCACTCCTGTCCAAACTTATTGCATTTGGTGTCGGAGACACCTTCTCTCGGTTTATATCGAGCTTTCTCAGGGATCGCTCTATACGAGTTGTTATAGATGGGGTCTCATCCGATGAGTTCAGAGTCAACTCAGGGGTACCGCAGGGCTCCGTTCTTTCTCCTACTCTATTTCTAATTTTTCTTAACGATTTACTTTCCCAAACTTCCTGTCCTATTTACTCTTTCGCAGATGATAGCAGCCTTTCGCATTCCTATTCATTCAACTGCAGGCCGTCAACGTCTGAAATCGAGACGAGGAGGCAGTTTATGAATGACGTTCTGGATAGCGACCTCGCGAAGATCTCCGAATGGGGTCAGGCGAACAGGGTCGATTTTAATGCCCGTAAGACCCAGTGTTGTATGCTTACGCATCGACGTACGTATGACCATGCTGCTTCATCTGTTTCTATGGGTGGTGTAAGTATTATGGAGTCAGGGGCTCTTGATGTTAATTTAAATAATACTATTGAGCTCGTGGTCTTTTTTATAAAGTAATAACTTTAAAAAACTGTTATGTATTTACTTTTTAATATTTCTTTATCCTCTGGATATCTTCTTGAGGATGACAATTGATTAAATTGTTTAACAATAATTAATGATTAAATTAATTAACAATAACAAAATTTTAGAATTATAGAATGTCAAATATATTTGTTGTTTTGTTTTTTATATAATATTTTCTATAATTTTAATTTTATATAAAAAGCAAAACAGCAAAAATATTTAACATTCTATAATTTTAAAATTTTGTTATTTTTAGTTAATCAATTGTTATCCTGAAGAAGATATCCAGAGGATACCAAAGTATTGAAGAATAAATAAATAATAATTATTTTCAAGTTATTATTTTATAAAGAAAGGCCTCATGCTCAATATTATTACCTAAATTAAATTGTATCTCATTTTTCCTTTTATATATTATTATTAATTTTTTGTTTTAAAGCACCACAGAACGAAGTGCAACTGTTTAAATAAATTAATAACAAAATGTCAAATAAATTACTGCAAATTTGGAAGAAATTTAATGTTTCATTCAAATTATCTTGTAACAAAAATATTGTCCATCACTGTATGTAATACTTAGAGCAATACAATGCCTTAGTAATTCATCTAACTTACATACATATGTATTTAAATAAAAATAAGGTATTTTGAATGAAACATAAATTTTCTTTTAAATTTGCAGTAATTTATTCAACATTTTGTTATCAACTTATTTAAACAGTTGCACTTCATTCTGTGGAGCTTAAAAACAAGAAATTAATAATATTTAAAAGGAAAAATGACATAAAATTTAATTTAAGTAATAATTAGGGATGTAACCGATTCCGATATATCGGCGATACTTGTGATTTGCCGATATATCGATATCGGCGATATTTTACTGTCGATACGACGATACTTACATTTTTTTAGAGCTGTTTTGAAAAAATTTTTATGATTGTAGAAAATAAACAGTATGACATTCAGTTTGAATTGTCTCAATAATAATATTTTACACTGTTATTTTGTGAAAAAAAAAATAATTTTTGGTATTACCATGAATTCAAATTCAATTCTTTGTTTTTTTAAGTTCTATTAATATCACTTTTATATGTTGAACCAATCTAAACTGAATGTCATGTTTATTTTGTAAAATCATATTGCAGACATTTAAATGTTTGAAAATTTGAAGTTTATAAATTGAAATGTATTGAAAATTTGGATGATTTTAGAAAATAAACAGTATGACATTCAGTTTGAATGGGCTCATTAAAAATCGCTTACACTGTTATTTTGTTAAAAAAAAATTTGTTTTTTGTTAATTTGAGAATGAATTCAAATATCAATTTTAAATATTAATAATCTCTTATACTGTAATTTTGTATAATAAAAGAATTACTCTATTTGAGTTTTGTTAATTTTAACTTGAGTTCAATATCAATATGGGTATCGGAATCGGTATCGACGATATTTCTTGTTGATTATCGGTATCGGATCGGTAAAACGGCGTATCGTTACATCCCTAGTAATAATATTGAGCCTGAGGCCTTTGTTATAAAATAATAACTTTAAACAGCTATTATTTATTTATTTTTTAATATACCCATATCCTCTGGACATCTTCTTCAGGATAACAATTGATTATAAATAGTTAACAAAACTTTAAAATTATAGAATATCAAATATTTTTTTTTGCAATATTTTTAATGGTTTTAATTATATATGAAAAAAATATATTTGACATTCTACAATTTAAAATTTTGTTATTGTCAATTAATTGTAATCAATTGTTATCTTGAAGAAGATATTTAATTTAAAAAATTTAATGTTTCCTTCAAAATTCCTTTTTTTATTTTAATACATATGTAAGTAACATGAATTACTAAGGCATTGTATTGCTCTAGTTGTTACATACAGTGACGGAAAATATTTTTGTTACAAGGTATTTTGAATAAAACATTTTTTTTTTAATTCGCGTTAATTTATTTAACGTTTTGTTGTCAATTTCTTTAAACAGTTGCACTTCATTCTCTGGTGCTTAAAAACCAAAAATCAATAACAATATATTAAAGGAAAAATGAAATACAATTTAATTTAAGTAATAATATTGACCTCGTGGTCTTTTTTATAAAGTAATAACTTTAAAAAACTGTTATTTATTTACTTTTTAATATTTCGTTATCCTCTGGATATCTTCTTCAGGATAACAATTGATTAAATTTTTTAACAATAATTAATGATTAAATTAATTAGCAATAATAAAATGAATTTCAAATATATTTGTTGTTTTGTTTTTTATATAATATTTTCAATGATTTTAATTTTATATAAAAAACAAAACAGCAAAAATATTTAATATTCTATAAATTTAAAATTTTGTTATTGTTAATTAATCAATTGTTATCCTGAAGAAGATATCCGGAGGATACCAAAATATTGAAAAATAAGTAAATAGTTTTTTGTAGTTCAATATTATTACTAAAATTAAATTGTATCTCATTTTTCCTTTTAAATATTATTATTAATTTTTTGTTTTTAAGCACCACAGAACGAAGTGCAACTGTTTAAATAAATCGATAACAAAATGTTAAATAAATGTCTGCAAATTTAAAAGAAATTTAATGTTTCATTCAAATTACCTTATTGTAACAAAAACATTGTCCCCCACTGTATGTAATATTTAAAGCAATACAATGCCTTAGTAATCCATGTTACTTACATACATATGTATGTATGTATTAAAAAAAAAAGGTTTTTTGAATGAAACATTAAATTTCTTTTAAATTTGCAGTAATTTATTTAATTTCTTTCTTCTTTATAGCCTCTCTATGACCCGTGTAAATAAAACTATTTTTATTGGTTTCTTGATCTATATATTTCGAATCTCTCGGTTCATCTTCAGGATCTATTGAAAATGTTTTATTTTAAATTATTTTATATTAGTTATACACAAAATATTTTTACCTATTATCTTTGGTTATGTTATATGAAAATTATTTTTATAAATGTAAATATATTATACCTATATAAAAATAATTTTCATATAATATAATCAAAGGAATTAGGTAAAAAAATTTGTGTATAAATAATATAAAATAATTTAAAATAAAACATTTTCAATAGATCCTGATAATTAATTTGATCCAGAAAAACAAAACTTAAAAAATTAAGTTATTATTGATGTTTTGTTTTTAAGCACCACAGAATGAAGAGCAACTGTTGAAATAAATTGATAACAAAATGTTAAATAGATTACTGCAAATTTAAAAGAAATCTAAAGTTTTATTCAAAATACTTTATTGCTCTAAAAATTATTGTCCGTCACTGTATGTTACAGCATTAGTAATTTTGCTGTAGTTATAGCCAAAAATACACTATGGCATTTTGTGAGATTACATTTGTGCTGCAATTTAGAAATTTACAAAAGACAGACGATGCCAGTAGTGCACACTATTTTGTTTGCTTGCAATGGCAAAAAAAAAAATGCCATAGTGTCTATTCGGATTAGTTTTAGTGTAGATAGGTACATTAAGTTATAAAACAATTTTTTGCAACATGTGCATTAGGGTTCCAATTAACTATATGGGAAAATTTTTTGGAAAAAATTTCTTTCACGCCAACCCCCAGATTGGTTCGAATTGCTAAAAAATAGTCCCTTGAAAATTTGAGCTTAATCGGATTAGGGGATAGGGTGCCCCTGACCCCCCCAAAATTTACAAAATACATGATTTTTGACTTTGATTGTTAATAACTTCGTTTATATTTATTTTACAAAAAAAATTGTTAGTAAAGGTTATAGATCAAACTCAGAGGAACAACTTTTGTTCACAAATATTTTTCGTATCTCTAATATCTACTGAATTAAAAAACCAAATAAGCGAAAAACCATGGATTTATTCATGTTTATATGGGTGATTTCATTTACTTAAGCATAGGCGTTACATGAGAAAAAAAAAATTATACGTTTATATATTAATTTTATATGTGGCAAATATTTTTTTTGGTTGTGGCTTTGGTTTTTGTTTAGTTAAAAAAGGTTTTCTTTATTGCAATTTGGAAAACATAAACGGAAACGGAAAATACACTAGTATTTCCTAGTTTTCAGACCACACTAAACATTCATTCTCCAACGCACAAAATTCTATCTTTCGGATGTGTTTTTATTAATTTGGAACACTTTATTTAATACAGTATTTTCTGCTGTTGCCTACTTTTTGATATGGTCACCCCATCAGCTGTTAAATGAAACTATATCCATTACATATTTTATTACATAAAAAAAATTATTTGTTTTAAATAATTCCAAAACGAATTTGTTGTTATAAAAAGAACACTACCGAAGTAATTACTGAGAATATGTAGAAAAATTAATGTCTCTACAATCCGGAATCAAAAGATTACAAATATGTTTACCAAATTTACATTTGGTTTTGTACATTTCCTTTCCACAAATATTTTAATTCAGGAAAAACAAAATTGGTATCAAAAATTAAAAAAAAAATCAAAATTTAGATTCCAAAGTTGGATAACTGCAATATTTGAAAGTGACCAAAATGGTTACAAATATTAATTTTTTCCTAAATAAAACTATTTCATGCCTCATTAAGAGTTGCATCAGTAAAAAAAATTAAAATTTCGTTTCTGGGGTTGGGAAATTGAAATATTTTTTCTGCATAAAAGTAACCAAAATGTCAATGGACGTTGTTTTTTTTGCTAATTAAATCTGTTTTATAATTGGTATTAAAATCTTAAAAAAATCAAAATTTCGACTCCAGTGTTGGACAAATGAAATATTTTATGGTACATGAAAGTGACCACAAATTTAAAAAATTTTAATTTTTTTGTCAAGTAAAACTATGTTATACCTCACTAAGAATTGCAGGGATGGAAAATCGGAATATTTTTGGTACATAAAAGTACCCACATAAATTCCAAATTTGTGTTTTTAGTGAATTAAACCTATTTCATATTTCAGAAAAAATTAAATTAGCATTAAAATATTAATTATCTGGTTCCAGGGTTGAAAAATCGAAATTTTTTGGTGCCCACATAAATTCCCAATTTTGGTTTTTTTTCCAGTGAATTAAACATATTTTATACTTCGCTAAGAATTAAATTGGTATTAAAAATTTTTAAATTAAAAATTCTGTTCCAGGTTTGGAAAATCGAAATTGTTTGGTACATAAAAGTAACCATATAAGTTCCCGATTTTGGTTTTTTCAGTGACTTGAACCTATTTTATACTTTGCTAAGAATTAAATTGGTATTAAATCTTTTAAAAACTGAAAATTCGGTTCCAGGGTTGGAAAATCGAAATTTTTTAGTACATAAAATTAGCAATATAAGTTTCTAATTTTGTTTTTTTTGTGGATGAAATTTTGTTTATACTTCGGGAAGAGTTAAATTGGTATTAAAAACCAAACAAATTAAAAATCCAATTTCAGGGTTCGAATATCGACTCGATTCGAAAGAATGTAATAAATTAAAGAAAAATTCAAGATATTTCTTTAATCTATTACAAACACTCGAGTCGATTCGAGAACGGTAATAAGGCAGAATGAATTATACCTACTTTATATCAGGAAGAAATAAATTGGTATTAAAAACCAAAAAAATCGGTTGGGCAATTAGAACTTTTTGGGGTACATGAAACGGGTTTTTTTTTTTTTTGTAAATTAAACATATTTAATATTTTTGAAAGACGTTCAGAGGTATTAGTTATAAAAAGAGCCAAACATTAGCTTCCTAGCCAAAAAATTTTAACGATTTCTTAAATATAAAAGTAACCGATAACATCATATTGTTTTTTTTTTTAATAAAACCTACTTTCTGTTTTAGCAAGAAAGAAACAAAAAAGAGATACATCTGTGATGGGTATTTAAGATTCGGCACAGCCGAATATAGCACTTTTACTTGTTTTAATTCGGTAGGTATTAGAGATGCAAAAAAAGTTTGTGAGCAAAAGTTGTTTCTCTAAGTTTGATCTATAATTTTTACTAACAATCTTTTTTTGTGAAATAAATATCAATGAAGTTATTGAGAATCAAAGTCAAAAATCCGGTATTTTGCAAATTTTGGGGGGTCAGGGGCATCCTATCCCCCCATTCGATTGAGCTCAAATTTTCAAGTAACCATTTTCTTAGCAATTCGAACCAATTTGGGGGTTGGCGTGAAACAAATTCCAACTTTGAAAAATAATTGGCAGCCTAATGTACATATTTCTAAACTATGAAAGCTCATAAGGTGTTTTGTTTTATGTCACATTTTTAATGTTTACTGTGCTGCTATTATAACTTCAACAATTCTTGAATAAATTTTGGTCTAAACTGCGCGAAATGTAATTTTAAAATGCTGTTTCTATTTATAAAAATATGTATGTGTATATAAAAATTGTTTGCAGCATATCCTTATGTCCAGAACTTACAGCTAGTTTTTTTATTTAAAATTGTTTTAAACAGATGGTAATATGATCACAATAGTCATGAGCTATAAAACGTAGCACTTTAATAAAATGCTCTCGAAAATAATGGTAATAAGAAGTAAATGTCCATTAAAATTTTTGAAGCTATAATAGTGATGATAAATTTAGGTATAAACGAGTCCCTAATACTTAATCCAATATTTGAAAAAGTTTAACATATCGAGCCATAACCGCCTAAAAAGCTTAAGCGACAATATGTAAATTTTACAGGAGAAGTATTTTTTAATTATCCTTGGTTTAAATGGAAGTAGAACATTGGACACATAGGATTGTAGTTGATTGTTATATTTAATGTTAATAGTTCTTATGAATTTCCTCTAATATAATGCATGTTTCTGAAGATTAAGATATTCTCCATATAGTGCAAAATCAGTTAATTTAACCAAAAATTAAAAAACTTGTAATTATTGTCCTTAGCAAAATGTTGTTTAACAGTTTCATTGATATTCTTGAAAGTTTGACACTACTGTTGCTTTATATGAAAAAGAAAATTTTAACTTAACCGACACTTTGCAGTTACAAAACAATGTGAACAAATTAACACATTCGCGGACAAGATGGCGTATGCCGTCAAATTTAATGAAAAATTTTGGGACAGGACGGCATATACCGTCAACAAGTTTTTAAATCGTTGGGACAAGCCGGTAGCTCCCGCACTAAATTTAATGTTAAATTATGGTTTGCTTTATTTAGTGTCCCTACAAATTTTCTTTTAGGCGCTATAGAACTAAAAATAACAGCCAATAACACTTGCAAACATATGCTGCTATCTATTACGCATCTGTAGAAGCAAGACGGGATATCCCGTTAGTTTTCAGTACATTTTTTGATTTGCGTCCAGCTACACTTGTTGTCTTTCAACGAATAAACGCAAATAAATTTGCGGATAAAGGTAAATAAATTTCATTGTAAAAATACAAAATCGAGCCACTTTTGAATTAACATAAAGTTGGACATAAGTAACTAAAGAAATGTGCTACTTGTGTAATGTAAATTGTAACAACAATCAACGTCTATCTGCCGGGAGGGTTAATAGTAATAGCATTGTGCCCGCTTCTCACAGGGAATTGCACGTAATTCCTCCCAACAAGCATATATTTATATCCCGATTTGCTGCTGATACAACGTCTGAGGATATTGAGTATTTCATTAAGTCTAAACTTAATATAAATGTCGATATCTTTGTCCACAAATTTAGATATGCGCAAGAAAGAAGTATAACATCTTTTAAAGTTACAATTCCGTTTGAGCATTTTAATAAAGTTATTGAGCAATCTTTTTGGCCTCAACACGCATTAGTTCGAGAATATGAGCACACTTCATACCAACAGAAAAGAAATATTGCTCGTATTTCTCCTAAAGAATCAGATGTTCCAAAAAACTAATATTTTGTTCCGATAATCAGCTGCACCTATTATATCAGAATGTCCGTGGATTAAAAACTAAACTCACTAAACTTTTCTTACAAAGTTTCTGCATCAATCATCATGTTATTGTATTTACCGAAACTTGGCTGAATAATACCTTTTTAAACACAGAGATACTTTGTGATAAATTTAATATATTTCGTCGCGATAGAATTACAACTACTACAGGTGGTGGAGTACTAATTGCCGTCGCAAATCATTTTCCAGCGGAAGAAATAAGAATTAGCTTACCTGTGGATTTAGAGTTTATCGCTGTGGTTCTTAAAGTTAACAAGATTAGCATATTCATAACATGTTCTTATATCCCACCTCAATCTGATCCAATTCTATACAAATACCATACTGATGCTATTAAAATGGTGTCTTCTACAATAAATGCTGCAGATTTAATACTTGTATTTGGTGACTTTAATTTACCTCACATTAGCTGGGAGTTCTCCAATGAATGCTACTGTTATTTACCCGTAATACTTGATGAAAATGAAAATGACATTTTTAATAATTTATCCGGCGTGGGGCTTCACCAAATCAATGGAATACAGAACTATTTGGGTAAACTCCTAGATTTGGTATTTGTGAATGAGCCAGCTGAATTTACTTTAAACCGTACAGATCCTCTTGTATTGCCGGAAGATCGTTATCATCCAACGATTGAAATTAGTTGCAATTTACATTATACTAATCAAACTAAAAATTCTAGTAAAAATGAAAAGATTTTCTGTTTTAATCGTTGTAACTACAATGAATTGAATAATCTAATTTGTAATACTAATTGGCTTCAGCTGTTGTCTACACCGAATAGTATGTGGGATTCAGTAGACACTATGGTTAACATTTTTTATAAAATTATGTTTGGCTATATGGAGGAATGTATTCCTAAGTATATACCTCATTTAAATGGCGGTCCACCGTGGAATTCTAGACAACTTTCAGCGTTAAAAAACAAAAAGAATAAATACTACAAGAAGTACAAAAGCACTGGATCCTCGTTTTATTTTAGTAAATATTCAGTTCTACGTGCGAAATATAATTTACTAAATGTACAGATGTATAAAAACTATCTTCATGTCACCAAACTTAACTTTGCCCATAACCCTAAATCGTTTTTCAACTTTGTAAACTGTAAAAGAAGAGCTTCGGGCTTTCCAAAAGTAATGAAATATTTACGTTCCGAGTCCAGTGATGAGCCTACAGTTAGCAACATGTTTGCGAAATATTTTGCTTCAACATACTCCACTGTTACGTATGAAAAGAACACTATCTACCCATACAAAATCGTTGATAATTTTACTATTTCGCCACCTGTAATAACTACCAGTCACATCTTTAATTGTTTAAATAAAACTAAGTCATCCAAGATTAGCGGCCCCGACGGGATTCCTAGTTGTGTTCTAAAAAACTGCGCTTCAGCTCTAGCAATGCCTTTGTCCATAATTTTTAATACATCATTAAAATGCGGTTACTTTCCTAAAATTTGGAAAAAATCGTTTATTATTCCCTTGTTTAAGTCTGGAAACAAGTCTGATATCAGCAATTACAGAGGTATTGCAAAACTGAGTGATTTACCCAAGCTGTTCGAAAAATGTATGATTGATTGTATAACCCATCAAGTTTATCCTATTTTATCCCCATTACAACATGGTTTTCGTAAAGGATGTTCCACTGCAACCAATATTCTCCAGCTTACAACATTAGTAAACCAAGCTTTCAATAATGGCTACCATACTGACGCAATATACACCGATTTTAGTAAAGCTTTTGACAAAGTAAATCATATTCTTTTATTAAAAAAATTGGATTTATTGGGTTTTAGTAATATTTTCATCTCGTGGATAAAGTCATATCTTGTATGCAGAACGCAATCTGTTAAATTTAATAATGCAGTCTCAAGAAGTATTCAAGTTAAATCTGGTGTGCCACAAGGTAGTCACCTTGGCCCAATTCTATTTTTACTTTTTATAAATGATCTACCGGAGGCAATTAAACACTGCAACGTATTGATGTATGCTGACGACGTTAAGATATTTTTAAGTATTAAACAGCCAGCTGATCATCTTCTTCTACAGAATGACCTGGATAATTTTTACAAATGGTGTAAAATTAATTTAATGGAGTTAAATTTAAAAAAATGTAAACATCTAAATTTTTCAAGAGTTCGTGGTTCTGTATTTGCTTACAAGTTCGATTTGTACTGCTTAGACACTGTTGAAACATTTATGGATTTGGGCATATTGTTAGACTCAAAACTAAGTTTTGTGCAACATATAACGATGTCTGTGAACAAAGCGCGTAGCATTTTAGCTTTTGTGAAACGATGGTCGAAGGAATTCAACGATATTTTCATAACAAGACAACTATACATATCACTCGTAAGGCCAATTCTAGAGTATGGTTCCATCATTTGGGATCCTTACTACCAAATACATATTGATCGCATTGAGTCTGTTCAAAAACAGTTTCTTATTTTCTGCTTAAGAAACATTTACCATGACCTAACTCAACTTCCGCCGTATTCAACAAGATTAGCTGTAATTAACCTGCCTACATTAAGAAGCCGGAGAATAATGCTCAATGTAGCTTTTTCTTATAACTTAATAAATGGTAGAATCTGCTCCGAGTTTTTATTGAGCAATGTCACGTTTAACATTCCACAACGCTCATTACGATCATTTCAACCATTATTTGTTAGAACTTTTCGTACCAACTTTGCTATGTCTGATCCACTAAGAAGATTATGTTGTTGCTTTAATGAAATGTATAATTTTATCGATTTTTCATTAGATATATATACTATTAAAATGAATATAATACTATTTTTAAATAACTAAATTTTAATACCAGATTTCTGGTTTATTGTAATAATATAGTTTGTAAGGAATTAATCCATAAACTAAATAAATAAATAAATAAATAAATAAATTTTTGTAGGAAAAATGGACCGATACCACAAAGAAAGAGATAGAGTTTTGAAACTGTTCGAAGAAGTTGATTCTGGCGATGAATCTGTATCCGATCCTTTTAGCGATGATGGAGAGTATGGCAGCGATCCAAATTATGAGCCAGATGGAGCAAGTTCTGACGAAATCCCAGATAAAGAAGGAAAACCTACTTGTAGTAGCCCTCTGCCTTCAGATGTCAAGACGGGAAATCCCGATGTGTCCTGTGTGACCAATTTGGAATTGTGTATGGGACGGCGCTAACCGTAAAATTAAATTATTAAAAATCATCACTAAATACAATTATATTTTTAATTATAATTATTTTGCTTCAGTCGCGGGTTAATTATCTTTAGTAGATCGGAAGATACAGACTATGCCCCACGAAGGGACTATGCGAAAATGAACTGTCCGCGAATGTGTTAAAAATTTAAAGGAAAAATGCAGTTAAGCTAAAATTTCTTTTTCTGTACTTCCGTAACGGTAATTAATATGACTGATATATTGGCAGATGGTCCAAACATGTCGCTTAAGCTTTTTTGGCGGTTATGACTGGATATATGTATAAAACAATGTCGTTTTAGATGTAAATAATTCTATACCTGCTTCTTTTCGATTAAATGAATGATGAATCACATAATTTAGAAGCATGTCCTTGTTGCAAAAAGGAATTGTTTTATAAACATTCAAAATTTTACATAGAGCCATGTACAAACATAACTGTAATGGATAAATGTATTTAGAATACTAGTAACACATACCTACGTCTATTATAATTGCGCGTTGTAAGTAATGATCGATTTTTAAAAAAGGATATAATATTTCTTAAAGTTTTTATGTATCCTCTTAAATACCGTTTCAAAGTATATAAGTATTTAAGTTTTCAAAGCATTAATACTTTTGGCGAAGTGTTTTTGATAAAATTACTTGATCGATTAAAAATTAGTAGCACCTTGTCATGTCAGGTCTTAATTTTCTTTAAGTATTAAGACCTGTAGTGTAGTATAAAATGGTTTTAAATGGTAACATATCTATTATAAATAAAAATTTTTTAATATGGGCATATTATGTTTAGATGATAAGTCAAAACTTTTTGACGAAAAACTTAAACGTGAACAACGGTTGTCTAATTTGTTAGAGAAGAAAAGTAAAAGCGTTCATATAAAAACGTTTTCTAATGCTGCTTTGTCTTCTACTTCAAATCCTGTTCCCTGGGAGAGTAAAATATCTTGTTGTACAATACTGATAAAAAAAATTGACAATGTTCACAAAATAGAACAGCAGTCTAATGACAAAAACATATGTGATGAAAATGAAATCAATTCTAATGAAGCCATTGAAAACCTATCATCTTTTTATACTACTAGTACAAATAACGAAGTGCCTGAAAATAAATTACTGGAAAATAATATAAAATCGTCTAATGTTCCTAAAAGTAAACGCATGCAATTTCATTCCGATAATGATATTTTGTCGGATACTATTTCAAATATTGGATTACATTCTAGTAACATCAGTGCTGAATGCCTTGCCAACCGACTCAAATAATAAAATGGTTACTACTTCGCAAAACACATCGCAATACTTCAGTACAACAATATGTAATAGCAATTCGACATCTTTGGAAACTAATCCAAAATACACAACATCTAACCGCTTGCATAGTCTAACAATATCTCATAACGATATACGTCCAGCGCACGAACTTAGAAGCTTTGATTTTGCAAATATTTCTACTGTTGAAAATATAATAAATGCGTGTTCTAATGTAAATCAAAGAATAGTTCCTTATTCTGATACTTTTTCACCATTAAAAACTGCTCCAAGTATCGCCAATATAAATGAACGTCATATTAATACATTAATATTACTCCCGGACTCAGGACATAAAACCCCAATTCCATCCGATACTTCCTTTGCGTCTCATACAATTTCGCCAATCAGTACATCAAATAACAATATTTATTCTAGTACGAGAATATCAGAAAATACTATGAATTTGGGAAGTTTTCATGAAATAACATCGATATGCGAGGATAGAACTTCAATTTCAGATTATATCCCGGAATTTTCATCCAGTAAAGATATATTGTCCAACTCTGAAAATCGAGACGATTCTGTTAACGTAATAGATATGCCACTTAACGTGGAAGAAATCAGTGTTCCTTATTCGAAATCAAAACTTAAAAGGCACTTTTGCATTTTCTGTAAGAAATTACAATGTGCTATAGGAAGGTATTTGCTTTTGAAGCACAAGCAGGAAGTGGAGGTTAAAAAAGCTTTAGATTTACCAAAAAAAAGTAAGCAACGATTGAAAATCATATCTACGTTACGAAAACAAGGGGATTTTGAGCACAATACGTCAGCAAATCACAATACCGGAGTTTTAATTGTAAGCCGGCGGCAACAGAGTAAATTCAAAAATAACGCTGATGACTACGTTTGTTGCAAGAAGTGCAAAGGTTTTTTTTCTAAAAAAAACACTCCGAATACACGCAGCAGGTTGTATCAAGTCAAAAAACAAAAAATCAAATTTAATCGAAAGCCGAAGATTAACACAGTACATTCATCCCGTAGCCAACAATACGTTAAGGACTAAAATATTCCCTGTTTTGAGAAATGATGACATATCAAGAGCAATACGGTATGATGAGCTAGTTATTAAGTTCGGTAATAAATTAGCTGAGAAGTATGCCCCCTTGCATGAACATGATATGATTCGTGCTAATTTGCGCGTACTAAGTCGTTTCATGATTGAAATAAAAAGACTTGATACCGATATAAAGGAGTTAAAAGAAATTTTTAATATTTAATTTGCTTAATATAACAGTGGCAAGGTTTAACTATACTTTTTTATACGAGTATGTAATTATCACATACATCTTTTTGCACCCCTGACCACAAAGCAAGTTGAATTTTGCCAAGGTGTACATATATTGCAGGTGGGAGCACGAGCTCACTTGCCTAACCTGATAAAACGTCAAACTTAGTAGGGTCGTTTAACGATTTTTGCAGTAGTGGTAGTTTCTACAATAAGTGTTCTATTTTTGTTGAAATGGTTGTACCTGTTAGATAGATATGCCTTGTGTTTTTCTATGTACATACAAACAAATTTAAATTTTTAATTATTGGTTTCAATATAAATATGAGAACGACATCGACTTGTCGAGATTCTGGAACAGGCAGTATTATATCTGAATAATAATGAACTCTTTTTGTTTATTTAAACCCTATGTACCTATATATTTTTTATTAAAATGAATTGCTTTGTTATATGTAGATGTATATCATATTTAATTTGTTGTGTTATGTTTTTGTTTTAATAAAAAAATATGAAAAAAACTATATACATATTTTTGTGAATTTTTTATGTGCAGTTTTTTTACGTGAAAACCAGTTTTTTTTTTCTAAAGTTGCAGTTTTTTTGGAAAAAGTTATGGCAACGCTGGTTGTGTGCTATGTGCATAAAAGCAGTTGATCTTATTTTGAAATTTAGAGTAGATGCAGGGATAACTCCGGATAACAATTACATATTTAGTAAGACAACTAATTCCAATCTAACGAAACCATACTACCGTGCGTGTTCATTGCTAAAGATGTTTTCCGAAGAGTGTGGGGCCCAAATTCCGGAAAGTTTGAGAGGAACCACATTGCGTAAACATATAGCGACTTATATGTCGATGCTAAATATTGAAGAGGCATCGGTAGAGAGACTTGCCAATTTCATGGGCCATCATAAGGACATACACAAAAATATTTATAGACAGTCTATTCCGGTCGCTGAGATCGCATGTGTGTCAAAACTTTTGACGGTTGCGGTAGGAAATGAAGTAGACGATGAAGAAGATGCAGCAGAACTTGATGAAGAGGAAACCCATGGTCTGAATGACAGCTTATTTGAAACGCGCAAAGATTCCAGTTCATCGTCTAGCAGAAAACGTAGAAGCAGTAAGTAATAACGAAGAAATATACAGACTATGCTGAACATATGTACGTAAAATCAATGGTATAGAACTTATTAATGATCTAATTTTTTTCAAATTAAAATAAAAAAAAGGCGGTAGGTAGCGATGTTTTTGAATTTGTAGAAAAAGGAATGAGTGAAAAAGCTTCATACCCCTATTAACTTTTGCCCTTATATATCTACGTATCGGTTAATGTAAGCATAAAAATGTATGCAAGTGTCTATATTAATAATGCCTTTATAAAAAATTGTATTACAATCGCCAACCCCGGTAGGGATTTATAATGCAGTGAAAGCTTTGCAAAGCATAGTTTTTGTTTGAATGCAACCAGCACAACTTATTTGTATTCGTATCCCGAAATTCGCAAGAATGTGTACTAGATTTTATTGAAATTTTCTCGTTTACATTTAAATTTTCAAAAGAGAGCATCGAATGAGACCGTTCAACTCAGTAGTTGACTGAGAGTCTGCACAAGATTTTTCCAGTTAAATCCAGTAAACAACAAAAGCATATGATTCAATAAATAAATATAAATAAAAAGAGATGAATTATGCTATTTTGGATTCAGTTAGTTATTTTGCTTAAGATTTCGGAAAGTGGGGATAAACAGGAAGCAATTTATATTTCAAAGGTTGGGAAGATAAAAATTCAAAAAATATAAAGGTGTTTTTCGGTATCCATGGAACAATTTGTCCATTTTTAACTATTTTATTTACATAAATTTATTATTTGGCTGCAGGTTCTTCGACCTTTTTAGATTTGTATTTATATGTTTTTTAAACAAGCTTTATGCCAATTTTTTTATAAAGAAATTATATATCTATTTTGTCAATATTTCGACAATAATTAATAATAGCTTGAAAACTTTTAACAATATCTTAAAAACGTTTGTCAGAATAAATTTATTTTTTATTAATAATAATTTTATTTTTTATTTTTTCCCTTCTGTCTTATTTTAAATATTTCAAAATAATAAAAATATAATAAGGAATTTAAAAATTGGTTTAGAAAATAGATTATGGAGTGATTCGAAATTAATATATTCAAATTTCAAAAATACTCATATCCGTATTATTGTTATTTTTTATTATTTTGTAATATTCAGAATAAAACAGGAAAGAAGAAATAACAAAGCATTGTTTTGAATTGTTTTCGTTTTATTAAACAGTTTTATACCAAAAAAAAAAAAAAAAAAAAAAAAAAGCAACAAAAAATAAATTTTTTCTGTTAAAAGTTTTTAAGATCTTAATTATTGCCTTGAAGAAGATATCCAGAGATAGCGAAATATTGGCAAAATAAAATATAATTGCTTTTATAAAAAAATTGGCATAAAGCTTGATTAAAAAACATATAGTTATAAATTTATAATTGTTAAAATGCATTGCATCAAGTACTAAAAACATTATAGACTGTCAAAACTAAACATATTTTGCAACAGAAGCTTTTTAGTGATCACCTGTTTTAAATAACCTGCAAGTTTTTGCAATTTTTCCATTTGCTTAATTTTTTGATCAATAGTCAGTCTTGTGAGTAAATTGTTTAAATTGGGCAAAACGTGCTCAACTACTGAATTTTACTCCAAAACGAAACAAAGAGATCTATTATACTGCTCAGCAGGAAAGTTCTTCTTTAAATAAAAGTATTTGGACTATATGCATTTTGATGCGATAAACTCAAATCCGTTTTCAGGTCGAAATTTTTTTTTTTTTTTTGGGCGTGGAAAAATTTTGCCTCTTAATTACTCAGGTACGAAGACATATTCCGCCCCAACTAGAGAAAGGTTTATTTAATTTTCAAAAATAAAACACCAAGATGCGTATGAAGATTATATATCATTTATTTCAACAAAGTTTTTTTTCTATCTCTTATCGTTTTGGAATTGTTCAAAAATTAAAAACGAAAAATTTTTTTTCGAAAATTCGAAAAGACAAGGGAATTTTGCATAGCTCTTAAAATTAAAAATTTCTTTGTATGTAATTCATGAAACGGTTTCATCTGCAATGAAAAATTCAAATATGTTCTGCCAACAGAAATATTTAAAATAACGTAAAGGTTTTGCTAGTAAATAATGAATGATTTTTATTTCAGAAAAAGGATCCAAATAAAAAGTAGGCACATTTTGTTTAATTAATATTTCTTTTCAATTGGAGCTTCTCGACCAACAACAATCTTTAAGCATTCCTTATGATGGCTTTCTATTATAACGCTTCTCTATACGTAGCATATCTTGGCGAAATCTATCACCATGTTCATCTGATGCAGCACTAAAGTTTCCGTAAAAATATCTAGATGCGATTCCAAAAAAAGAACTTAAAGAGACGTATAACATTTTTGGGCCTTATAGGTAGCAAGCAGTTCTTCAATGATTTCATGATAGTTTTCAGCTTGCCTAATTTGCAAAAAACTGGCTGACATTTCCGAAATCCGTCCGTGCTCTTTCATCCACATCGTTTAATTTCGTTCTAAAGGCTGTTTACTTCACTAGCTCTCCTATTTGTGGACCTATAAATATGCCTTCTTTTACTTTTGCATCGGCGATTCTAGAAATTTTGCTCTGAATGTATAGAAATCCCTTATCATCGTTGCTAATTGCTTTTCAAAATGTTTCATTAGGTCTAGCTTTATATGAAAAAGTGTTAGATGAATTCTTTGATGAAAAATTTTATCAAATACAGAGCACATTCTAATTTCGAAACCATAAAAAATTCCCTTGTCCGCTAATTCAATTACCTGGCCGTTAAGCTATTGACATAGGTATGTAAAGTTGTCTGCATTACGCATATTTGATCAATATTGGGTACCCACGGTAAATTGAAAATAAAATCCTCATTTCACAAGCGGTTTTCATTATTTACACGTTATTTTGTTTTTGAGGTATGTAGCTTTTATAAAAATGTTTTACGTGTAAAATATTTGATTTTTCCTGTTAATTTTTGCGTTAGAAAAAAACAGTGTATGTTTGGAAAAACTTTGTTCGAATAAGTAACATATAATTTTCCTACGCATCTTTTGGTATTTTATTTATGAAAATCGGGTAAGCCGTTCTCGAGTTAGGGTGTAATATGTCTTCGTAACTGCCAAATTTAGGGTAAAACATTTGCCACGCCCATAAAAAAGTCTTGACCTAATGAAGAAAAACCGGAAACGGATTTGAATGTAGCGCATCAAAATCCACATAGATCACATAGTTTTATTTAATGGAGAGACAAAAAGTGATTTTTTTGCAGAGCAGTGTTATTTGTAAGTATTTGATACCGAAATCATATCTAACTTAATATCTCGCGCATAAGGCATTAATTTTTTCGTATGTTTTGGAGCTTTTAATTATTTAAATTTTAGCGTAACTAGCTGTTCTATGTTTCATTTTATGATTTACAAGTTTTATTTTCCTGTAGCGTCTCCATTTGGCAAAACAAAACGTTGCAGATGGACCACAGCTGAAAAGAAGGCTATTTATTTTGTTTTTGGAGAGTTAAAGAATTTAAGAAATCTTCCAAGTTTACAAGAATGCTTCAAAGCTATTCGCCAATCACCCGTTCTTTACAAGAGGACACCCCAGCAAATTAAAAGCTGGATAGACAATCAAAGAAGATATACCAAGGAAAAAAGTAGGTTAATGATAATGTTTTCTAAAAGTATATGTAATCATAATATAACCTTTATTTCAGATACTGATTTGGATGCAACAATTTAACACAATTCAGATGTTTGAAGATCTAGCGTGGCGCCCACATCGACATACTTATACACATCTAATACTTCAATGAATTCAAAGCATTTATTACAAATATTAATGACTACAAGTACAAATACCTTAACTGAAATAATTGCAACTTAGAGGAGAAGGCAAAAGCCTTACAAACTGTATTGATCATAATAGAAACTGCAATTATGATATACATGTAAAATCGTTATTTTTGTTACCATTGCACTAAATTTTTGTGACTAATTGCATTTTATGTTCTTTGTTGAACATACAAAATTATTTTTAAGAATTATAAAACTTAGGGATTAGTTTTTAGCATATTAAATTAATAATTTAAATGAACTCAATCGTCGGAATTATTTCCTATAACATGTGTTTGACTATTTCGCGCATCAAAAAATGTTTTTGTGATACATATTAGAATGCGAGTATGTTGGAGCTCACCAAATATCTTGTTCATTTAGAAACAGTACCTTACTATTGGTAAAGTATCGTATTATGTTATATTTGTATTTCCTGAAAACTATATCTAGTGAAATGTCCGTAATATTTTGTATGTATGTATATAATATATCAACATGTGTAATATATAGTTGAAGCTGTAATCGTTTAAATTAAATCATTAATTTTATTTATATATGGAACCCATAACAAATTTGTAAAAGTTATAGTTTTTTCTTTCATAGAATTTTTAATATGCATGCATAAGTCATAATTTAGACAATTATATACAAAGATGAATGTGTATGTATGTAGTTTATGCACATATGAATATATTATTGATTGTTTCTTTAAAAAGATCTCAAATATATTATTAAAACCATTGATGTACTTGAAAATTAACCAGTTTTGAAAAAAAAAATTGTTAAATAAAGACATTTTCTATGTACGTACGCACTTGTAATATGAATTTTTTTCAAGCTGTCTGCAACAACCTGTGTATCAATCATATGTATTTATTTACTTGTTATCAAACAATTATAAATGAATAAAAATTATAATATACTACATATAATATTAACGGTTATGTTTTATTTTAAAAATTATATTTAAATCGTTACTTCCTGTGTTTTATTTTTCACTTAGAAAGTAAAACTTATTTTCCAAGTTTTATTGATTCTTCGGAATTTTAAGGTAATTTTTTGATTTTTATTTATTCCTTACAAAATAAGATATATCTTGATTATCGTTTATTGCTATTGTTTATTGCTTATTTTTTGAAACTTATATCTTATGGATTTAATAGCATGTATTTGTGCATCTTTTAACAACTCCTCTTCGTAAAATCGCTATAAGAGAATGAATACATAAATAAAAATCATGATATAGCTTCTGTTTTCTTAAGAATATATAATTATGCAATAATTATATATTCTTACCCGTGTGACTATATTTATATATAACAAAGCTGAGAAACGCGATTTAAATAGTTCTAAAAAGTCTGAATAAAGAAGATTTATGCCAAAAATGCAGATACGAGTCCATATGTACATATTTTCGTAGTAAATTTTCCTTAACTACATTTTTTCTAGCCTAAATAGAGAAACCTATCCTGACTAACATAAAAAGTGTGTCTTCAAATAAGTAATGATAGGATCCACAAGCCACCAGATTTGATTAAAAATGCCAGCATCATTGTGCCTATCAATAACCCGTTCGATTATGTTGATATTATAAGTTACATATATCACCTATACTATGAATGTTTTGATATAAAAACTTTTTAAAACTTCTACAACAATATCTATCTACCTGGTAAATATTTCATCACATTCTTCTGAGCTAGACTAAAACTCATTATCAGTGGTATAAAAAACTTCATCAAACTAAGAGATCCTTATTTAAATCAAAACGTCAACAATTACTTAGTATTTTTAATTCACATATGGTGTAGAGAATTGAGACCATGATATATAACCTAAATATGTTCATAATTTTAACTGTAATTATATATAGTATATACCACCGCCCATGAACTATTATCTGATAAACAGTTATATATTTTTAAATAAACATTAAGGTGTTATTGACAAAGAAACAAATTTGTGTTCTTTAGTTCCTTTATTATTTAAAAAAAAACTTTAAATTGTATTGCTCAGAAAATGTCTTTTGCTTTTTCAATATGTATAAAATATTTATAGTTGGTTACTTTTGTGTACCAATATAAGTTCTTTTTTTATTTTTAGTTCCAATTCCATTCTTCCTGAAGCAAAAATATTAAGTTTTACTTAAAAAAAATCCATAAACTAATAACCTATTTGATTACTTTCATGTTCAAAAATAGTTTCAAACCCTGTAATCTTTTAAAATGTCAAATTTATTCTTTCTTAAATATAAAATACGTTTAATTCAAAATATATAATATTGGTAACTTTTACCGCTACTTTTGTGTAAAAAAAGCAAATAGATTGCCCAACCCTGGAATCGAGTTCTGGATTTTCATACCAATTTAATTCCTTTTGACTTTCAATAGAGGTTTAGCTCAAAAAAAACCAAAGTCAAGAACTTAGTTATATACTTTTATTTATTTATTTATTTTATTCACTCATTTAACCGAGCCCATTGTGGGCCATATATAGTTAAAAGTATACTATAAGATGTACATGAATAATACAATTCAAAGTGGCTTATTCAATAACAAGTTACAAATATTAAAAAATTAAAAAATGCAATACATAAGTACAATAATCATGTAATTCAAAGATACTTACATATATGTTAGAGTTATTAAAGAATTCAATGATACTTATATGTACAAAAGAAACAAAGATTGGAACTATAAAAACTTATGCAACAGGTGTGAATAATGTTGAAGGATCTTTATATTTGTTTTTGAATGTACGTGTAAAAGTATAAGTCGTTATAAGACTGTATAATTATTAGCTTAGATGGCAAGAACAAACTCAATCGCTAATTGGATGACAAAAAGCTACGAAATGCGACTTTAGCACTGTGAATAGAAATAGAAAATCTTTTAAGGTCAGTTGGAAGAGTGTTCCAAATGCGCGCAGCTCTAACTACAAAAGAGCGTTCGTATGTAGAATTGAAGATTCTGTTTATAATAATTTGGGTAGAACGAGAAGAACGCGAAAAAACGAGACTGTTATATATAGTAGGAGGCTGTTTTAGATAAATAATTCTGTAAAGTAAAATGAGAAGTCTTAGTTTTGTATAACTTGAGAAAGACAGGCCAAGAAATCGCTCTAAATATGGTGACACATGATCCCTCAACCTCAGTCCAAAGACATATCTAACTATCCTGTTGACTATTTTATTTACCTCCTTCAAAGTTCGTTGCTGAGTAAACCTCAAAGCCATAGTTGACAATTGAAAGAAGCAGTGAATGAGCAACAAGGAATCTAACATTAAGAGGAAGATAGCAACCAACGCTATACAGCCTTCTTAATACAAAACAAACTTTGGATTTAACTACATTAATGTGCCTGGCAAAACTAAGTTTATGATCTAAGACAACACCTAAACAGCGCATATACTCAACCATACCAATATCACAATTTCCCAGACTAATTCTCAGCAGAGAGCTATGCCGTCCACTAAAACACATGGCTTTAGTCTTATTTACGCTGATATTTAGAAAATTACTGCGCATCCATGAATCAATCAGACCTAGGGTGTGGTTGATTCTTAAATTCAAACAGTCGAGAAATTGATTATCCCCGAAAAAAACCAACTGAATGTCATCAGCATATAAAAAATGTCAGATGTCGGCATATCAACATGATCAATGAAGTCATTCATATAGAGCATAAAAAGAAGTGGACCTAAAACAGATCCCTGAGGAACACCACTGATGCATGTCTGCCTGGTCGAGCACACTTTGCTGATGGACACAAACTGTTGCCTGCCAGCAAGATAGGATAGAATGAGTTTGCAAGGGTCTTTCCCAAACCTAAACAACGAATGAAGTTTGTTAATTAAGTTGTTATGATTAATGCTATCGAATGCTTTCGATAGATCCAAAGACACCAAAACACCAATACCCTGACGGTTTAATATATCCCTGATCCTGTCAGTCAAAGACAATAGAAGAGTAGTCGTACAATGATTGGGTCGAAACCCGTAATGACAAGCACTTATAAGCCGATTTTCTGTTAAATAATCATTCATCTGTTTAACCATCATTTGCTCAAAAATTTTTGAAGACAGGGTAGTACACTGATAGGGCGAAAACAGTCCGAACCAATACCGGATTTCTTTCTAATGGGAAGAACTTTGGCTACCTTCCAAATGGTGGGGAACGAAGAGGTCATAACAATGGTATTGAAAATATGCAATATGTGTTTTTCTATAGCTGGGTAAAGAATTTTCAGAAATTTAATAGATATATTGTCAACTCCAGTCGCGTTAGATTTAACGCGAGAGAAAGCCTCAAATAGGTCAGTAGAATAAAACCTTTTAAAAGAAAACGAAAACATATCAGTGTTTGACAGGTTGTTTAGCAAACAATAATCACTGCGTTGGTTCGCCAGAAATGCGTCATTCAGCACCTGAGGATCTTCCGATATGTTTGATCCGTTATCAGTAGCACACACACCAAAGTCTTTGAGTAATCTCCAAGAAGAAGATATACCAGAGTTCTTAAATCTAACGCTATCATTTCTCTTAATCTTTCTAATTACGTTCTTAACACGATTCCTATATTTGCAGTAGGTCGACCAATTCACTTCACTGTTGCATTCACAGTAAGCACGAAAAGCAAGGTTACGCAAGTACTGAGCCGATTTAACTTCCCTGGAGTCCATAAGGTTGCGGCTCTGTTTGATCCTCCTGCGTTTTATTGGCACACAGGAAAAAAGTTCAGTTAAGTTATGGTTAAATGTTTCAATCTGTAAGTTCACATCAGAGGTATGGTAAATTGGACACAAATTGGACTCACTAAGTTTAACTCTAAGATGTTCAAAGTCAATAGCATTGAAATCTCTATATTCGAAATACTCCTCGATGTTGGTTAGCGAGATTTCTAAACTTAGACAAACAAAAGCGTGTTTCGATATGTGTGGCACTTGGAATTGCCCCGAAAAAGCAGAACGAGTATGACTGCTCAGGAGGAAAAAATCAATGAGAGAAACGGTATTAGTTCGAACGTCATGGTGGGTGGGCAGTGAGTTGTGAAGGCAAGAGAGGTTGTGACCGCTACAAAGGTTTCTGACAAGGCCAGCTTTTAACGGATCAAACATATTGAGGTTAAAATCCCCCATGACCACTATGTGTTCATAGCAACAAGAAACATCACCTAAAATATGATCCAGACGCTGAAGACCAGCAGTGCGGCCGTGTGGTAAGTATACAACTCCCAGCAACATTCTCTTCTGACCAACAGCAATTTCTACAAACAGGCATTCAATAGAATCAGGATCAGACACCTCAACCAATACCTTAGCATTTACACTAGTCTTCAGATAAATAGCAACGCCACCACTTCTACTATCATCAGATCTATCTAGTCTGATAATCCTATACCCCGGGATGCAAATAGTCGAGTTAGAAACCCATGACTTAAGCCACGTCTCGGAAACCCCTACAGCGTCAAAAAGGGACCCAAGGAAAAAAGATTTAAACTCATCGAATTTTGTGGAGCGTTGAGACGGTTTTATACTCTGTGCATTTAAATGACCGACGTTGAAACAAAGTTTCCTATTAGCAAAATTATCAACTATATAATCATTATTGCAAATAACATGACCTAAATTTACTGATAAGTCCATATGTTGTTATTAAACACACCGTGCAATGAAAAAAAAAAATAAAAAAAATTGTAAATATTTACATATGTATATAAAACAAAATAATAGCCGAGTTTCAAAATTATAATGTATGAAGAATTCAAGACGAATTGAATATAAAAAATCATAATAACGATTGGCATCAATTTGAAACAAAAGTGTAAGAAAAAAAAAATAAACAATGAAAAGATAAATGTTATAAATATAGTGTAATTATAGTGTAATTTTTACACAAATACCGCAAAACATTCTGAGTAATTATACATTTTTGTTGCCCCATCAGGCATAACTATTCTAGTCTTGGGGATGTCACTATACAGGAGACGAAACGTTTGAATAACTTGTTTTTTCCTCAAAGAACGGCAAAAGGTATTGAGTTGACGTTCCATAGGTGTCAAGTTATCGTTTAAGTAGACTCTAGCATTGATGTATATACCTGGCGAACCATTTTCAGCTGCATTTTTGGCAAAATCCGAGAGACGTAGATTTCTGGATTTAAAATAGTTGCTCATAACTGCGTCCTTAAGAGTGGCCGAAATAAGTTTGAACAGGATTTTCTCCTTCTTGTTAATGAAACAGAATTGCTGGATGTCGCTTTCAGCAATAGAGACGTTGAGATACTTCGCAAGGCAGATAAAATTCCGTACTGGATTTTGACCAAAGAGAGACATTCCGCTAACAATTATGTCATTTCTGTTCAATCGGTTATGTAGGATATTGTTATCAGTTTCAAGTTTAGATACACTGGTTGTAATGCCATTACACTTCAGCTGCAACGAGTCGACATCGACCCTGAGATTAGATATACTGGAAGACATTTTTTCCATCGTTAGGTTAAAGTTTTTGTTAACTTCATCAAAGCCGAGTTTGACATCATCCCTCAGGCTTGCAATTTCACTGTGATTCATTGTAACGCGGGTTGTGGGTTGAATACTCTTGCATGGGCTACAAACAAACCCAAGATTACTATTCTCTTTAATAGCCTTGATTTGCTCTCTGCTTACATCGACACAAGCAAGGTGACACCACATTTCACACATAATACACGCAATTCCATCTCCTTTTTTGGTTACGTTTTTGGAGCAAAAGGAACAAACTAATTGCTGATCAGGCGACGACATGTTGAAAAGCCAAAAAACGTGAGTGCAGAGTTAGAGGTTATGTGCACACAAAGAAGAAAAATGAATGCACCAGAGACTAGGTTTGACTACAATTACAGTGATCTGCACAAGGGCAAGAGCTTTATATGTATTTCAAAAAAAAAATGAACTTTATATCTTCAAAAATGACTTAAGTCCACAATATAAATGGAAAATTATTAAAGACTGATGCCAATAGCCAGAAAAATTATTTCTTGCACATCTTAGCGTTGCCAGATTATTATTTTAAGAAGAAACATTTCGATTTTCCAACGCTAATATCGAATTTTATATGTTAAGTTGTTTTTCTGAATAGATAGCCCAACCCCGGAATCGAGTTCTGGATTTTTATACCAATTTAATTCTTTTTTTTTTTTTATTATTATTATTAGTATTAAAAATTCTCTATAATTTACATACATAGATATTGTACACATTCAATTATTTTCCAATGAATTAACATTATATGAGTATTGATTAAATCTCACAAAATTTACACATTTTTTTATAAAAACATTATTATTTCTTTCATTTTTCATATTATTTGGCAAAGAATTAAATAGTTGAAGTCCCTTGTAAAATAATGTTTTCTGCATTAGTAACCCTCTGTATTCGAAAATCATCTGCATTTCTAAGACTGTATGGCTGGCTCTTACCCACATATTTTATTTGTTCACATAGATATTCTGGAGAATCACCTTGCTTAATTTTTCTAATAAATTTTAAAGTGTTGAATTCCAATCTTTGTTTAACAGTCATCCATTTCAGATTATTTAGCATTGCATTAATATGAGTATATCGATCACATTTTAAAATTATCCTCATAGCTTTATTTTGTAGTTTTTGCATTCTTTCTAATTGGCTTGTGTTGCTGCATGTATATAAAATTGTTGATCCAAATTCAAAGTGGGGCTTAATTATAGTGTTATATATATTTATTGCTGTACTTTTTGATATTTTATTTCTTATTCTTTTAAGGAAACCGACTTTTTCCCCAATTTTTTTGCATGTATAGTCTATATGTTCATTAAATTTTAATTTTTTGTCTAGTATAAATCCGAGATATTTTATATGTTCAACTTTTTCTATTACCGTGTTATTAATTTTAAATATTTCATCAGTATTAATGTTTATTTCTATTATTTTCGTCTTATTTTCATTTAGTTTTAATTTATTCATTTTTAACCATTTGCTTACGTTATTCATGTCATTAGTCATATTTGTCCGACATTCTTCATCATTATCAGCAGAAGTAAATATCAGAGTATCATCTGCATACATGGCCATTTCGCATCTTTCCAGAATATTTGACATGTCATTGATATATATTATAAAAATCAGGGCGCCTAATATTGAACCTTGTGGTACACCAAAATTATTTGCTTTTTCGTCTGAAATCGAACCACTAACTTTCTTCTCGACTTTCAAAAGAGGTTTAGCTCAAAAAAAAAAACTTAGTTATATACTTTTAAGTAGAAAAATTTCGATTTTCCAACGCTAATATCGAATTTTATATGTTAAGTTGTTTTTCTGAAGTATAAAATAGATATAATACACTAAAAACAACTAGCATCATATATCATTACTTTTGAGCAATAGAAAGTATTCGTTTGCCCAATCCTGGAATCGAATTTTCGATATTGTTGTATTTGTAATACCAATTATTCTTCTTAAAGTAATTCATAAAAAATTTTTCATGCTTATAACATCGTTATTTGACATATTTCTATGGGATAATTGTTAAATAAGACGGTTATAAGCATGAACTATTTTTTATGAATTCCGCCTTAAAATTATATCATTACCAACAAATCAAGGTAAATGCAGTTTAAAAAATGCTAGTATGATCACACTGGTGCTTATACAACAAAAATTTACAGCTGGCACATTAAATGGCGCCAGCTAACTACATACACATCCAAGCCAATACGATTTTCCATTTGAGCGCCGTTGCTAATTACGTCAAATGGCGTTTAAAAAATAACATTATCGACGTGCTATGGCAACCCATTATACGGTTATTTTTATTTTAAAGTTGATATTTTATCCATTTAGATAAAGTCTATATACTTATGACAAAATAAAATAGAATTTATAAAAGTAGTGAAGTTATATGAAACAAAAATTTTAAAATTAAAAAATGTGTTTTCAAACTAACAAGTTTTTAAACTATGCGATTAATATGTATGTGATTAGTTCAAAAACTGTTTTCAAAGTATGCAACTGTTTTCGTTTTATGCAACATGTAAAGCAAACGATTTCAGTCTATGCTTTGAGAATATATATATTTATATATATATATATATATATATATATATATATATATATATATATATATATATATATATATATAATTGTTGTTTGCTTTTATTGACCTTTTCTTATATATGTATTTTAGAATGATTGAGCTCGAGGTCGTTTTTGTAAAAATCGTTATAATTTTTCTATTTTATTCGATATTTCGTCAACAATTTGTTGACATCATCAGGAATAACAATCGAAAATTAAAATTTTCTGTATAAATTGGTTTTGAAATATGACAAAAATTTTTTCGAATATATCTATGTTTTCAAAAATATTAACATAAAAACAAAAGCATATATACAGGCTTGTATATATTTATACATGTATACATCAATACATACATGAACGTATACATATATGCATACATGAACATACACAACTACATACAAACATATATACACACACATAGAGAGAGATACAAACACATATGCATGTACATACACATATGCACATACACACATATATATGAATACATATATATAAATAACTAACATAATTACAAATTAATATATTAACATATATACAAATTTACATACATATGTATACAACTAAACATATACAATATTTAAACTATTCAATCAACATTACAACAAGGATAAGAATTGATTACAGAATAGTGTATATAAATAACATATAAAAATAATGACATGATATAAATATATATACATATGTGCATGCATACACATACATATATATATATATATACATATACACATATACATGTATACACGCATACACACACATACATACATACACATAAATACATACATACATACATAGGAATAAATTCTTTAACCAATTAACATAAATAAAAAAATTTTTTTTTTTTTTTTTTTTTTTTTAATATAAAAAATTCAAATTTTACTAACTAAATACCTATAATTCTGTGCTAATTTTTCTGTGTCTGCCTTAAAATTTATTCTTTGTGATAAAGGTGTGCGAATTATTTCTAACATTAAGCGCCGATTATAATTGTTATCTGTGTTTAATATTGAAACATTTTCAAAATCTGCAAAATGATATAATTCAGAACTATGAGAACATAAAGCAGTTTTTTGTGAATTCATGTGTCTATATTTTTGATCTGACTTATGACCTGTTATCCTAGTCTTTAATTTATTTTTAGTTGTACCAATATATATCTTATTACAATTTTCCTGACTATTTCCCTTGCAAGGTATTTTATAAATTACATTAGACCTATCCCACTTATCAATCTTATCTTTTGTTTTGCTAAATAGTCTTTTCATTGTATTATATGTCTTGTGAGCTATTCTATATTTCTCTGAATCGTAAATTTTAGATTTTACTAATCTTTCTGATATTCCAGATATATAAGTCAATGACTTATATGTCTTTTGCTGTGTAGTATTATTTATATTACCATTACCATTATTATTATTGTTGTTATTATTATTATTATTATTATTTGTATTGTTGTTAATATTGTTGTTATTATTATTATTGTTATTTGTTCTTCTATCTCTATATTGATATATTAATTTAATTATTAAACTCTTTGGGAAATTATTATATTCTAAAATGTCTTTAATTTTATTTATATTATTTTTATGAAATACCTTATCACTAATATTTAAAACTCTTTCTATGAAATTCCTAGCCGTATTGATAATAATATGTCTTCTATGCTTAGAATAATAATTAATCATTCTGCCTGAGGCTGTAGGTTTCTGGTACCAATTTATTAATAATCTATTTCCTTTTCTAATAATTAGTGTGTCTAAGTAAGGAAGTTTAATATCAAACTCTTTCTCAATAGTAAACTTTATATTAGAATTAAATTTGTTTAGTTCTGTTAACATATCATCAATTCCAGATGTAGGAATAATGCAAAACAAATCATCTACATATTTTGTCATTATTCTGGGTTTAAGATCAACTTTTTGAATTGCTCTATGTAATAATTCTTCCATTACAATATCTGCTATAATTGGTGATGCTGGTGATCCCATTGGAAGACCTTTTTGTTGTATATATATTTTGTTATTATATTGGAAATATCTATTATCATCTATACAAAATTTTAACGTACGTAAAAATAAAGTTTTATTTATGTTAGTATATACTTTGATTGTATCCCATTTTTCTTTTATTGTATTTATTGCAAAAGATATAGGTATACTAGGAAATAGAGAAACCACATCAAAAGAAATTAAACTCTCATTATTAGATATATTCTGATCTCTGATTCTATCTACAAATTCCATTGAATTTTTAATGTTAAAAGTAGAATCTTTCGTTTATATGGATTACCAAAGATACATAAGGAGAATTTTCCATTGAGACCCATATGTTCTTTTATTAACTCTCCTTCATATGAATTGTGCAGATTTATTACAAATATTTTAAAAAATATTACGAAAGATTCTACTTTTAACATTAAAAATTCAATGGAATTTGTAGATAGAATCAGAGATCAGAATATATCTAATAATGAGAGTTTAATTTCTTTTGATGTGGTTTCTCTATTTCCTAGTATACCTATATCTTTTGCAATAAATACAATAAAAGAAAAATGGGATACAATCAAAGTATATACTAACATAAATAAAACTTTATTTTTACGTATGTTAAAATTTTGTATAGATGATAATAGATATTTCCAATATAATAACAATATATATATACAACAAAAAGGTCTTCCAATGGGATCACCAGCATCACCAATTATAGCAGATATTGTAATGGAAGAATTATTACATAGAGCAATTCAAAAAGTTGATCTTAAACCCAGAATAATGACAAAATATGTAGATGATTTGTTTTGCATTATTCCTACATCTGGAATTGATGATATGTTAACAGAACTAAACAAATTTAATTCTAATATAAAGTTTACTATTGAGAAAGAGTTTGATAATAAACTTCCTTACTTAGACACATTAATTATTAGAAAAGGAAATAGATTATTAATAAATTGGTACCAGAAACCTACAGCCTCAGGCAGAATGATTAATTATTATTCTAAGCATAGAAGACATATTATTATCAATACGGCTAGGAATTTCATAGAAAGAGTTTTAAATATTAGTGATAAGGTATTTCATAAAAATAATATAAATAAAATTAAAGACATTTTAGAATATAATAATTTCCCAAAGAGTTTAATAATTAAATTAATATATCAATATAGAGATAGAAGAACAAATAACAATAATAATAATAACAACAATATTAACAACAATACAAATAATAATAATAATAATAATAATAATAACAACAATAATAATAATGGTAATGGTAATATAAATAATACTACACAGCAAAAGACATATAAGTCATTGACTTATATATCTGGAATATCAGAAAGATTAGTAAAATCTAAAATTTACGATTCAGAGAAATATAGAATAGCTCACAAGACATATAATACAATGAATAGACTATTTAGCAAAACAAAAGATAAGATTGATAAGTGGGATAGGTCTAATGTAATTTATAAAATACCTTGCAAGGGGAATAGTCAGGAAAATTGTAATAAGATATATATTGGTACAACTAAAAATAAATTAAAGACTAGGATAACAGGTCATAAGTCAGATCAAAAATATAGACACATGAATTCACAAAAAACTGCTTTATGTTCTCATAGTTCTGAATTATATCATTTTGCAGATTTTGAAAATGTTTCAATATTAAACACAGATAACAATTATAATCGGCGCTTAATGTTAGAAATGTTAGAAATAATTCGCACACCTTTATCACAAAGAATAAATTTTAAGGCAGACACAGAAAAATTAGCACAGAATTATAGGTATTTAGTTAGTAAAATTTGAATTTTTTATATTAAAAAAAAAAAATTTTGTTTATTTATGTTAATTGGTTAAAGAATTTATTCCTATGTATGTATGTATGTATTTATGTGTATGTATGTATGTGTGTGTATGCGTGTATACATGTATATGTGGATATGTATATATGTGTATGTGTATGCATGCGCATGTGTATATATATTTATATCATATCATTATTTTTATATGTTATTTATATACACTATTCTGTAATCAATTCTTATCCTTGTTGTAATGTTGATTGAATAGTTTAAATATTGTATATGTTTAGTTGTATACATATGTATGTAAATTTGTATATATGTTAATATATTAATTTGTAATTATGTTAGTTATTTATATATATGTATTCATATATATGTGTGTATGTGCATATGTGTATGTACATGCATATGTGTTTGTATCTCTCTCTATGTGTGTGTATATATGTTTGTATGTAGTTGTGTATGTTCATGTATGCATATATGTATACGTTCATGTATGTATTGATGTATACATGTATAAATATATACAAGCCTGTATATATGCTTTTGTTTTTATGTTAATATTTTTGAAAACATAGATATATTCGAAAAAATTTTTGTCATATTTCAAAACCAATTTATACAGAAAATTTTAATTTTCGATTGTTATTCCTGATGATGTCAACAAATTGTTGACGAAATATCGAATAAAATAGAAAAATTATAACGATTTTTACAAAAACGACCTCGAGCTCAATCATTCTAAAATATATATATATATATATATATATATATATATATATATATATATATATTATTATTATATTTTATTGAATTTTCATTAAAAAAAAGCAAGCTATATATTTTATTATTTTATTGATGAAATGGATAAACCTCTAATTCTTTCAGTAAAGCAGTTAAAGCAACCTCCTGATAAAATTTGGGACAAATCTAATCTTCATAATTATGATAAAAACCTTCCGTCAAATATTAATAATGCTTCTGGGACGTCTTCAAGCTCTCTTCATCGTTCAGTCATTGATTCTGGTGTCTCTTTTAATATTGTGAGTGATGATGCCTTTAATTTGGATTCACACTTAGACAAAACTCGTCAAGAAAATTTATCTTTGCAACATTCGAATGACGATGCGCTATCCAGTTTCCTTTCCCAAGATGAAAATTGTGATATGGCGAATTATTCAGGTGATACTGATTTTGAATTTACCAGAAGTAAAAAATACAAAAGAAACTCTTAGGGGAATTTAAAGGTCGATTTATCTAACCTTAAATCTGCAGAAGTTGACATTAAACCGTATTCTAGTCAAAATAGGTTTGCAATTTTTGAAAATTTGGATGTTGAATCAAATACAATTAATAATGTACAAATGATTCCGAAGACGAAAAAACAGAGAAGTATAAAACAATTTTGTCCACCAATATTTCTGTATCGTGTCAACATTAAATCTTTGGTCGATCATCTAAAAGTTAAAGGTATTGATTTTAAAATAGTAAACAAAAGTAATTTTAAAAACAAACTTTATTTACGTGATGTTTCAGCTCATTCAGAGATGATGCAAATTCTTAGGGATAAAAATATTGATTCCTATTCATTTACACCTTTGGAATTGAGACGTCAGTCTTCAGTATTACGTGGTCTTTATTTTGATACCATATCTTGGATATTGAATCTGAATTAAACAAAATTGCACCTGAAACAATTCATTCCGTCTCAAAATTTAAAACATCTTTTTCAAAAAAAAAAATTAATTTAGAAACTGGGCTTTTCTTAATTTCACTTAAAGAGGGTATACGCTTAAATGATTTAACTGGTATTCGATTTGTTTTGAATCAGGTAATTACTTGGGAAAAGCCAAAGAAAAATCAGAAAGTAGTACAATGTTATCGCTGCCAAAATTGGGGCCATATGGCTAAAAATTGTAACCGATCTTTTGCATGTGTTAAATGCTCTTCAGATCATGAACCTAGTAATTGCACTTTTACTTCTGTTGCTGACAGTCAGCCTTTTTGCTTTAATAGTCTATCTTATGGCCATCCAGCAAGTTGGCGTGGTTGTTCTTCATATAAGAAGTATTTAGAAACAAAAAAAGAAATATCTGATACGAGTTAAAAACAGGAAAGATCAGGCACTGACTAACGTTTCTTTGACTTTTAACTCAAATTTTATTGATCCTAATCGTTCGTTCGCTAGTCATTTTGGCAGTAAAGCTGGATTCACCCATTGTTTCGGAACAAAAAATTTGTTCCGAAAAATTTGCTGAAACGATTCACCCATTTCGAACAATTGTTCTGGAAAAACAAGGGTACCATATGAGATATTTTTGCAAACGATGCGTGTTAGTTTTTCAATTAGGCAGCACAGTAGCAGATAAATTCAATTTGCTTGTTTTCTTGGCGTCACACTCATATATTTTATTGTGTAATAAACAAATTGTATATTAAAAAATCTTAATAAAATAAAAATTTTACTCTATTAAGATTGTATTGTATTATAAATATATATATATATATATATATATATATATATATATATATATATATATATATATATATATATATATATATATATATGTACATATAATATGATGCGGCATCTCAGTTCAACTTTACTTAAAAATTTAAAGTAACTGGCATCACAGTTGAAATGTTTCAGAACAAAAATTAAACCAATTCATGTTCCGAACAAAGTTTACTCTCTTTCGCTCTCTCTCTCTCTCTCAAAAAGAGGTACGTCAAACTACATATACAAAAAATTTGTTCCGAAACAATGGGTGAATCCAGCTTAAAATTTCAAACAAACCTAATATTGTTAATTAATTTTTGAAATTAGCTACAATTTTATGTGAACCTGATTCACTGGAAGTTAGAATTATGAATTTTATGAAGAGTTTCAAGTCTTTGTCGAAATCTGAGGCAATTTTGTTAACCTTTAATGTTAGATCTCTTGTAGAGACTAGTAGAAGATTAGATTTAGCAAATGTTCTTTATTCAAATAACATTGATTTTGCTTTTATTCAAGAACCGCATCTTAAATCATTTCATAAAGTTTATTTAGATAATTATATTTTTATTAGAGATTTCACTTCACAAGGTATTGGTGGTGCCATAAAAAAAAATTATTATTTTTCTAAATTAGAAATTTCTGGTTTATTGTTTCCCCATATTTTTATTGAGGTGCATGTAAATATAAATAATATTATTAAAAAAATCTTAATTGGTTCCGTTTATATTCCGTGCAATTTCAATGCTGTTCAATTTGAAAATGGGTTAATGAACATTGCAAATTTTTCAAACGATTTTGATGCTCTAATAATTGGTGGAGATTTTAATTCTAAAAGTATATCTTGGGGGGATAGTTTGACCAATTTAAATGGTCAATTATTTAATAATTGGTTAAATCTCCACTCTCACTCATTTGTTACACTTTGTGACTTAGTGGCTTCTTATCCTAACGGGTCCTCGTTTTTAGATTATTTTCTTTTGAGCTCTAATATTGTTGATCTTATTAGTCCAAACTACAATGTATCTACTTTATCTTCCTTTTCTGATCATTTTCCTTTAAATTTAAATTTGAAATTCTTAGATTTTGAGTTCATTATGATTCCTCCGGTTTCATACTCTTCATACAAAAATGGAGTGTTTTTAAGAATGATTTGACAACACTACTTTTAGAAAATTTTCCCCCTTCAGTAAGTAACTTATTGAATACTGAAATTGATTTTTATATTGACGAATTTACTTCAGCGGTGAATTTTTGCTGTGATGTTCATTCTGAGAAAGTTGAACTTAAATCTAATAAATTTGTTCCTTCTGAATTTGTGAAAAACCTATTTAAAATAAAATACAACTGGCAAAAAGAATTGAAGACGATTTATAACACAACATTAAATATATATAATTATCGTTAAAAGCTTATTTCAAAGCAAATTCAGCTTTTGAACATTTTGATTAAAGAACAAGTTAGCAAGGAAAATATTAAAAATTTTAGTAAAATTCTTGAAAAAATTGGTCCGGGTCCTCAAGCACATAAACAAGTTTATAACATTTTAGGATATAAAAGAGAGACATTTATTGATGATTTATCAGTTAATGGTTTAATTATTGAAAATGACAGCAATAAATTAAATATATTAAGAAATCATTTTGCAGAGGTCTATAGTGGGAGTTCCTTAGATAGAGATTCTTCTGAAATTGATAATTTTGTAAATAATTTGGATCAGAGTAGTTTATTTACTTTCAGTGATTCTTTTTCATCTTTAAATATTCAAAATTGCAGTCGATTTATAAATTTAGATAATTTATTTTCTCTTACTAAAGAGCTAAACAACAAAAAATCAGCAGGTATTGATAATATTTCCAATTTTGTAATAAATTACAATTAAAGCATTTGAATTTTTGGTTATAGTTTTTAACAATTGTAATAATGCATATTTTCCAAATAGTTGGAAAATTTCCAAACTTTTTCCATTTAAAAAGATTCCTAGTTCTTCTGTTATCAATAATCTAAGACCTATTTCTTTATTATCAAATTTAGGTAAATTATTTTAAAAAATTATTCGTGAAAAAATGGATTTAAATTTAAATAATAATTATATTCCGAATTTACAATTTTGTTTTAAAAAAGGTCATTCTACCGTTGACGCTTTATCAAAATTCCAGAATGATGTAGTTTGTAATTTGAGGCAGCGCTGTTGTACAGTTGCAATTTCACTTGATGTAGAAAAGGCTTTTGATAGAGCTATTCATAATGCAATTCTCTTCAAAATGTCTACAATTGGTTTAGATCATCACGTAATTAAACTTTTTAAAAGTTTTTTCAATTAAAGACGTTTTTGTATACTATTGAATAATTCCTTTTCTGAGTTTGGACATGTTGCTTGTGGAGTTCCACAAGGCTCTATTTTAGCTCATCATTTATACAATATTCTAATGTCCGATTTTCCTCACAATTTTTCAAACTCAATTGGTATACTTTATGCTAATAATTCATTGTTTTATGCTCATCATGAATCACCTATAACAGCACTTCAAATTGTGTCTGGCCATTTAAACAAAGTGAATGATTTCTATAATTTTTGGGGCATTAGAATTAATGCTTCAAAAAAAGAAGCAATTTGTTTGAGAAATGCCTCTGGAAAATGCGCTTATTTTGTTGTGCCTAAAAGCAAGAGATTAAAACTTTTTTTGAATGGTGTTGAAATTACTTTCAAAGATAAATTTAAATACCTTGGTATTTATTTTATTAAACTTTTTAAATTTAATCACCATGGTAAATTTGTACTAAATAAAGTTTACAAAGTGAAACATTGTATAGGAAGAATTTTATCGCATAAGTATCTTCCTGCTAAAACAAAATTATTAATTTATAAAACTTGCTTAAGGCTTAAGTGCTTTTATACGGATTTCCGATATGGTTTACTATTTCACCTTCAATAATGAATAAATTCGAAATTTTTGAGCGAATGATATCACGTTCATGTATAGGTAAAAACTTTGTTTCTCGTACGAAAAGATTTTTAAACGCTGTAATTTATGGAGAATCAATAATAACTCCTCTAAGTTCTTATGTTATTAAAATAATTAAAAATTACATTCATAGAATACATATCCATGAAAATGACATTATTAAGAACATTATTCTGTCTCAACATAGTTTCAATTGGACTAATACCACTGATTTATCTCCCCTTGGTATGCAAAATGACTTGATTGACTTAGCTAATTCGTCTTCGGAATTCTTTAAAAAAGCTTATCCAGGTTTACATAGAGGTTAATTATAGAATTTTTTGTATGTAGTAAAAATTTAACGAACATTTATATTGCTATATTAAATTGAATTAAGATTCATAGGCTAATTGTTCGAAATTTTGTTTTTAAATCTCAGAAAGACATGATAAATATTCCAAGGCACAAAGGAAAGTCAACATCAGTTTTTATTCAACTTACACAGCAGCGCAGAACAGCTGTTTTCGAAAGACGCAACCCTTTCATCATCAGTGCTCATGTGTATTGTGTTTGTCACCACTTATTAGGTTGCTTAGTTGAATTTGATAACAATTCCTATTTACACAAATTTTATTATGAAAAAGAATCCGAGAACTGTATCAACCTGATGTTAACATGTTATTGTTATAATACCCATGTTACCGTTTGATTATTTTTCTTCATGTCCCATTTTTCTGAATTTTTTGTTCCATCATACCTAAGTCAAACTTTTTTGGTTTGAATTTTATACTTAAGTACATGTGAACGTTTTTCCAATTTTTTTTTATTTTATTATTGGTAGCTCAAGCCATAGCTTAAATTTGTATGTAGTAAGAATTTAACGAACATTTATATTGCTATATTAAATTGAATTAAAATTCATAGGCTAATTGTTCGAAATTTTGTTTTTAAATCTCAGAAAGACATGATAAATATTCCAAGGCACAAAGGAAAGTCAACATCAGTTTTTATTCATCTTACACATCAGAGCAGAACAGCTGTTTTCGAAAGACGCAACCCTTTCATCATCAGTGCTCATGTGTATTGTGTTTGTCACCACTTATTAGGTGGCTTAGTTGAATTTGGTAACAGTTCCTATTTACACAAATTTTATTATGAAAAAGAATCCGAGAACTATATCAACCTGATGTTAACATGTTATTGTTATAATACCCGTGTTACCGTTTGTTTATTTTTCTTCATGTCCCATTTTTCTGAATTTTTTGTTCCATCATACCTAAGTCAAACTTTTTTGGTTTGAATTTTATACTTAAGTACATGTGAACGTTTTTCCAATTTTTTATTTTATTATTGGTAGCTCAAGCCATAGCTTAAATTTGTATGTAGTAAGAATTTAATGAACATTTATATTGCTATATTAAATTGAATTAAGATTCATAGGCTAATTGTTCGAAATTTTGTTTTTAAATCTCAGAAAGACATGATAAATATTCCAAGGCACAAAGGAAAGTCAACATCTGTTTTCGAAAGACGCAACCCTTTCATCATCAGTGCTCATGTGTATTGTGTTTGTCACCACTTATTAGGTGGCTTAGTTGAATTTGATAACAGTTATTATTAACACAAATTTTATTATGAAAGAGTCCGAGAACTGTATCAACCTGATGTTAACATGTTATTGTTATAATACCCGTGTTACCGTTTAATTATTTTTCTTCATGTTCCATTTTTCTGAATTTTTTGTTCCATCATACCTAAGTCAAACTTTTTTGGTTTGAATTTTATACTTAAGTACATGTGAACGTTTTTCCAATTTTTTATTTTATTATTGGTAGCTCAAGCCATAGCTTAAATTTGTATGTAGTAAGAATTTAACGAACATTTATATTGCTATATTAAATTGAATTAAGATTCATAGGCTAATTGTTCGAAATTTTGTTTTTAAATCTCAGAAAGACATGATAAATATTCCAAGGCACAAAGGAAAGTCAACATCAGTTTTTATTCAACTTACACAGCAGAGCAGAACAGCTGTTTTCGAAAGACGCAACCCTTTCTTCATCAGTGCTCATGTGTATTGTGTTTGTCACCACTTATTAGGTGGCTTAGTTGAATTTGATAACAGTTCCTATTCACACAAATTTTATTATGAAAAAGAATCCGAGAACTGTATCAACCTGATGTTAACATGTTATTGTTATAATACCCGTGTGTACACATGAGCACTGATGATGAAAGGGTTGCGTCTTTCGAAAACAGCTGTTCTGCTCTGCTGTGTAAGTAAAATAAAAACTGAAGTTGACTTTCCTTTGTGCCTTGGAATATTTATCATGTCTTTCTGAGATTTAAAAACAAAATTTCGAACAATTAGCCTATGAATCTTAGTTCAATTTAATATAGCAATATAAATGTTCGTTAAATTCTTACTACATACAAATTTAAGCTATGGCTTGAGCTACCAATAATAAAATAAAAAATTGGAAAAACGTTCACATGTACTTAAGTATAAAATTCAAACCAAAAAAGTTTGACTTAGGTATGATGGAACAAAAAATTCAGAAAAATGGGACATGAAGAAAAATAAACAAACGGTAACACGGGTATTATAACAATAACATGTTAACATCAGGTTGATATAGTTCTCGGATTCTTTTTCATAATAAAATTTGTGTAAATAGGAACTGTTATCAAATTCAACTAAGCCACCTAATAAGTGGTGACAAACACAATACACATGAGCACTGATGATGAAAGGGTTGCGTCTTTCGAACAATTAGCCTATGAATCTTAATTCAATTTAATATAGCAATATAAATGTTCGTTAAATTCTTACTACATTTAAATTTAAGCTATGGCTTGAGCTACCAATAATAAAATAAAAATTGGAAAAACGTTCACATGTACTTAAGTATAAAATTCAAACCAAAAAAGTTTGACTTAGGTATGATGGAACAAAAAATTCAGAAAAATGGGACATGAAGAAAAATAAACAAACGGTAACACGGGTATTATAACAATAACATGTTAACATCAGGTTGATACAGTTATCGGATTCTTTTTCATAATAAAATTTGTGTGAATAGGAACTGTTATCAAATTCAACTAAGCCACCTAATAAGTGGTGACAAACACAATACACATGAGCACTGATGATGAAAGGGTTGCGTATTTCGAAAACAGCTGTTCTGCTCTGCTGTGTAAGTTGAATAAAAACTGATGTTGACTTTCCTTGGTGCCTTGGAATATTTATCATGTCTTTCTGAAATTTAAAAACAAAATTTCGAACAATTGTCCTATGAATCTTAATTCAATTTAATATAGAATTTTTTTTTGTTGTTCATATTTTATATAATATTTTATAAAAAGTTTTTAAGTTTTAACAATAAGTGTACGATTATTTTTTAGAGTTATACACTCACGAAATTGTTAGCATCGGGAGCAAATGCGTTGTTAATTTAAAAAAAAATGTTTTTTTTTTCAAGGTTTACTTCTTATGTTAAGTTTGGTACTGTAATATTCATAACATAGTTTTTAAGACATTACATTTCTATCTTCAATATTTCAAAATTGTTATACATATCTTTCGTATCCTATTATTATACAAAACAAGGCTCAATAAATTAACTTAAACTTATATATATATATATATATATATATATATATATTTATATATATATATATATATATATATATATATATATATATATATATATATGTATATGTATATATATATATATATATATATATATATATATATATATATATATGTACATGTATATGTATATATATATATATATATATATATATATATATATATATATATATGTATATATATATATATATATATATATATATATATATGTATATATATATATATATATATATATATATATATATGTATATATATATATATATATATATATATATATATATATATATATATATATATATATGTATATATATATATATATATGTATATATACCCTGCCGGCAACTCAGTTAACTAAAAATGCATTTAAAACTAACTTTTTTGCAATTAGTGGTGGTTGATGCCTGGATTACTTTGCATGTAATTAACTGACTATTTTAACATGGGGATGTCCTAGGAGGTAGTCAGTTGTCCGACTCTGCATTACTTTTCAACTAAGTTAAATTTAGTTATTCAAAAGTTAGTTAAAAATGTATTATTCTATAGGTAGCTAAATATTAACTACTCTTCAATCAGCTTTAAGCCTTCTTTATTTAAGTTAATTGTAAGTTAGCTTGGTCTTGTTTGATTAAAAGTTAGTTTGTTCATAGGTAGCTATAAATGAGCTGCATCATGAACAAAACCCAATGAAAACTATTTTCTTAAATAAATCCAAAATATAAATGCTTATTGCAGTTTTTATTTTAAATATTATTAAAAAAATTATATAACCTACATAAATTCAAAGCTACAAATTAAAAAAAAATATATAAAAAAATCATAAATATCAGTAGAGTTTAGAAATGAAATGGTTTATTTAATGTATATAAATTTTGACGAGGACGTCCACTCTAAATTTGTTTTTGCAGGCCCGTCTCATTGATTGTAATGGCTTTCTTTTTAATACATTTTGTATGGATGCAGCGTTTCTTGATTACTTTCAATGCACTCCGAATATCCTTTTCAGCATCTTCAGAACCAAGCGATTGACAGGCATCTGCATAAAATATTTTTGGTATGAGAAAAAATTATGTACATGTACATATACGCTATAACCGACAAATTAATACATTACCTTTTAAGGCTGGAAAAAAAGCTTTCAAATCTTTGAGCCGCTTTTTACCGTGGATTCCGTCTAAATTTATATCCATACATAAATTAATAGAAATTATTTCTGTAAGGGTTTTTGACAGACGCCCTTTTAAAAGAGTCTTCATGGTTTTCACCTGAAAAACGTTTAAGTGAAGATGAAATATTGTCATTTTTATTAGCGGTTAAATACGTGCATATACTATAATCTGAACACTTACGTAAGTTTCATGATTACTCCGATCAATCATGCTGTTAACCTCATCTAATTGTTGGATGTCCAATATAGGAAAAGTCTCCCTTACAGAGTTATTACCAGCTTCTTGGAACAGAACCTTTTCCGCTAGCACTTTCTGCTCTGCCAGGGCTTTCATAATAACTTCATTTTGATTAACTATAGTTTCTAAAGTAACAATTTTTAAACCAATATTTTTATTATTAGAAGCTGCATAAATGTTGTTACCTTGTAGATTTTTTATTGTTTCTGAAAAAAAATACATATGTATAATATTTTAATTTGCCTTTAACTAATTAAAATTTTACATGCGAAAACGCTTACCAATTTGTTCTCAAAATTGTCTCTTAAATTAGAACAATTTTGGCAAGATTTGGTATTCATAGTATCTAAAAAATGAAAAGGTGTAAAAAATATTATTAATTTTAACTATATATGTTTGTATGCACTTATATAGTATATTTTTTAAAGGAAGTTATTGGAGGTCGAACGATAGGTTTGGCATTTCTACAAATGGTAGCAAGGTTTTATTCGGATCGTAAATTAAATTTATGTAAATTTGTATTAATACTTACATAATGGTAATGGCTGCAATCCTGATTTGTGACGCTTAAGTTGGGGAAGACACATCTGAAAATAACTTAGATACTGAAAGCTGAGTATGAGTTTTATTGATTGCTTTAAATTTGTGTTAGTTGCAGCCATGTAACAGTGGCAATAAAAGAATGCGAGTTTTGTATGGAAGTGCTAAAAATTTTAACTCAATGTCCTTTATATCAAATGTTTCTGCGTGCCTCAGGTTATTTTCATCAACTAAACAAGTACCTAAAACATTTGCTGAATCAAGTGGCTCTGTGAAAAAACTATCGATATATCCGAACCGACAACCTGATATTTTCCCCGACTCGGCTTGTTGGAAACCTGTGATTTTTATTGGCGAAAATGGTTTGATAGCGCAGTAATTGTTAGGACTAACAGCAGAAAAAAAATAATTTGGGGTATTAACACTAACAACAACCCCATTTTTTTTATTTAATTTCAAATATTTCTGTTCAGCCACCATATCCTCATTTTGTGTGCGAATATGTATTTGCTGCAGAATCATCGTAGGCTTTTTTACGTATTTTTTAAGCTTTTGCAAATAGTCTTCAAATGGGTATGAAGAAAAGTTTACAAGATGTCCAAGTCGTTTTACGCATTCGCTAATATGCAAAAGACAATGAACATTGTGAGATATACTATTTTCTCCGAAAACTATAGGAAAGTTTTCTACAAATAGCTCCAACAACACTTTGGCATTTTCTACATTTCTTTCACACGTTCTCGGACAGGATAATAAACGGCAAGCACAATGCAGTAAGAGAAACTCATAATAAAAATCTGGATGAACCCTGTCCTTCAAAACCAGCATGCCTGTGTATAATAGAAACTGGCGAAACTCTGTAGCTTTCCAGTTACACAACTCATCTAACCCTCTAGGATAGCGAGAGAATTCCTTTGGAATATATTTCCTTAGTGATTTAAGGTGTATAGAAATATCACATTTTGATTCCTTAGAAATTTTGAAATTATTTTTGTCTGTATACAGTCTAACCAACATCTTCTTCATGACACCGAGATCTATAAGGTGCTTGGGATCAAGGGGAGTTTGCGAAATCATTCCTATACCAAGTTCTTCAAACGGTGATTGCTTCAAATGAAACTTCTTTTGGTGGTGATTTATATAATTTCTTGATGTGAAATCAGCATCAGATATTAGTTCGCCTGCGGTTGTGGCATACGTCAGTACATTATTTTGTTTTGTACCGACTTGAGTACATTTTTTGCAACCATAAGAGGAAGTATGTCCCATAATGCCACAACAAAAAGCTTTTGCTGGGGCATCACAAATAATACCTCTAACTTCTAAAGATGTAAATGTATTGTTCATATGTATACCCCTGTCTTTCAATTCCTTTAACTCCACGACCAAATCGGCAAGGAAACTAGTGATATCAAGCGGTTTACTCTTTCCAACATATATACCAACAGGAAAAACGGAAATGTTGGGAAAATTTACAATTTTAATTAATATAGGCCACAATTGACTCCTAGAACTCTTGAATAAAGGCAGTCCATCAATATTTATGTCGATCACTAGTTTATTGCAACCGTTTAGTGCACCTGACACTCTTAAAATCTGTTTTTTCACACCAAAATGACAATATACGCCAGGTGAAATGCTTCTTAGGCATAATTTATCGCGTTTATTAATAAACGAATTTGCACTTAAAGGCACATCCAAATTTTCTTCTGCTAAAAGATGTAGCAACGCTTCAAAACATTCGCGGGATGGCCTGTACTTGAAATACCAATCCCTTAAGGTTTCTTTTAATGTTTTTTTTATAGCACACTCTTTATAGCAGTTGCTAACACTTGCACATTCAATATACATTTCTTTTAAATTAGGCCCAGGAGCAGATGAACTGGTGGCTTCAGATTGGGCTACATTTTTTTTTAAGAGTCTGTTGGAGAACAAATCTTTTTCTTTCTTAACCAGCCTTCTCAAGTGCCTTTTACAAAAAACCCGCATTTTTTCGCAAATAGCACAAATTTTAAAAAAAATTCAAACACTTACGATTTTTATAAATTTGTATATCCAATTTATTTGTTAAAGTTTGACAAACTGGTCATAGGCAAAACAAATTATAAAAAAAAGCTAGCAAAACAACAAAATGACTACAAAGAATATGAAAACTTTGAGTTCATGTCAGTTCCCATTACATTGTAGTTAGCTTATAGTTACCCCATCAAAAGTGAACTAGAAATGAATTTTTTTTGTAGTCGACTACCAAACTGCCGGCAGGGTATATATATATATATATATATATATATATATATATATATATATATATATATGTATATATATATATATATATATATATATATACATATGTATATATATATGTATATATATATATATATATATATATATGTATATATATATATATATATATATATATATATGTATATATATATATATATATATATATATTTTTTTTTTTTTTTCTTTTTTGGACGTAATAGTAGCAACTATCAAAAGTGGCCCCACGACAACTTCACTAGCACCACCCTGAAACAGCCTTGACATTTCGTCAGGGTGGGTAGTATTATCAGTACTATTCCTACGTCCTCCTTAGTTCCTAGGTAAGGAGGTTCGGAACTGATGCGCATACTTCATCGTTAGTTACTAACGAAATTTAAGACGTATTGATTCCCCTACGAATCTGTTCTAATCTTACTTTAATAAGGATTCCAGCATGAACGGTATTATATTCCCCGGGCTGATCGTACGCCCCAACCCTTCTTCTAAATCAGAGTTAAACATTTCATAGAACAATTGTGCTAAAACAATCACACGTATACTCTTACGCTCTCGTATTCAGTCGTCATTTAGATATTGATGACTACACATGTGCGGATGCTTACGCATTTTTTTCAGGTTTTTTGTTGTTGTTTTAGTAATTTTTATTCAGCGAACATTTTGGTACCAAAGAAGACATTGCATGTTGTGCTATGAAATGTTTAACTCTGTGTTATTACGATGTTTGGTGAACAGGATCGGCGACGGTTTTTGTCTCGTGCCGAAAGAAGACTTTCCATAGATTTTTTTATAGACTCTTCCTCAGAAGTCCATATGTTTTTACTGGCGGAGCTTAGCTCTTTTTCTGAATTACATCGGATTGGAATACTCATACAATATTTTTTCTTTTTTTATGTTTAAAAATAGATGTTTGAAAAAAAATTCTTAGAATTTCACTTTTTATGTCTTTTTTTATTTTCTACCTATTACGGTTTATTCAGGTTTTTTTATTAAAGTTTTTTCCACCTGTTACGCTTTATTCAGCCGCACTAAAAATAACACGTCCGTACTAAACTATTATAACGTATTTATGCAATTTATACAATAAAAATACGTATCTGTTTAATTGGAAAAGGGTAAAATAATTCTTAAATAAATTATATTTGAAATGATTCACTTTGTGTTTGTTGGGTAATTCTCTCTCACAATACAACCTCATTTTTAGTTTTGTTTACCCCTGTTCTAAATACTACCTCCAGTTGTTGAATCGTGAGCAGACATTCCCACTGCAATGTGGACAGAACGGGGAATAGTCGTGCACGACGAGATATATATATACATATATATATATATATATATATATATATATATATATATATATGGTGCTAAAAGAAGCTGTCAAACTCCACCCTGAGTACTTCTTGAAGGTAATAAGCGCATGCTTGAGCCAGGGAATTTTTCCAACAATGTGGAAAAGACAAAAGCTGGTACTGTTACCCAAGGATAATAAGCCGCTAGACGACCCCTCCTCTTATCGTCTACTGTGTATGATAGATACGAGTGGGAAACTGCTAGAAAGTATAATCTGTAGAAGATTGGAAGGCTGTGTTGAAGCTAAGAATGGTTTATCAAATAACCAATATGGCTTCGGGAAAGCAAGATCAACAGTGGATGCTATCAAGGTTGTAGTAGAAACTGCTGCTAGGGCTATCCAAGGGGAGCGGTGGAGAAATGGAACTAAGGAGTATTGTGTAGTCGTAACCCTAGACGTAAAGAACGCCTTCAACACGGCAAACTGGGGACGTATTGTTGAAGCCTTAGCAAGATTAGACATCCCAGGGTATTTACTGGCAATTATACAGGATTATTTCCGAAATAGAGAGCTAGTTTATGACACCGATAAAGGTACTAGGAGACGCCAGATAATTGGCGGTGTGCCTCAAGGATCAGTACTTGGCCCACTACTGTGGAACGTCATGTACGATGGAGTATTGAGGTTAAATCTACCTGAGAAGGCAAAGATAGTTGGATTCGCAGACGACATAGCGTTAGTATGTGAAGCAAAAGAGTTGCTAGAGGCGGAAACCATTGCAAATGCCAGTATTCAGATCGTTAGGTCTTGGCTCAGGTCAATGGGTCTAGCTCTAGCTGACCATAAAACAGAGGCGGTTCTGATTAGTAGTCGGAAACGTAGGGAAACCATTAGGCTTAATATTGGTACGTGTAGCATAGAATCCAGGGAATGTCTAAAATACCTTGGAGTCATGATTGACACACGTCTATCTTTTCATGAGCACTTTAAGTATATAGGTGCCAGAGCATCGAAGACCTGCTCAGCTTTATCCCGGATCATGCCAAATACAAGAGGTCCGAAATATCTGCAGAGGAAATTGATCTCTAGTGTAGTTAAAAGCATTATCCTATATGCATCCCCTATATGGTCAGGTTCACTGAGATATTCTACGTATGTGAATCTGATATCCCCTGTGTATAGGCTGGCCGCCCTGCGAGTATGTAGCGCATTCCGAACTGTGTCCGACGAGGCAGCTTTTGTCATTGCCGGTATGATGCCCATCGAATTAGAGGCGATATCGGACAGTACAAATGGTGTGACAGATTTGTGCCTACGTAAGTGGCAGGCACGATGGACAGCGACTGATAAGGGAAGATGGACTTACTCACTGATACCTGACATCAGTACATGGTTATCAAGAAAGCACGGTGACTTGAACTACTATATTACACAGTTTTTGACTGGACATGGTTGCTTCAGGTCGTACTTGTACCGTTTCGGACATGACAGTATTCCGTTTTGTCCGAGCTGTGATGGTAATGTCGTGGAAGATGCCGAACATGTGTTCTTCATCTGTCCACGATTCAATAGTAGAAGAGAGTGCTTAGAAGCAGATTTAGGGCGTAGAATTAGGCCGGACAACATAGTTCCAACCATGTTGGAATCTTTGTACAACTGGACGTGTGTATGCAATTTTGCAAAATTCGTTCTATTAGAACTTCGTAGGTTAGAAGAGATTCGCAGAAGAATCTCTTTAGGTTAGATTAGGTCTAGGATCTATTCCCACCCTGTGATGTAAAGCCTTACGGCAGTACCACAGGGAAAGGTTTTGGGTCAGTGTAAAGGGGTGTTTTAGCGTGTTAAAGTCTCGCACTCCTGGCAAACACCATCACTGCCAGGGTCTTTCGATGATTTCATCCCATTCATCCCATGAATAAAAATATATATATATATATATATATATATATATATATATATGTGTATATATATATATATATATATATATAAATATGTATATATATATGTATATATATATATATATATATATATATATATATATATAATATGGATATATATATATATATATATATATAATATGGATATATATATATATATATATATATATATATATATATATATATGTATATATATGTATATATATATATATATATATATATATATATGTATATATGTATATATATATATGTGTATATATATATATATATATATATATATATCTATATATATATATATATATATATATATATATATATATATATATATATATATATATCGCCATAGAAAATGGAAGATGCCCTAACATTTTGAAATTTTAACAGATAAAGCATAAAATTGTTTATATGAAAAAATATTGACAAGTAGTGCAAAATTATACAACAAATATATTAATTTGTGGATAATTTTTTGCTCGTATTGTAAGATTTTGCCCCAATTGTCAATACCTTTTTTATTAAGTAAAGATATATTATGCTCCTGCAGTATATGTTTATATATGTTAGCTGCAAACATATTTTATAACATTTTGTGTATTTTTCTATGCATTAATTGTGAAAATAGAATAAAAAAAAAATATTCATGTAAATATGACCATAATTATTCACCTAAACTTTGTAAGTGAATGTAATATAATAAAATCTATAAATGATACGAAGTTTAATCTCAAACATTGGCCTATTACTTGATTCTTACTAAGTAAGTAGTTGAAATTACAACCAAAATACATATCGTACTACTTGTGGCTTGGAGTGAGTACTTCTGTCCAAACTTACTGCATTTTGTACGGAGATATCTTCCATCAGCTCAAATAGAGCTCTCTCTGAAATCGTTATATAAGGATTGTTATAGATGGGATTTCATCAAATAGTTGCAAGATGTATTCAGGGATACCGCAGGTCTCCGTTCTTCTTAGTGATATAACTACTAATATTGGTGGCCTTTTTTTAACTGGGATCAGCGCTCAGGGGATATCCCTATGCAGTTCATTCCGCTGGAAGAAAGATGAGAAGATAGAGAATTTTTTGTAGCTATTGTGAAATAAAGGGTATAATTAATTTAAAAAGTACTAATAATTTTATTAGTGACAGCTCTTTCCATAGAACTAAGGGAAGGAAAGACATTGTGGCAAATGATGCTCCAGTAAATTTACACAGAATTCTAAGGATTTTTTCTTACAGGAACGCTGCAATGTATTTTGGGAAGCCGATTGTCATATGTTTGTTGACGAAAACAATGTTAGAATGAACTGCAAAACTTTTAATATACTTTGAGAAAGTTTAATATATTTCTTCGTAAAAACTATTATACTTTGACGTTTTGCTAGTTCAGTAAACAGTCGACCAATTTTTGTTTGAACTTATTTGCTTATGGTTAGACCAGGCTAAAGTTCGTAAAATTGGATTTCCTTTCATTAAGCAAGATTTTTATAATTTCTATTTGTCATACAACGATTTGCTCTTAACGTCTATAAATCATTCCATTCGAATCAAAATATTCTCCGTTTGGCAATTTTGGTATTCTGCGTTCCGTTCTTCGTAACATTTCAATTGGTTTTTCGATTGTATCAGTGTTGCTAAGTTAGGGGTTTTCACGCAAAATCTAGTGGTTTTATTTACGTTTAGGGTCAATTTTACGATGTAAAATGTTATTAGTGGAAAATTTAGGGTTCAAAAATAACTTTTAGTGTAAATATATCAGTGTCGACTTAGTAGTAACCTTCACATATGCCCAAATATCGCAACCGTTCAAATTTGTTCCCTTCTAAAAATCCCCCTAAATAATATTAGAAGCACTTTAGGGTTAATATATCTATGTTGATTTAGTAGTAATGTTTACATATGCCTAGATATTGCAACCATTCAAATTTGTTTTCATCTTAATTTAAATTTCTTAACAGTAGACATTTCCCAAAAAAGAAATAATTATTAAAATGTCTGAAGAAAGAAAATATAAAAAGGGATGGGAAAAAAAGACGAATTTAAAGGTGATTAAATGTTTAGTTTTATTATATTTTCGTGTTATAGTAATACATACTATTTTTAAAAGGTTGGGTTGGTCCTTGCTTGGACGATGAAGAAAAAGCTGAATGTAAATATTGTAATTGTGTTCTTCTTGCCCACAAAAAAGGTTAAGTGCACATAAAGACACTAAAAAACATGTAAAAAGATTTACACTTACTACTGCCAGAAAAATTGCTGAAATAAAATTTGCAGCTTTCGTTGCAGAACATTGCTCTGTTAACTGTGTCGATCACCTTGGAGAATTGGTTAAACAGCTAGATGATGATTCGGAATCCTTACGAGAAATTCGTCTCCACAGAACTAAATGTACCGCGATTATAAAAATTGTTATGGCTCCCGTATTTTTTAAACAATGCTTAAATGAATTTGGGGACAGACCCTATTCATTGATTATAGATGAAAGTACTTCAATCGACAACAAGAAAATGTTATGTCTGATGGTAAAATATTTTAATATACATACTGGTAAGATGACAACAACATTATACAGATTAATAGAGATTCAAAGTGGGACACTTGAATCAATTTTAAGTTAGATATTCATGGTTAAATTATTTAACTATGAAAACATGTATGCTTTTGATGAAAGTGACAAGAATGTTTTGGAAACTTTTAAGACTAACAATTTTTGTTAATTTTTATGACAATAGATATTTATTTTCATGTATATACATATTTATGTATATATGTAAAATGAAATAAGTAGTGTGAAATATTAAATAAGTACATAGTATTTTTACTGAAAAATATTTGAATATAAAAAATTATTTTTAGGGTTTATATTATTTTGGCTTAGAGCAAATTTAGAGTTTTTTGATACCATTTGGGTTTTTTCGATAAAATTTACTTGGCAACACTGGATTGTATGTATTCGATCAGAGCTACGTTTTTCTAGGCTCTTTCTTCACTAACTGAAACCTTTTCTATGTTTGTGTATTTAATACAAAAAATTTAAGCAGAAAATTAATGCATTTTTTGTTACGTGGTTAAGTATGTCTATATGCCTACATATATACAAAAAGCACTAATATTAATACATACATTAATTGAGACAATATGTCGAATAGAAGTTTTTAAAAGTAAGTACAAAATAATATAATTTTATTTTGTAATAAATTCTTCTATTTTCGGCGAAATTAGGAATGTTTATTTAAGCCACCTGAATAATATGAAACTAAACTCATAGTGGAATAGTTTGACACAAATTCTGCTAACTTACATTCGGTTTTAATTTTTTCCCTTTTTTGTATTTGAATGACATGTTTATTTAATTGTAGCTGTCACAACATTTAGTTTTTAAAATTTTGCGACTTTCCACTAAATTTAACCTTTTCCAATACAAAATATTTTTATTTTTTGTTGTCTATTTCAAATGCATTAAACACATTCACGACGGCAGGCAACCGACTACAACCTGTCAGATATAGGTCCAATTTCCACCATGAACTTTATTCATAAATATTATTCATGATGTTTCTGTTTGTTGGTGAGCACTACTTTTCGTTCTTCGTGTTTTATGTTTTATTCTTTATTCAAACAAAGAAAGTAAAGCGATTGCAAGTTAAAAAATCAACTCTGATATATAAATATACATGAATTATAAATCACCGTATGCATGCTAGATGATTTTAGATAATACTTTGAAAGAAAGATAAAAAATATTCATGAATTAAAATTCATCATAGAATACATGTGTTTATATAGGAATGATTATTTTCACGGCTACACGAGTCATTTCTATTTTCATAGGTGACAATAAATAAATTAGTGCTGCCAACACAGTGAAGCATCTTAAATAAATAAGGGTTTAAAAATTTTTTTAAACTGGTCAAGAATATGAAAATTGTTAAAAATAAAAAATGTAATAGAGCTTTCAAGAATAAAAATTATTTTGTAATATTTATTTATTATGAAATTTTTATTTGACATATTGCCTCAAATTTTATTTTAAATGAAGTTTATTTGTTGATGGTTAAGCAATGTCTATATCCATTTCATTTGTGCTTTACCAAATTATCAGTAGGCTTTAATCATAGTTTTGAAAAGTTAAAAACCTCTTATCTTATGCACATACTTTTGAAACCCAAAATAGATTCATATCGAATATAATTTATTTGTTGGGTTGGTTTTGTATGAGTTTCAAAGCCTACCATGCTTATTCTGCTGTGATTTTTGAAAATAATTTGTAATTTACAAATTGTTAGTTCTCAGATGGGTTTCAAAAGTATGTGCATAAGATAAGAGGTTTTTAACTTTTCAAAACTGTTTTTTTTTATCTCGGACTAGCACTCAGGGGATGACCCCTACATATTTTTTTATTTATTTTTTAATGATGAGGAGATAGAGAATTTTTGTAGCTATATCAGTCTTTTTACTTCGCCTGCTAATTTTTTGCTACAGGCCAGACGAAGGAGGATGCTGCTGTTAATCTTCTTTTTAGTACGTGATCGTGTCAGTCGCTCCCAATTATGTACAGTGACCAGTGCTATGCCTTCATCACTGAAACAAGTTGGCAACAACTAACACAACGATGCACTAATGCTGATCAGAAGAATTCAACATAATATGAATGACTCAGCGCGGGGCTGAACTCAGGACCCTCCGCTTCATAGTCTCGCGTTCTACTACTTCAGCCAAGAGTACCCTCAATGGTTAAAGTCTACTGATGATTTGCAAAGCACCAATGATATGCATATAGACACTGCTTAACCATCAATAAATAAATTTCATTTAACATTTTTTTTATTCGATCTCTCACGCCTTTTATTTTTTATTTATTTTTTTATTTATTTTATTGGTTATAACTCCTAGAATATAGGACGCATATAAACTATATGGTTATCATTTCAAAATTGCAATTGAAGCATGGCAGTAATACCATCATTGATAAATGTAACGTATTCAACAGATATTTTATTGAAACACCGAGACTCCTGAACAAAGGAATAGTAAAAACTGTACACGATAATTGTAATTACTTTAATACCTTACGTCGTAGCAGCGCTGTTTTCTTTTAATTACACAAGTAATAAAGAAATTATAGAAATAATTTCAAGCCTACAGTTTAACAAAAGTCCCGGCTATGATGGTATATCGAGCACAGTTCTTTTTATATGCAAAAAAATATTACAAACCAAACTTGTAATCATTTTCAACGGTGTTGTAAGTTCATCGTTAACCGCGTTGTCAACTTTGAAATTTTGAAAAGCACTAAAGTCGGACAAAAAACGCGTAATTTAAAAAAAAAAAACACAAAATATAAATATTTTTTTCTTTTAATTGCCTTTTATTTAAAATATGCTTTTATTTAATTTTTTTTTCTATTTTACACATTTATTAACAACAAATTTATAAAATAAGAGATCATTTATTACTATAGTATTCTATTATTTTTAAGCTTAAGGTCTCTTTATTTTTATTTAAAATATTTTATTTTTTAATATTTCGTCACTCCTTTGTGTGACTTCTTTAGGAAATTAATTATTTTTAAATAATTAATTTCCAATAAAAATAAAGAGACCTTAAGCTTAAAAATAATAGAGTACAATAATAATTCTAAAGAGATAAAAAAAACAGAAGACTTTTAGATCATTTATTACTATTTTTAATAATTCATATATTACACTAAAAAATTACTCAACATATTGTAAATATCGCCATAGAAAAAGCAATAAATTTTATATTGTTTTTTATTCTCCTGTGAACTTTTAAAGTGATGCACTTTCTCTGCCATATTTTATTTCCTCTAAGGTAACAAAAGTAAAATAACGTTTAAAATAACAAAATATATTCATATAATAACGAATAAATTTCAATTTGTATTTGTTAAAGGTCAATATCAAAGTCCACGAATTCTTTATCACGGTCATCTCCCCATAATACCGCTTTTATTTCATATTCCAACGTTTTATAAACCATTTTTGTATTAATATGAATATTGACGTCATCTGGAATTTCGTACGTTTCGCAACAAGAATTTTCCCTTTTAAGTACGTTTTTGATTTGTAAAAGCGCACTAACCGAATGCAGCGACATTCGGTTCTAATTTTTCTTTTTAAAAGATTCATTGAGCTAAAAACTCGTTCTACTTCAGCATTGGAATATGGTAAAGATAAAAGTTTAATAGCAAAATTTTTTATTGTCTGGTGCCACCGAATGAAAACAAGTACCAAAAAAGCACTAAAAACCAAAAAGCACTGAAGCCAAAATTTTTCGCGTAATAAATTTTAAAAAGCACTAAAAACAGTGCTAAAAGCACTGAGTTGACAACGCTGCCCCTCAACCTTGAAAATTGCAAAAGTTATATCTATCCCAAAAAATATTAAAGAGTGTACAGTAGACAAATTTGGACCCATAGCATTGCTGCCCATCATTGATAAAGTTTTAGAGAAGGCTTGACATTAGCAAATAGCTGAATTTCTAGCGCAAAAAAACATCTTATATAATCTTCAATTTGGTTTTAAAAAGGGTAGCGGTACGCAGGAGGCAGTTGTAAACGTTTTAAATTTTATATGTTGTAGCTTGGATTACGGGAACTGTGGTGTGGGTGCAATTTTCTATGACTTTTCAAAGCCGTTTGATCTTGTTGATTATGATATACTACTACAAAAACTCCCTTACTATGGTTTTCAACAGAGTGCATTGAAATTAATTAAAAGCTATCTAGAGAACAGGATGAACAGGATATGTGGAAATAAATATGGCAAAAAGTAGCTTGGAACCCATTAATTATTGTGTGCCACAGGGAAGTGTATTGGGTCCCTTACTGTTTACGACATTTCTGAACGATATATCTAATCTTAAGTTATATGGAAAACTAATAATGTATGTATGCTGACGACATAAGTCTTTTTTATCCATACAAACATGAACTAATACTTAAACTAAAAATGGAACATGATGCCAATATGCTCATTGAATAGGCAAGGCTTAACAGGTTATCACTGAATGCAGATAAAACAAAGCTGATTAGATTTCGGCCTTACTTTTCGAGAAATACATGGTCTTTTAATATTTCTGCAGGTGACATGAAATTCACGAATGTTATTCTTTAAAATACCTAGGTATTCATTTCCAAACAATTTATCTCGGAATAAACACATTTAATACCTAAAAAGCAAAATAGCTCCAGCAATTGGAATCCTACATATATTTAAGAACCACTTTGATAAGAAGACTAAGCTACTATTATATAATGCTTTAATACACAGCCATCTGTCTTACCTGTCAATGATTTATGCCCATAAAAAGACAGCGGACCTCAAATCACTTCAAAGTGCACAAAATAAAGCGTTAAAGTCAGTATTTAATCTCCCACGATTATATCCGACATTAAACATATATAAGGAAATAACCAAAACTGTTTTACCAATATACATATGGACTGTACAAAATGCAACTATTAATATACATGTTTAAAGCTGTACATAATATAGGATACCATGTTATAGCATTTAGAATAAATCAAAACAATATCACTCGAATCAGCTCTAATCTGTTAGTAAAGAGATGTCGACTAGAAACCACTAAACAAAATGTGGAGTGCGTTGGTTACTCTAAGTTTAACCACCTTCCTGTAATATTAAAAAATATGCAAAGTATATCATCGTTTACGACCGCACTGAAAGATTATATACTGCGTGATATGGAAATGCTTCTCTATTAATAAATTTTATTTAAATTAATTGAATACATTTTTATATAACTATTATAATTGGTATTCTAATTATCATTATTATATTTTTTTTCTTCTTTACACCGTTATGAACGTTTTGTTAACTATGAACCTTTGTTAACTAATTCATAATTTCTTTGTACAAATATTATTGCCAACTTGCCCCTTTAATGCCCTAGGGGCTCCTGTATTGTTAATATTGAATTCTGAAATAAATGATAATTTAAAAAAAAGTATCCAAAATTTCTTTCTATTGTTAGACATATTTTTCAAATTTAATCACCTATTGGAAGTTTTATTAAATTTTGAAATTTTGTATCTGACTTTTCAAGTAAAAATTCAATTATTTTGAATTCTTTCATTTTGTATATACTTGATAGCCTTTATCGATAACAGACGTGAGTTAAGTCCCAAATGAATTAATTCATAAACTCAGTTTCACAGTGCCATAACACGATTCAGTCCAAACGAAAAGAGCCAGACTCTTGAAATTTGGTATAAATATATCTTAAAGGATAGCACAGGTTAAGTTCGGAAATGGGCTAAATCGGGCAAGAGGGAAAAAAGTTCCCTTAAGAAGAACTAAATCAACCTCTAAAAAAACATAATTTTGCTAATTGTTCGAAATACACAGCAGAGCAGAACAGCTGTTTTCGAAAGCCGCAACACTTTCATCATCAGTGCTCATGTGTACTGTGTTTGCCACTACTTATGAGGTGGCTTAGTTGAATATGATAACAGTTCTTATTTAAACAAATTTTATTAGGAAATAGAATCCGAGAACTGTATCAACCTGATGTTAACTTATTATTGTTTTAATACCCGTGTTCCCGTTTAATTATTTTCTTCATGTCCCATTTTTCTGAATTTTTTGTTCCATCATCAAAGTTTGGCTTAGGTATGATGGAACAAAAAAAATTAACCCCTCCAAAGAGAATTGGACCCAATAAAGTATATATATTCTTGATGTCATGAAGTCTGAGACGATCTTGCAATGCACATACATTCGTCTGTGGAAAACATGATATGGTCTATTTTTGTACCTCGTCCCCTTTAGTGGGCGTTGACGTACGATATTATATGCAAAAATAGTGTAAGTATTGAACATTTTTTATTCTTTAAGCCTATAAAAAGCTAAGATGTTCTCTGATCTTGCTAAGGTGAAACGGCTCTCCCACGGCCCTTCCCGGAATGACTCTCTCAAAATGGAGATTTAAAATTGGGTACAGAGATGTCTTAAAGCAAGTGTGCCCAAAAGTTCCTTATGGAAGAGTAAACACCAATACATTGAAAGAAAACCTAATTTTTATTCGATATTTCTTGTAGCAAAAACAAATACATACAAAACGATATCATACGCTAAACAAAAACTAAGTATTCACTGATGATCGCTGTCGTCAATGTTTACCAGCAAACCTTACGAAAGTGTTGTTGCTTTCCACTTGCTTTTATAGAATGAAGAACAACAAAAAAATATCAGACAAAGTTGTTTGTGTATTTCGTATTGCTAGTGCTGGGTGCTGTATGTGAGCATTAAAACACACAGCCTATAGCTAAGCGCTTTTACAAAAACAAATGAGCATCAATCGCATAGGGCCTGGGCACTCTTGTCTTAAAGGAACTCTGTCCCACCAAGTTAAACATTTTAAATTTACTTACTAAATATTTGGAGGGTATTTAAGATTCGACCCGGTCGAATATAACGTTTTGACTTGTTAGTATTAATTTTGTTTAGATAAATAAAATAATACAATATTTTGTAAGCTTTAGGTCTTTATGATATATATATATATATATATATATATATATATATATATATATATATATATATATATACAAGGTGGCGCAAAAATAACCTTCCGATGTTTTTTGGCTGTAATTTAAAAAAAAATGAAAAACTTTGTTTCTTCTTATGGATTACTTTTATTTGGTCTTTTAATTTTAGTCGAGAATATGATGTCATGTAAATGGCCGCCGCCACAGTTGATTGTCATTTGAGCCCTTTTTATGGCATTTTCCATCACTTTGGCCAAATCTTCTGGCGATAGGTCCTCACATTCTTGACGGATATTGTCTTTAAGAGCTGCAAGAGTCTGAGGCTTGTTGACACAAACCCGCGACTTCAAAAAGCCCCACAAAAAGAAGTCTGCGGCGGTCAAATCAGGCGATCTTGCTGGCCAGTGCAACTCGCCAAAACGGAAAATTAGGCGCCCGGGAAATGCATCCTTCAGCATATCGGCTGTGGCACGTGCAGTGTGTGCCGTTTCACCGTCCTGTTGAATCCCAATTCATCAAGTTGCGGCAAAAAGAACTCGTTGATCATTGCTATGTACCGCTCATCATTCACAGTAACCGTTTGGCCCGCGACGTCTTCGAAGAAAAAAGGTCCGATGACTCCTCCAGCGAAAACAGCACACCATACAGTGACTTTGAGCGGGTGTAATGGCTCTTCGTGGGTTACACGCGGATTTTCAGTGCCACAGAAGCGTAAATTTTGCTTATTTACGTACCCGCTAAGATGGAAATGGGCCTCATCACTCATGATTATTTTTGATGAAAAATCTTCCTGTTGGTGGTGATTAAGGATGGCTTGAGCGTATGTTAGACGCGATTGGCGGTCAGCAGCTAACAGCTGATGCACCGTCTGGACTTTGTAAGGAAACATCCTCAAATTTTGTACCAAAATTCGCTGTAAAGACCGTCGACTGATACCCATTTGCGTGGCACGTCGTCTGGTCGATGTCGACGGCGCTTCCATGACATCCTCGGCTACAGCAGCAATATTCTCTGCAGAACGGCTACTCCGGGGTCTGCCACGCCTGGCAGCATCTCGTGTTGTGCCAGTCTCTTCGAGGCGAGCGGCTAAACGTCGCAGTGTTTCACCAGTAGGCCAGGAAATCTGCGACGAAATTCACGTTGTGCCAAAGTCACCGACCGATTATTGGTCATATAAATAGTCACCAATATTCCGCGTTCTGGAGCAGTGTAGCGTAACATTGTTTATTAACGTGTATTTCGCATGTGTTTACTACACAAATGTCAAAACAGAACTGACATTAGGGGCCAATCGCAAAATTTATAGCATTTTCTGATTGGAGGATTACTTTTGCGCCACCTTGTATATCAGATGTAGGCAATGTGGGTGAGCACAATTCACATGTATGTATATAAATCCGCTCTTGAGAGTCACACGTATTTGTACTTACTCACAAATCACAAAAATTGTGATTCACAATTCAGTCTATCACAAGCTTGTTGAAAAAAATTATTTAAGGGTGGGGAGAATGCTCCTTTGTTTACAAAATTGTGAGAGACACCCACAAACTCAAAATGTTGATGTGTTTGTGCTTATGTCTGATATATATATATATATATATATATATATATGTATATATATATATATATATATATATATATATATATGTATATATACATATATATATATATATATATATATATATGTATATATATATATATATATATATATATATATATATATATATATATATATTTCAATATTTCGTTAACCTTTGGTTAACTCCTTCAGGAAATTGTTATTATTTTTTATGTTATGAAAAACATTTACTGAAGAAGTTAACCCAAGGTTAACGAAATATTGAAAAATAAATATATATATATATATGTGACCTGCTCCACGAAAAGGGACCTCTGCGCCGAAAAAATTTTTTTTTACTTTTTGATTGATTCTTATAGAAAAAAAACGCTCTTTCAAATGCCGCAAACCGCAAGTTTCTATGCCTTTTAGTTTTTTTTACAAATTACCTGTAAAGATGAACATAATTAATTTCGCATAACCATGCGCCAAACACGGAAAAACAAAGCGCTTTTTTTAAACGCGTTTTTCGTGGAGAAGGTCACATATATATATATATATATATATATATATATATATATATATATATATATATATATATATATATATATATATACTTATATTCAATATTTCGTTAACACTTCGGTTAACTTCTTCAGGAAATGTTTTTCATATATATATATATATATATATATATATATATATATATATATATATATATATATATATATATATCATAAAGACCATAAGCTTAAAAAATATTGTATTATATAAAAAACAGGTCGAAAAATTAGCAAAAAAAATTCGATAAATATATTTAGACTAACCGCTTTTATTTTTATATATGAAAATGACACCACTAAAGTGAGCTGTTGACGTTGTAGCTGCCGCATTTAAAATAATTAAGTATCTGACTATACGGCGACAAGTGTTGCTAGCGGCACATGTAGCCATGGCGCTCATGATCACGCACGCTCACGAAGGCATTACTTTTAATCACCTACTTTCATGCACGATGGTAACATTTTTTCAAAAGTAGCCGCACGCTCAGTAAAATTGTTCTCGCGTGTGAAGGTATGTTTCTCTGTAACATAAACACATGCATATTCTCGTTAGTATTAAAAATTCAAAAGAAAAAGCGTATGCTCTGCTTTGAGTACGTGAATATTTCACGTACGGTCCTAAATTTCTTAATCACGCTCACGCACGCGTGATTTTAATAATTTGTAATCACGATTCACGTGATTCACGCGTAACACGAAAAAATCACGACATTTGCACATCTCTACTCTCTCATCTACCTCCCTTCCATGTGAATGGTACTCCTTTTTCAAAAGGTTAGAGCTACAAATAAAAGGAACTTAATTTTTAATTCGCGTCACATGAATAGGACCCTACTATAATAAAGCAGTTTATGTATAATTTGCAATACAAATTTTTAATTTTATTTACATATTATGAACTTTTGTATATTCCAAAGCCTTTTCAATAATCCGTTGTACCTCCATTTTTACATTTTGTTTCGAAAGTTCGATTGGGAATAGTATCATACAATTATTTTATGTAATCGATCGAAATAGTCGACCAATCCACTTTTATATGCCTTCAATAAGTTCCTCTTTGCCAGTCCACCGTTTTCCAGAAAATTAAACTTTACGAGCTAGCTATCCCCAAACATGTTCAATGGTGTGAAGGTCCAGCGAATTAGGGGGCCAATCGAACACACACACATTTTGATCGCATAGCATGACTTTACCATCCGGCCAGTATAAATTGGTACATTGTCATGTTAGGATGTTCACCGTAAGCTTTCAAAAATGTTCTGAAAGTGAGGAAACGCTTCTTGTAGCACTCCAATACATTGAAAACTCGATAATCCGGACGTTGTTGTTCATTATATTGTATACTCTATAATCCGGACTGATTACAACTTTATAATCCGGATTGTACACAAAATATTGTGTACTATTAATCTCTATTAATTGTTACTTCAAAAACATATTTTATATAAATTAAATATTGATTGGCAAAAATAATAAAAGGTTAATAACACAACTTCATTTTTCATAAAGTTGTGCAATTGACCCTTAAATGCAATTTAAGCAGTTACCATTCGATATATTTTATGCTTAAACAACCAAGTACATCAACCTCATTTAAATGTCGTTGATAGCAAAATTGATAAACAAATAAATTTTAAGAATTTTTATGAAAAAACAATAATTAATAAGCATATTATCATTAAGGTATAAATAAACGTTAAGAATAATTTTAAGTTGAATTTGTAATTTCGTGTCGTGAAGTTGTGCGTTAAAATAAGTTCTGATTTAAAATGAAGAACAGGAAAAACATTCGATTTAACTCGGGCGAGTTACATCAGAGACAGCTCCGACTTCACCCAAAATATACGTTGACTGGCAAGACTAAAACTGTAGAATTGACACACTTATACAAATTCAGCATTTTTTATTATCAACAAAAGCCACTGAACCTTTTGTTAATAACATGGTTATTTTTAAGAAATATGAACAAAATAATAAAATAGATTAAGCATTTTTAATTTTAAAACTAATTTTACAAAAACAAAATATAGACTAAGCATTTTTAATTTTAAATATAAATTTTATATTAGAACATTTTTGTAAAATATTCAACCTTATTGTGTTTCGCGTTTTACGCCTTCAAATACGAAAAATTGTAATAGCTTAAAAACAAAAAACTAAAAATTACTTTAATCTATGTAATGTCAAATCTAAAGCCGAAAAATGCCAAACACGATAAGGGTAATTAAGTAGTTGTAAATCTGTTTTTTTTTTATAACGGTACATTTCATTGAATTTAAGTGGCGCAGTAACGGCGCAAAATCCCTTCCTTATCGTGGTTGGCGTTTTTGGCCTTCAAATTCGTCAATTTGTAATAGCTTAAAAACAAAAACCTAAATTTTTCTTTAATCTATTACAAATTGTCGAATTTGAAGGCGAAAGACGCCAACCACGATAGGAGTGCATATTTTTTTATGAACTGACTGATAGTGAAATACTTTATAAAATAAAAATAGACAAAAAGCGGACTTTTCAAATTTCAATAAAAAACGTAATAAATAAATAATAATTCAACGGACATAATATATCATTATCAACAAAAATTTACATGAATACAGTATGTAACTGAACCGATTAATAAAATTATTTGCTACAACCACCACAGCCACAGTGAAGAAGGTGAGAAGAAAAAACTAACTAAAAATGGATCCCGAACAACAAACACCAGTTACAACCAATTCTTCTACGGAATCACCTATCCCGGTAGCCGAAATCCTTGAAGAAGCATCGAAAATAAAGGAGTATAGAGGAACCAGAGATTATGCCATGTCTTCATTTCTAAGGGAAGTGGAGCTTTTCCTTCCGGTTTTTGAAAATACCAGACTGCAGGGGTATGTGTTCCAACGGTGCGCAATTAACAATATACAGGGTGCAGCTTTAGACGTTATAAGAACATTAGAACCAGATCCTTCGTGGGAACAAATCAAGACGAAGCTCATTTATAATTTTGGGGTACGAGAAAACCTACCACCAGCATACCACAATGCTTTATCCCTGAAATATCACAATGTAAGTCAATAGTATTATAATTTAAATTCTATTTTAAATAAGTTAAATGAAAAATTTTAACAAGATTCTAATAAACCTGTTGAGTTTAAGAATTCAAAGACAACAATCTCATGTGTTGGAAATTGACGGATTTCAAAAGTAAAATAAATATAGGTGAAAAATATATTGAAACTAATAATAATAAAATAAAATTTTGCAACGCTTGTACATACGACTATGACAACATTCATACCCTAGAGGGATCAGAAATTAATGATGTAATAAATAAACTCTTAAGACATGATATGAACGAAGATGAATTTAGAAAACTAAAAAATGTATTAGATAAAAATAAGGAGCTTTTCCCGAGGGCGTGGCACTAAGTCACAAGGGCTTCCATCAAATCAAAATAAAAACGAGGATAGGAAAAAGACAGCGTTTTCAACCCCATTAGGCCACTACGAATTTGTTCGCATGCCATTCGGGTTAAAGATTGCCCCTTCAACCTTTCAACGACTAATGAATTCGGTATTAAGAAATCTCATTGTAATAAAATCTGTGTTGTATACTTGGATGATATTTTAATCTTCAGCACAAGTCTAGAAGAACACATCCAAAACATTCAAAAGGTATTTGACATACTAAGGGCACATAATTTGAAAATCCAAGCAGATAAATGCAAATGCTTTGCAAAAGAGACGGAATATTAGATCACATACTGACAACGAGTGGTGTTAAACCAAATTCGGCATAAGCATACAGTAGCTTAAGCTTCCTGAAACACAAAAACAAATCAGATACTTCCTCGGAACTACAGTATATTATAGAAAATGTATCCGAGATTACGCAAAAATTGGATATAACATGACAAAATATCTTTAAAAAAAGCACTAAAGTCAATAAGAATTACCCACAATATATCGATGCTTCTCAAAAACTGAAAAGGCATTTAATTAACCCACCTATACTTAAATATCCAGATTACAATAAGAAATTTAAATCAGTTACTGATGCAAGTGATTACGCGATAGGGGCTCATGCATGGGGATCACCCTATCAGTTATACAAGTGGAACCCTCAATGACCACGGAAAGAAATCTGCAACTGTTGAAAAGGAATTATTGGCCATTGTTTGCGCTCTCAAATATTGCAGACCATACCTGTATGGAAGACCCTTTGATCTGCCAACCCACCATCAGCCTTTAGTTTGGCTCTATACAAAACACAAAGGTAAGGATATCAACCCAAGGCTTCAGAGATGGCTTATGGAGTTAGGTGAATACAATACATAAATGAATCATATAAAGGATAAGAAAAGAAAACAAAATAGCAGACTTTCTGAGTAGGATTAATGCAAACACAGCTAAAATTCATGCTATAAATTATGAGGTTGATATTGTAAATGACAATTTTAGCACCACTGGTACGATTCACTCACAGCAAGAAGAGCAAAATGACAATTTTCCAGTCCTAGATACGGTAATGAACAGATTTCAAACTCAATTAATTGTAACTGAACACAAAGTGAGAGAAATAGAAATAGTCAATGGAGAGAAAGATTTTTGTTAGTAGAGATGACATCCAATTAAATTTTATGACCGACATTTTTAGAAGATTTCTTAAAAAGGCGAGAGCAGGAATGTTTTGTGACAAGGTTTACAATCAGGTGCAGCTTAAGCTGATTGAACTTTTTGATATTAGCATAAAGTTTTACAGATGTAGTCACCATGCAAAAGACATGGACAATGAGGACGAAACTTATAAGCAAATAGCGAAGTACCACATGGACACTGCATATTGATATAACAGAAAATTATGAGGGATTGAAAGAGAAAATCTATTTTAAAAATCTTAAAACTTAAATAAACATATGTATATAAATAATTGCGAAATATGCAACAAATCAAAATATGACCGTAATCCAAAAACAGGGAAAGGCAACCTATACTATTACATTTTGCGATTGTATTACTTATATACTCTCTGCGCTCTCACCACGAATCGGTCTTGCCAATGAACTTTCGTCACTTCTCCCCAATTAAAACTTTAAAATCTCCAAAAGCTAACTTAATTTTATTATGGGTATTTGCAATATATTAGAAAATTATTATCGGCATGGCATTGGAGCAAAATGATGTTTGTGGCTCTGTACGCAGTGATGGTGTGTAAAAAGGATTTGTAGGACATCTGACCAAGAGTAATGCAAATACACATATGTACATGTATGTTCATTGCATTATTCACCAACAGGCATTATTTGCAAAAAGTTTGAATGTAATGAACACAATGAATTGTGGTTCAAACTGTTAACAAAACACAAGGTGGTCATTAAGGAGTGTCATTTATAAATTTCAGCATCTCTTTATACTTTTCGCCAAGCATTTCCCAGTACTAGAATCAGCAATAATTTTTTTTTCATAAAGATTTCTCCACTGTGATCGGACTCACATTGCTTTCTGGCAACGCTGATTCTTAAAGTATGCGATAAACACAACGTGCCTGTTTGAATGCTGAAACTAGACTGATTATAGTTGTTTACAGCTCTACAAGGAGTGTACACACGTACGTAACAGAAGAGTAAATGAAAAGGCGCCGCGCCCTACATTTGCCTTTCCCTGCATTAAAACCAAAATATTATATCATAGATACTCCATCGGACGTTACCCAAATTATACATTTGGATGTTTATACCATAAACACAATTTTTTAACATTTATAGATAAGTTCTCTTAACATGCCGTTGCAATATACTTAGAAGACAGGAATAGTACCACAGTAGTTGAAAAGGTAAGACAATTTCTATCCATTAAAAGCAAACCAAACAAAATAATTACGGATAACGAATTTAATTCAACAAATGTTAGGGATTTTCTAAGACAGTAGGGGATTGAGGTACATTTTACTAAACCTAACAATCATACAGGAAATACGGATGCTGAAAGATTGCATAGCACAATATCAGAAAAGTTTAGAGCATTAGAATCTGAAAATTCACCGCCTTTAAACTCAAGAACGAATATCTAAATGTGTAGAATGATACAATAAATCCACTCATGCTGTAGTTAAAGAAAAACCGTTAGATATCGTAGAAGGTATAGTTGACAAAGGGAAGACTATGAAAGAACAGATGATGGGGGCTATGTGAAAAATTATAAAACATGAATATGAGCTTAGATACATAAATTAAAACAACACGTATTAAACGAAAATGGTAATGGCATTAGCATCGCTAATCAAGCCAATCCAGGCAATCAATAGTTCAGACGAATTTGCCGAAATTAAATTAGATGATATGAAAATAATCTTAGAATATAATAAAATCATTCATATAATTGATATTCAACAGATAACAGAGGTAATCGATAATCTAGAAAAGGAGATAGGCCAATATCAATCTATCAAGAACAAAATACTTCTCGAGCACGAGTTAGAAAAATTCAAAATAAAAGCATAAACCTTACACCAAAACAGACCTAAAAGAGAAGCGACGATTACCGAATGGATATTTAAATATTATAGACGAAAATAATCACAAAAAAAATTTAATAAAATATATATGTACGTAAATAAACATTTCAATCAAATATTGAACAAAATCAAGGCAACAATAGACACTGACAGAAGAAGTATCTCTAACCAGTTCAACATGATAAAGAAGAATGAAGATAAAATAATTAACGAGATATACTATTTAGATCAGATGTAGGCAATGTGTGTGAGCACAATTCACATGTATATAAATTCGCTCTTGAGAGTCACACGTATTTGTAGTTACTCACAAATCACAAAAATTGTGATTCACAATTCAGTCTATCACAAGCTTCCAACCAAGACGGTTGTTTGAGCGCTTGTTGAAAAAAATTATTTAAGGGTGGGGAGAATGCTCCTTTGTTTACAAAATTGTGAGAGACACACACAAACTCAAAATGTTGATGTGTTTGTGCCTATATCTAATTTAGATACTCTGCTCAAATTAAAAATTCTAACGGAGTCTATAAAACTTGCAAAATAACATAGTATCCGCAAAATTTAACGTAATGACTAGCAGCATTCTAACGGATAAGGAAATTAACGATTTTAAGATTAATTTTCACGATCTTCAGTATATGTAACTAAAAGCCAAAAAATACAAAGATGACCACATATTTGTAATAAAATTCCCAAAAGGCACAGTGACAGTTATGACACCGATCACCGACACAATTTTCACACAGTTAAATTTTAAACTACAAGAAGTTCTACACTACAACGGGAAAATTTATAAATATAAACAAACCCCTAATCTTAATGAAATAAAAATATCTAATTTATGTATATATAACAATAACTGTAAAAAAATAAGAGAATACAAAAAAGAAATAACAAATATAGAACTGGGTTAATACTTCTAAAGAATTCAAATGTAAGTATTGTCACTAGTAGTTGCGATGAAAGAAATCTTTCAATAAGCAAAATCTATCTATTTACATTTCATGATTGTAAAATAATAATAGATAATGAAACTTTTTAAATTCAGAAAAAAATAGACAATTTTGTTATCCCCTCAAAAAAGCAAATTGAATTTAACATCATAGAACATACATTTGCTGAAATAGTTGAATAGAAAATGTAAAAGAAATTAAAGAATTAAAACATCATAAAAAATATAGTAGTACATCAATTATAACAGTATTTATATTATTTTTCTTATTAATCATGTTATTAACAACGGTGTGTACACAATAAAAATACAAGGAAAACTTGAACCAAAAATTCAGCAGAATTTTTACACAAAGGGGGAAGGAGTTACGTCAGATACAGCTCCGACTTCTCCCAAAATAAACGTTGACTGGCAGAACTAAAATCGCGCATTTGACACACTTATACAAATTAAGCATTTTTGTAAATTGTATTACAGGATGTTAATTTTCCCAACAGGCTATAGGTTCAAATCTGCGAAACTGCAAATTATTTTTTAATAAATGAACGTGATTACATTCTATTTATTCGGGGCTGTTCGGGAAATCACATTCACCACATATACGCGCCATTTTGACATTTTGCAATTCTATAATACTTTAAAGATGAGAATGCACGTAAACATATGTTTTAATTGCATACTAGAGATGTGGTTTTACAACAGGGAAAGGCAAATGCAGGGCGCGGCGCCTTTTCATTTACTCTTCTGTTACGTACGTGTGTACACGCATTGTAGAGCTGTAAACAACTTTAATCAGTCTAGTTTCAGCATTCAAACAGGCAGGTTGTGTTTATCGCATACTTTAAGAATCAGCGTTGCCAGAAAGCAATGTGAGTCCGATCACAGTTGAGAAATTTTATGAAAAAATGTTTGCTGATTCTAGTACAGGGAACATGAAGAGATGCGGAAAATTATGAATGGCATTCCCTTATGACCACCTGGTGTTTTGTTAACAATTTGAACCACAATTCATTGTGTTCATTACATTCAAACTTTTTGCAAATAATGCCTGTTGGTGAATAATGCAATGAAAAATATATATGTACGTATGTGTATTTGCATTACTCTTTGTCAAATGTCCTACAAAACCTTCTTATTTACACACCATCACTGCATACAGAGCCACAAACATCATTTTGCCTCAATGCCATGCCGATACTAATTTTCTAATATATTGCAAATACCCATAATAAAATTAAGTTAGTTTTTGGAGATTTTAAAGTTTTAATTGGGGAGAAGTGACGAAAGTTGACTGGCAATACCGATTCGTGGTGAGAGCGCAGAGAGTAATAAGTAATACAATCGCAAAATGTAATAGTATGGGTTGCCTTTCCCTGTTTTACAAAAACATATAATACTCTCACTTTGTAGGTATTCTAAAATACTCTTTTACCACTATTGCATGACGTTTGCGTTCGGCGGCAATTTTAGCGCGTAACAAGAAAATTTTTACAACAAAAGGAAATTTTTTGATAAAAATGTAAGTATTTACTGATAAATATTAAAGGGAAACGAATTTTTTAATTGTATTTGTATGCAGGTCTAAAAAACAAACATCGCCACAACAATTCCGTGCAATGGTTGATTTCATGATGGCACACCCCGATATTGGAAGAGGCTCAAGTCAACGAAGACCAGAAGAACAAAATAAATTATGGGAGGAGTTAAGTCAAAAACTTAATTCAATAAGTGTCCCAATTAGAGATGTCCCGGTATGGAAGAAGGTAACATAAAAAATTAAAACAAATTACATATTTAGAAAAAGTACTATGCAGTATACAAATTTATTTCAGGTTTGGAGAGACTATAAAGCCAATACAAAAAAGAAATTGGTAACAAATAAACAGCAAATGGAAGGAACAGGTGGTGGACCGAACAGAAGAATTCCAATAAATGATTTGGAGGAAGCTGTGTCTGAATTGTTAAGCTTAGAAACATCTGTTTCCGGAATACCAAATACAAATACATTTGGTATTATTGAAACATTCGAATCAATGTCTCCTACTGTTTCCATTGACTCAACTGTTGAAAACATTTTGCTGGACGACGCCATCACAGTACATGACAGTTTTTCCATAAAAGCAACGAACAGAGCGAAAAAGAGAAGAGTTGAACAGCCAAACCTACTGCAGCAACAAATAGATCTCCAAAAGTCATTTTACGAAAATTATATTGCCATCAAAAAAGAAGAATTAAGTTATTTAAAACAAATTGCTGATGGTATTCAGTTATTGAAAAAGTAGGCATGTATGCTGTTTAAAAATGTATCTTAGATATGTATCTTAGATACATATCGTTAAAGAAAATGATATCCACCATTTTAACGATTTTAAAGGATAAGCAAAAAACAGGTTTAAATTAAAAATATATTGGCAATTACAATACCACAAAAATTTTCAATATCTATGAATGTAAAAGAATCAACAAATTTATTTCTGCAAACCAAATTTTGTAACAACTATCGCAATACTTTTCACTAAAAAAATGTTGTCTTCTCCTGTGAAATTGTTAAAATGTTGGATAGAGCATTTTAAATTTTGTGTGATTATATTTAAGTTTACGTTAATGCAATGAAATGATCTCGCATTACTTGCGAATATTTTAGGCCCAGCCTTTTGTTAGCTTTATCTACAAATGAATAACTTTAAAAACAATAATATATCATTATCAACAAAAATTTACATGAATACAGTATGTAACTGAACCGATTAATAAAGTTATTTGCTACAACCACCACAGCCACAGTGAAGAAGGTGAGAAGAAAAAACTAACTAAAAATGGATCCCGAACAACAAACACCAGTTACAACCAATTCTTCTACGGAATCACCTATCCCGGTAGCCGAAATCCTTGAAGAAGCATCGAAAATAAAGGAGTATAGAGGAACCAGAGATTATGCCATGTCTTCATTTCTAAGGGAAGTGGAGCTTTTCCTTCCGGTTTTTGAAAATACCAGACTGCAGGGGTATGTGTTCCAACGGTGCGCAATTAACAATATACAGGGTGCAGCTTTAGACGTTATAAGAACATTAGAACCAGATCCTTCGTGGGAACAAATCAAGACGAAGCTCATTTATAATTTTGGGGTACGAGAAAACCTACCACCAGCATACCACAATGCTTTATCCCTGAAATATCACAATGTAAGTCAATAGTATTATAATTTAAATTCTATTTTAAATAAGTTAAATGAAAAATTTTAACAAGATTCTAATAAACCTGTTGAGTTTAAGAATTCAAAGACAACAATCTCATGTGTTGGAAATTGACGGATTTCAAAAGTAAAATAAATATAGGTGAAAAATATATTGAAACTAATAATAATAAAATAAAATTTTGCAACGCTTGTACATACGACTATGACAACATTCATACCCTAGAGGGATCAGAAATTAATGATGTAATAAATAAACTCTTAAGACATGATATGAACGAAGATGAATTTAGAAAACTAAAAAATGTATTAGATAAAAATAAGGAGCTTTTCCCGAGGGCGTGGCACTAAGTCACAAGGGCTTCCATCAAATCAAAATAAAAACGAGGATAGGAAAAAGACAGCGTTTTCAACCCCATTAGGCCACTACGAATTTGTTCGCATGCCATTCGGGTTAAAGATTGCCCCTTCAACCTTTCAACGACTAATGAATTCGGTATTAAGAAATCTCATTGTAATAAAATCTGTGTTGTATACTTGGATGATATTTTAATCTTCAGCACAAGTCTAGAAGAACACATCCAAAACATTCAAAAGGTATTTGACATACTAAGGGCACATAATTTGAAAATCCAAGCAGATAAATGCAAATGCTTTGCAAAAGAGACGGAATATTAGATCACATACTGACAACGAGTGGTGTTAAACCAAATTCGGCATAAGCATACAGTAGCTTAAGCTTCCTGAAACACAAAAACAAATCAGATACTGCCTCGGAACTACAGTATATTATAGAAAATGTATCCGAGATTACGCAAAAATTGGATATAACATGACAAAATATCTTTAAAAAAAGCACTAAAGTCAATAAGAATTACCCACAATATATCGATGCTTTTCAAAAACTGAAAAGGCATTTAATTAACCCACCTATACTTAAATATCCAGATTACAATAAGAAATTTAAATCAGTTACTGATGCAAGTGATTACGCGATAGGGGCTCATGCATGGGGATCACCCTATCAGTTATACAAGTGGAACCCTCAATGACCACGGAAAGAAATCTGCAACTGTTGAAAAGGAATTATTGGCCATTGTTTGCGCTCTCAAATATTGCAGACCATACCTGTATGGAAGACCCTTTGATCTGCCAACCCACCATCAGCCTTTAGTTTGGCTCTATACAAAACACAAAGGTAAGGATATCAACCCAAGGCTTCAGAGATGGCTTATGGAGTTAGGTGAATACAATACATAAATGAATCATATAAAGGATAAGAAAAGAAAATAAAATAGCAGACTTTCTGAGTAGGATTAATGCAAACACAGCTAAAATTCATGCTATAAATTATGAGGTTGATATTGTAAATGACAATTTTAGCACCACTGGTACGATTCACTCACAGCAAGAAGAGCAAAATGACAATTTTCCAGTCCTAGATACGGTAATGAACAGATTTCAAACTCAATTAATTGTAACTGAACACAAAGTGAGAGAAATAGAAATAGTCAATGGAGAGAAAGATTTTTGTTAGTAGAGATGACATCCAATTAAATTTTATGACCGACATTTTTAGAAGATTTCTTAAAAAGGCGAGAGCAGGAATGTTTTGTGACAAGGTTTACAATCAGGTGCAGCTTAAGCTGATTGAACTTTTTGATAGTAGCATAAAGTTTTACAGATGTAGTCACCATGCAAAAGACATGGACAATGAGGACGAAACTTATAAGCAAATAGCGAAGTACCACATGGACACTGCATATTGATATAACAGAAAATTATGAGGGATTGAAAGAGAAAATCTATTTTAAAAATCTTAAAACTTAAATAAACATATGTATATAAATAATTGCGAAATATGCAACAAATCAAAATATGACCGTAATCCAAAAACAGGGAAAGGCAACCTATACTATTACATTTTGCGATTGTATTACTTATATACTCTCTGCGCTCTCACCACGAATCGGTCTTGCCAATGAACTTTCGTCACTTCTCCCCAATTAAAACTTTAAAATCTCCAAAAGCTAACTTAATTTTATTATGGGTATTTGCAATATATTAGAAAATTATTATCGGCATGGCATTGGAGCAAAATGATGTTTGTGGCTCTGTACGCAGTGATGGTGTGTAAAAAGGATTTGTAGGACATCTGACCAAGAGTAATGCAAATACACATATGTACATGTATGTTCATTGCATTATTCACCAACAGGCATTATTTGCAAAAAGTTTGAATGTAATGAACACAATGAATTGTGGTTCAAACTGTTAACAAAACACAAGGTGGTCATTAAGGAGTGTCATTTATAAATTTCAGCATCTCTTTATACTTTTCGCCAAGCATTTCCCAGTACTAGAATCAGCAATAATTTTTTTTTCATAAAGATTTCTCCACTGTGATCGGACTCACATTGCTTTCTGGCAACGCTGATTCTTAAAGTATGCGATAAACACAACGTGCCTGTTTGAATGCTGAAACTAGACTGATTATAGTTGTTTACAGCTCTACAAGGAGTGTACACACGTACGTAACAGAAGAGTAAATGAAAAGGCGCCGCGCCCTACATTTGCCTTTCCCTGCATTAAAACCAAAATATTATATCATAGATACTCCATCGGACGTTACCCAAATTATACATTTGGATGTTTATACCATAAACACAATTTTTTAACATTTATAGATAAGTTCTCTTAACATGCCGTTGCAATATACTTAGAAGACAGGAATAGTACCACAGTAGTTGAAAAGGTAAGACAATTTCTATCCATTAAAAGCAAACCAAACAAAATAATTACGGATAACGAATTTAATTCAACAAATGTTAGGGATTTTCTAAGACAGTAGGGGATTGAGGTACATTTTACTAAACCTAACAATCATACAGGAAATACGGATGCTGAAAGATTGCATAGCACAATATCAGAAAAGTTTAGAGCATTAGAATCTGAAAATTCACCGCCTTTAAACTCAAGAACGAATATCTAAATGTGTAGAATGATACAATAAATCCACTCATGCTGTAGTTAAAGAAAAACCGTTAGATATCGTAGAAGGTATAGTTGACAAAGGGAAGACTATGAAAGAACAGATGATGGGGGCTATGTGAAAAATTATAAAACATGAATATGAGCTTAGATACATAAATTAAAACAACACGTATTAAACGAAAATGGTAATGGCATTAGCATCGCTAATCAAGCCAATCCAGGCAATCAATAGTTCAGACGAATTTGCCGAAATTAAATTAGATGATATGAAAATAATCTTAGAATATAATAAAATCATTCATATAATTGATATTCAACAGATAACAGAGGTAATCGATAATCTAGAAAAGGAGATAGGCCAATATCAATCTATCAAGAACAAAATACTTCTCGAGCACGAGTTAGAAAAATTCAAAATAAAAGCATAAACCTTACACCAAAACAGACCTAAAAGAGAAGCGACGATTACCGAATGGATATTTAAATATTATAGACGAAAATAATCACACAAAAAATTTAATAAAATATATATGTACGTAAATAAACATTTCAATCAAATATTGAACAAAATCAAGGCAACAATAGACACTGACAGAAGAAGTATCTCTAACCAGTTCAACATGATAAAGAAGAATGAAGATAAAATAATTAACGAGATATACTATTTAGATCAGATGTAGGCAATGTGTGTGAGCACAATTCACATGTATATAAATTCGCTCTTGAGAGTCACACGTATTTGTAGTTACTCACAAATCACAAAAATTGTGATTCACAATTCAGTCTATCACAAGCTTCCAACCAAGACGGTTGTTTGAGCGCTTGTTGAAAAAAATTATTTAAGGGTGGGGAGAATGCTCCTTTGTTTACAAAATTGTGAGAGACACACACAAACTCAAAATGTTGATGTGTTTGTGCCTATATCTAATTTAGATACTCTGCTCAAATTAAAAATTCTAACGGAGTCTATAAAACTTGCAAAATAACATAGTATCCGCAAAATTTAACGTAATGACTAGCAGCATTCTAACGGATAAGGAAATTAACGATTTTAAGATTAATTTTCACGATCTTCAGTATATGTAACTAAAAGCCAAAAAATACAAAGATGACCACATATTTGTAATAAAATTCCCAAAAGGCACAGTGACAGTTATGACACCGATCACCGACACAATTTTCACACAGTTAAATTTTAAACTACAAGAAGTTCTACACTACAACGGGAAAATTTATAAATATAAACAAACCCCTAATCTTAATGAAATAAAAATATCTAATTTATGTATATATAACAATAACTGTAAAAAAATAAGAGAATACAAAAAAGAAATAACAAATATAGAACTGGGTTAATACTTCTAAAGAATTCAAATGTAAGTATTGTCACTAGTAGTTGCGATGAAAGAAATCTTTCAATAAGCAAAATCTATCTATTTACATTTCATGATTGTAAAATAATAATAGATAATGAAACTTTTTAAATTCAGAAAAAAATAGACAATTTTGTTATCCCCTCAAAAAAGCAAATTGAATTTAACATCATAGAACATACATTTGCTGAAATAGTTGAATAGAAAATGTAAAAGAAATTAAAGAATTAAAACATCATAAAAAATATAGTAGTACATCAATTATAACAGTATTTATATTATTTTTCTTATTAATCATGTTATTAACAACGGTGTGTACACAATAAAAATACAAGGAAAACTTGAACCAAAAATTCAGCAGAATTTTTACACAAAGGGGGAAGGAGTTACGTCAGATACAGCTCCGACTTCTCCCAAAATAAACGTTGACTGGCAGAACTAAAATCGCGCATTTGACACACTTATACAAATTAAGCATTTTTGTAAATTGTATTACAGGATGTTAATTTTCCCAACAGGCTATAGGTTCAAATCTGCGAAACTGCAAATTATTTTTTAATAAATGAACGTGATTACATTCTATTTATTCGGGGCTGTTCGGGAAATCACATTCACCACATATACGCGCCATTTTGACATTTTGCAATTCTATAATACTTTAAAGATGAGAATGCACGTAAACATATGTTTTAATTGCATACTAGAGATGTGGTTTTACAACAGGGAAAGGCAAATGCAGGGCGCGGCGCCTTTTCATTTACTCTTCTGTTACGTACGTGTGTACACGCATTGTAGAGCTGTAAACAACTTTAATCAGTCTAGTTTCAGCATTCAAACAGGCAGGTTGTGTTTATCGCATACTTTAAGAATCAGCGTTGCCAGAAAGCAATGTGAGTCCGATCACAGTTGAGAAATTTTATGAAAAAATGTTTGCTGATTCTAGTACAGGGAACATGAAGAGATGCGGAAAATTATGAATGGCATTCCCTTATGACCACCTGGTGTTTTGTTAACAATTTGAACCACAATTCATTGTGTTCATTACATTCAAACTTTTTGCAAATAATGCCTGTTGGTGAATAATGCAATGAAAAATATATATGTACGTATGTGTATTTGCATTACTCTTTGTCAAATGTCCTACAAAACCTTCTTATTTACACACCATCACTGCATACAGAGCCACAAACATCATTTTGCCTCAATGCCATGCCGATACTAATTTTCTAATATATTGCAAATACCCATAATAAAATTAAGTTAGTTTTTGGAGATTTTAAAGTTTTAATTGGGGAGAAGTGACGAAAGTTGACTGGCAATACCGATTCGTGGTGAGAGCGCAGAGAGTAATAAGTAATACAATCGCAAAATGTAATAGTATGGGTTGCCTTTCCCTGTTTTACAAAAACATATAATACTCTCACTTTGTAGGTATTCTAAAATACTCTTTTACCACTATTGCATGACGTTTGCGTTCGGCGGCAATTTTAGCGCGTAACAAGAAAATTTTTACAACAAAAGGAAATTTTTTGATAAAAATGTAAGTATTTACTGATAAATATTAAAGGGAAACGAATTTTTTAATTGTATTTGTATGCAGGTCTAAAAAACAAACATCGCCACAACAATTCCGTGCAATGGTTGATTTCATGATGGCACACCCCGATATTGGAAGAGGCTCAAGTCAACGAAGACCAGAAGAACAAAATAAATTATGGGAGGAGTTAAGTCAAAAACTTAATTCAATAAGTGTCCCAATTAGAGATGTCCCGGTATGGAAGAAGGTAACATAAAAAATTAAAACAAATTACATATTTAGAAAAAGTACTATGCAGTATACAAATTTATTTCAGGTTTGGAGAGACTATAAAGCCAATACAAAAAAGAAATTGGTAACAAATAAACAGCAAATGGAAGGAACAGGTGGTGGACCGAACAGAAGAATTCCAATAAATGATTTGGAGGAAGCTGTGTCTGAATTGTTAAGCTTAGAAACATCTGTTTCCGGAATACCAAATACAAATACATTTGGTATTATTGAAACATTCGAATCAATGTCTCCTACTGTTTCCATTGACTCAACTGTTGAAAACATTTTGCTGGACGACGCCATCACAGTACATGACAGTTTTTCCATAAAAGCAACGAACAGAGCGAAAAAGAGAAGAGTTGAACAGCCAAACCTACTGCAGCAACAAATAGATCTCCAAAAGTCATTTTACGAAAATTATATTGCCATCAAAAAAGAAGAATTAAGTTATTTAAAACAAATTGCTGATGGTATTCAGTTATTGAAAAAGTAGGCATGTATGCTGTTTAAAAATGTATCTTAGATATGTATCTTAGATACATATCGTTAAAGAAAATGATATCCACCATTTTAACGATTTTAAAGGATAAGCAAAAAACAGGTTTAAATTAAAAATATATTGGCAATTACAATACCACAAAAATTTTCAATATCTATGAATGTAAAAGAATCAACAAATTTATTTCTGCAAACCAAATTTTGTAACAACTATCGCAATACTTTTCACTAAAAAAATGTTGTCTTCTCCTGTGAAATTGTTAAAATGTTGGATAGAGCATTTTAAATTTTGTGTGATTATATTTAAGTTTACGTTAATGCAATGAAATGATCTCGCATTACTTGCGAATATTTTAGGACCAGCCTTTTGTTAGCTTTATCTACAAATGAATAACTTTAAAAACAATAATATATCATTATCAACAAAAATTTACATGAATACAGTATGTAACTGAACCGATTAATAAAATTATTTGCTACAACCACCACAGCCACAGTGAAGAAGGTGAGAAGAAAAAACTAACTAAAAATGGATCCCGAACAACAAACACCAGTTACAACCAATTCTTCTACGGAATCACCTATCCCGGTAGCCGAAATCCTTGAAGAAGCATCGAAAATAAAGGAGTATAGAGGAACCAGAGATTATGCCATGTCTTCATTTCTAAGGGAAGTGGAGCTTTTCCTTCCGGTTTTTGAAAATACCAGACTGCAGGGGTATGTGTTCCAACGGTGCGCAATTAACAATATACAGGGTGCAGCTTTAGACGTTATAAGAACATTAGAACCAGATCCTTCGTGGGAACAAATCAAGACGAAGCTCATTTATAATTTTGGGGTACGAGAAAACCTACCACCAGCATACCACAATGCTTTATCCCTGAAATATCACAATGTAAGTCAATAGTATTATAATTTAAATTCTATTTTAAATAAGTTAAATGAAAAATTTTAACAAGATTCTAATAAACCTGTTGAGTTTAAGAATTCAAAGACAACAATCTCATGTGTTGGAAATTGACGGATTTCAAAAGTAAAATAAATATAGGTGAAAAATATATTGAAACTAATAATAATAAAATAAAATTTTGCAACGCTTGTACATACGACTATGACAACATTCATACCCTAGAGGGATCAGAAATTAATGATGTAATAAATAAACTCTTAAGACATGATATGAACGAAGATGAATTTAGAAAAGTAAAAAATGTATTAGATAAAAATAAGGAGCTTTTCCCGAGGGCGTGGCACTAAGTCACAAGGGCTTCCATCAAATCAAAATAAAAACGAGGATAGGAAAAAGACAGCGTTTTCAACCCCATTAGGCCACTACGAATTTGTTCGCATGCCATTCGGGTTAAAGATTGCCCCTTCAACCTTTCAACGACTAATGAATTCGGTATTAAGAAATCTCATTGTAATAAAATCTGTGTTGTATACTTGGATGATATTTTAATCTTCAGCACAAGTCTAGAAGAACACATCCAAAACATTCAAAAGGTATTTGACATACTAAGGGCACATAATTTGAAAATCCAAGCAGATAAATGCAAATGCTTTGCAAAAGAGACGGAATATTAGATCACATACTGACAACGAGTGGTGTTAAACCAAATTCGGCATAAGCATACAGTAGCTTAAGCTTCCTGAAACACAAAAACAAATCAGATACTTCCTCGGAACTACAGTATATTATAGAAAATGTATCCGAGATTACGCAAAAATTGGATATAACATGACAAAATATCTTTAAAAAAAGCACTAAAGTCAATAAGAATTACCCACAATATATCGATGCTTTTCAAAAACTGAAAAGGCATTTAATTAACCCACCTATACTTAAATATCCAGATTACAATAAGAAATTTAAATCAGTTACTGATGCAAGTGATTACGCGATAGGGGCTCATGCATGGGGATCACCCTATCAGTTATACAAGTGGAACCCTCAATGACCACGGAAAGAAATCTGCAACTGTTGAAAAGGAATTATTGGCCATTGTTTGCGCTCTCAAATATTGCAGACCATACCTGTATGGAAGACCCTTTGATCTGCCAACCCACCATCAGCCTTTAGTTTGGCTCTATACAAAACACAAAGGTAAGGATATCAACCCAAGGCTTCAGAGATGGCTTATGGAGTTAGGTGAATACAATACATAAATGAATCATATAAAGGATAAGAAAAGAAAACAAAATAGCAGACTTTCTGAGTAGGATTAATGCAAACACAGCTAAAATTCATGCTATAAATTATGAGGTTGATATTGTAAATGACAATTTTAGCACCACTGGTACGATTCACTCACAGCAAGAAGAGCAAAATGACAATTTTCCAGTCCTAGATACGGTAATGAACAGATTTCAAACTCAATTAATTGTAACTGAACACAAAGTGAGAGAAATAGAAATAGTCAATGGAGAGAAAGATTTTTGTTAGTAGAGATGACATCCAATTAAATTTTATGACCGACATTTTTAGAAGATTTCTTAAAAAGGCGAGAGCAGGAATGTTTTGTGACAAGGTTTACAATCAGGTGCAGCTTAAGCTGATTGAACTTTTTGATATTAGCATAAAGTTTTACAGATGTAGTCACCATGCAAAAGACATGGACAATGAGGACGAAACTTATAAGCAAATAGCGAAGTACCACATGGACACTGCATATTGATATAACAGAAAATTATGAGGGATTGAAAGAGAAAATCTATTTTAAAAATCTTAAAACTTAAATAAACATATGTATATAAATAATTGCGAAATATGCAACAAATCAAAATATGACCGTAATCCAAAAACAGGGAAAGGCAACCTATACTATTACATTTTGCGATTGTATTACTTATATACTCTCTGCGCTCTCACCACGAATCGGTCTTGCCAATGAACTTTCGTCACTTCTCCCCAATTAAAACTTTAAAATCTCCAAAAGCTAACTTAATTTTATTATGGGTATTTGCAATATATTAGAAAATTATTATCGGCATGGCATTGGAGCAAAATGATGTTTGTGGCTCTGTACGCAGTGATGGTGTGTAAAAAGGATTTGTAGGACATCTGACCAAGAGTAATGCAAATACACATATGTACATGTATGTTCATTGCATTATTCACCAACAGGCATTATTTGCAAAAAGTTTGAATGTAATGAACACAATGAATTGTGGTTCAAACTGTTAACAAAACACAAGGTGGTCATTAAGGAGTGTCATTTATAAATTTCAGCATCTCTTTATACTTTTCGCCAAGCATTTCCCAGTACTAGAATCAGCAATAATTTTTTTTTCATAAAGATTTCTCCACTGTGATCGGACTCACATTGCTTTCTGGCAACGCTGATTCTTAAAGTATGCGATAAACACAACGTGCCTGTTTGAATGCTGAAACTAGACTGATTATAGTTGTTTACAGCTCTACAAGGAGTGTACACACGTACGTAACAGAAGAGTAAATGAAAAGGCGCCGCGCCCTACATTTGCCTTTCCCTGCATTAAAACCAAAATATTATATCATAGATACTCCATCGGACGTTACCCAAATTATACATTTGGATGTTTATACCATAAACACAATTTTTTAACATTTATAGATAAGTTCTCTTAACATGCCGTTGCAATATACTTAGAAGACAGGAATAGTACCACAGTAGTTGAAAAGGTAAGACAATTTCTATCCATTAAAAGCAAACCAAACAAAATAATTACGGATAACGAATTTAATTCAACAAATGTTAGGGATTTTCTAAGACAGTAGGGGATTGAGGTACATTTTACTAAACCTAACAATCATACAGGAAATACGGATGCTGAAAGATTGCATAGCACAATATCAGAAAAGTTTAGAGCATTAGAATCTGAAAATTCACCGCCTTTAAACTCAAGAACGAATATCTAAATGTGTAGAATGATACAATAAATCCACTCATGCTGTAGTTAAAGAAAAACCGTTAGATATCGTAGAAGGTATAGTTGACAAAGGGAAGACTATGAAAGAACAGATGATGGGGGCTATGTGAAAAATTATAAAACATGAATATGAGCTTAGATACATAAATTAAAACAACACGTATTAAACGAAAATGGTAATGGCATTAGCATCGCTAATCAAGCCAATCCAGGCAATCAATAGTTCAGACGAATTTGCCGAAATTAAATTAGATGATATGAAAATAATCTTAGAATATAATAAAATCATTCATATAATTGATATTCAACAGATAACAGAGGTAATCGATAATCTAGAAAAGGAGATAGGCCAATATCAATCTATCAAGAACAAAATACTTCTCGAGCACGAGTTAGAAAAATTCAAAATAAAAGCATAAACCTTACACCAAAACAGACCTAAAAGAGAAGCGACGATTACCGAATGGATATTTAAATATTATAGACGAAAATAATCACACAAAAAATTTAATAAAATATATATGTACGTAAATAAACATTTCAATCAAATATTGAACAAAATCAAGGCAACAATAGACACTGACAGAAGAAGTATCTCTAACCAGTTCAACATGATAAAGAAGAATGAAGATAAAATAATTAACGAGATATACTATTTAGATCAGATGTAGGCAATGTGTGTGAGCACAATTCACATGTATATAAATTCGCTCTTGAGAGTCACACGTATTTGTAGTTACTCACAAATCACAAAAATTGTGATTCACAATTCAGTCTATCACAAGCTTCCAACCAAGACGGTTGTTTGAGCGCTTGTTGAAAAAAATTATTTAAGGGTGGGGAGAATGCTCCTTTGTTTACAAAATTGTGAGAGACACACACAAACTCAAAATGTTGATGTGTTTGTGCCTATATCTAATTTAGATACTCTGCTCAAATTAAAAATTCTAATGGAGTCTATAAAACTTGCAAAATAACATAGTATCCGCAAAATTTAACGTAATGACTAGCAGCATTCTAACGGATAAGGAAATTAACGATTTTAAGATTAATTTTCACGATCTTCAGTATATGTAACTAAAAGCCAAAAAATACAAAGATGACCACATATTTGTAATAAAATTCCCAAAAGGCACAGTGACAGTTATGACACCGATCACCGACACAATTTTCACACAGTTAAATTTTAAACTACAAGAAGTTCTACACTACAACGGGAAAATTTATAAATATAAACAAACCCCTAATCTTAATGAAATAAAAATATCTAATTTATGTATATATAACAATAACTGTAAAAAAATAAGAGAATACAAAAAAGAAATAACAAATATAGAACTGGGTTAATACTTCTAAAGAATTCAAATGTAAGTATTGTCACTAGTAGTTGCGATGAAAGAAATCTTTCAATAAGCAAAATCTATCTATTTACATTTCATGATTGTAAAATAATAATAGATAATGAAACTTTTTAAATTCGGAAAAAAATAGACAATTTTGTTATCCCCTCAAAAAAGCAAATTGAATTTAACATCATAGAACATACATTTGCTGAAATAGTTGAATAGAAAATGTAAAAGAAATTAAAGAATTAAAACATCATAAAAAATATAGTAGTACATCAATTATAACAGTATTTATATTATTTTTCTTATTAATCATATTATTAACAACGGTGTGTACACAATAAAAATACAAGGAAAACTTGAACCAAAAATTCAGCAGAATTTTTACACAAAGGGGGAAGGAGTTACGTCAGATACAGCTCCGACTTCTCCCAAAATAAACGTTGACTGGCAGAACTAAAATCGCGCATTTGACACACTTATACAAATTAAGCATTTTTGTAAATTGTATTACAGGATGTTAATTTTCCCAACAGGCTATAGGTTCAAATCTGCGAAACTGCAAATTATTTTTTAATAAATGAACGTGATTACATTCTATTTATTCGGGGCTGTTCGGGAAATCACATTCACCACATATACGCGCCATTTTGACATTTTGCAATTCTATAATACTTTAAAGATGAGAATGCACGTAAACATATGTTTTAATTGCATACTAGAGATGTGGTTTTACAACAGGGAAAGGCAAATGCAGGGCGCGGCGCCTTTTCATTTACTCTTCTGTTACGTACGTGTGTACACGCATTGTAGAGCTGTAAACAACTTTAATCAGTCTAGTTTCAGCATTCAAACAGGCAGGTTGTGTTTATCGCATACTTTAAGAATCAGCGTTGCCAGAAAGCAATGTGAGTCCGATCACAGTTGAGAAATTTTATGAAAAAATGTTTGCTGATTCTAGTACAGGGAACATGAAGAGATGCGGAAAATTATGAATGGCATTCCCTTATGACCACCTGGTGTTTTGTTAACAATTTGAACCACAATTCATTGTGTTCATTACATTCAAACTTTTTGCAAATAATGCCTGTTGGTGAATAATGCAATGAAAAATATATATGTACGTATGTGTATTTGCATTACTCTTTGTCAAATGTCCTACAAAACCTTCTTATTTACACACCATCACTGCATACAGAGCCACAAACATCATTTTGCCTCAATGCCATGCCGATACTAATTTTCTAATATATTGCAAATACCCATAATAAAATTAAGTTAGTTTTTGGAGATTTTAAAGTTTTAATTGGGGAGAAGTGACGAAAGTTGACTGGCAATACCGATTCGTGGTGAGAGCGCAGAGAGTAATAAGTAATACAATCGCAAAATGTAATAGTATGGGTTGCCTTTCCCTGTTTTACAAAAACATATAATACTCTCACTTTGTAGGTATTCTAAAATACTCTTTTACCACTATTGCATGACGTTTGCGTTCGGCGGCAATTTTAGCGCGTAACAAGAAAATTTTTACAACAAAAGGAAATTTTTTGATAAAAATGTAAGTATTTACTGATAAATATTAAAGGGAAACGAATTTTTTAATTGTATTTGTATGCAGGTCTAAAAAACAAACATCGCCACAACAATTCCGTGCAATGGTTGATTTCATGATGGCACACCCCGATATTGGAAGAGGCTCAAGTCAACGAAGACCAGAAGAACAAAATAAATTATGGGAGGAGTTAAGTCAAAAACTTAATTCAATAAGTGTCCCAATTAGAGATGTCCCGGTATGGAAGAAGGTAACATAAAAAATTAAAACAAATTACATATTTAGAAAAAGTACTATGCAGTATACAAATTTATTTCAGGTTTGGAGAGACTATAAAGCCAATACAAAAAAGAAATTGGTAACAAATAAACAGCAAATGGAAGGAACAGGTGGTGGACCGAACAGAAGAATTCCAATAAATGATTTGGAGGAAGCTGTGTCTGAATTGTTAAGCTTAGAAACATCTGTTTCCGGAATACCAAATACAAATACATTTGGTATTATTGAAACATTCGAATCAATGTCTCCTACTGTTTCCATTGACTCAACTGTTGAAAACATTTTGCTGGACGACGCCATCACAGTACATGACAGTTTTTCCATAAAAGCAACGAACAGAGCGAAAAAGAGAAGAGTTGAACAGCCAAACCTACTGCAGCAACAAATAGATCTCCAAAAGTCATTTTACGAAAATTATATTGCCATCAAAAAAGAAGAATTAAGTTATTTAAAACAAATTGCTGATGGTATTCAGTTATTGAAAAAGTAGGCATGTATGCTGTTTAAAAATGTATCTTAGATATGTATCTTAGATACATATCGTTAAAGAAAATGATATCCACCATTTTAACGATTTTAAAGGATAAGCAAAAAACAGGTTTAAATTAAAAATATATTGGCAATTACAATACCACAAAAATTTTCAATATCTATGAATGTAAAAGAATCAACAAATTTATTTCTGCAAACCAAATTTTGTAACAACTATCGCAATACTTTTCACTAAAAAAATGTTGTCTTCTCCTGTGAAATTGTTAAAATGTTGGATAGAGCATTTTAAATTTTGTGTGATTATATTTAAGTTTACGTTAATGCAATGAAATGATCTCGCATTACTTGCGAATATTTTAGGCCCAGCCTTTTGTTAGCTTTATCTACAAATGAATAACTTTAAAAACATACTTAGTTTCGCATTTAAAATTTATTTGAATTTGTTGTTAACCAACCTTGTGTTCAATTATACTACATATTTATGTAAATGTGTATAAATAATTTTTTTGATGTGTTAACATCTATACGCGCGCCTCTAGGGCAGTAAACTATCAGTTTCAATACATACGCAAGTGTAAGTGTAAGACTTTGTTTGTTTGTTGTTGTTGCTTGGTTCGGTTTTGTCTTCTGCATAGCAAAGAGAATAGTGACGTGTTTATACGTACATACATATATAAAAATGAGATAGCAAGACAGCAACGTATGTAGCTTATGTACAAACATAACAATGTATGTATGTACATTTGTTTGTTGCTTTGCATTCTCTTTGTTTTTGTGGGTTTAATATAAAATAAATAAACAAAAAGGTGTTAACACATAGCCCGTGAGTTCGAACACTCATTAATTTTTTATTAGAATTAAACATCATGCATACATATAAGTATGCAACATTTTTGTACTTTAATTAAATGAAATACATTTTTATTTGTTTTGTTGAAAATTCATAAATCTAATTTATTTGAATTTGTTGTTTACTAACCTTATGTTCAATTATACCACATACAGATGTATAAATAAAATTTTAATTATTTAGAATTAAATATCATATAAGTATACAAATTTTTGTACTTTAATTAAATGGAATACTAAGTCTAATTTATTTGAAGTTTTTAAAAAGTATTTAAAATATCATTTCTTATTGAAATTGCTTCATTGGAGAGACTTTCGTAAACATTTTCATCTGTGTAAAATGGTTCGGAATCTGATATATCTGCAATGTTATCTATATGTTCATCAGGTCGTGCGAAATGAATTCTTATGTTATGCAAAGCACAACTCTTTCGCCCGTAAGACATCTGAAGCAATTTTTCAAAATTCCGATTGTCCTTTCTATACAGTTTCTGGCTTTAGAATGTGAAAAGTTGAATATTGATTCTCTGCTACCAACAGTTGGTGACCTGGTAATAAGATTTTTTTACTTATTAATTGTTTTATTTTTTATGGAGAAAATAAGTGAGAAAATCTTACCTGTAAGGTGTTAATAGCCACGGCTCTAGTGGATATCCAGCGTCTCCCAAAATGCGTGAATTGTCCCCGTGATGGTATTTATTTTCAAAGTACTTTCTAATAGTTGAAAGTTTCCAAACATGTGCGTCATGACAACTTCCTGGAAATGTCGCATTTACAAAGCGTATTCTATTCAAATGATCGCATCCCTTAAAAGGAAAGAAATCTATTTTTAGCTTTTTGGCACAAAATTTTGCAAATATGTGTGGTAATTTTGCTGATTAAGTTTACTTACCAGCATAACATTTAGGCTGTGATAACCTTTTCTATTGTAGTGCAAATGACGATCATTGCCTGGTGTGGAAATTTTGATGTGAGTTCCATCAACGGCCATTATAGCGCCTGGCATGGAAGATTTCTGAAAGAAGTACATTCGCGCATTTTCTTTTGTTTGTTCATCCATTGCTATTGATATCCATTTGTGGCATAAGTTTCTTTCTATTGCAACTAAAACTTCCGACAAAACTTTTAAAACTGTTGATTGAGAAACACATAGTTGCCAGTCCTTGCCTACACTGTTTTGATAATTTCCTTCAGCAAAAAACCGCAATGATGCTGCCACCTTGTCCTTGGTAGTTAAACATCCCAGCCGCGATTCTGGTTTGATTTTGCCATCTACTTCTTTCAAAATGTATTCAAAGGCGTCCTTGTTTAATCTAAAATTTTTCCTGAAACTGTTCGGAAATATAAAAGTTTAAATTGCTTGTAAATAGATATATACATATGCACGTACCTGGTATCGCTCATTGAAAATATGTCCATTGACTCATTTCTCAAGTTCTTAAGAACACCTCTTAAATTTCCATTATAATAGGGAATCCAATGGAATCCATAATTTAAATTTTTACTAAAAAGATTTACTTTAAACACACAGACTGAAAATATTTTGCAAGTCAGCTGTAAGCAGCGGTAAGTCATCACAAGTATTTTAGAATGTATCGAAAATAGAACGTCGAAAGTGAAAAGTCACCGTCGTTGAAGTGAAATGTGTATTTCCGAATAGCCCTGATTATTTTTGAGAGTGGAATATTAAGAATATTTTTCATAGTCATTAAACCAGCAGAACGGATCAGTACTGATTTCGAGGCCGCTACGCCATCTCATCAGCGTTCTTTGTTCAATTTTTCCACTGTTTCAAGTGGTGCTAGTTAGTAGTAATATCAACTATTTAACCAATGTTTTTAACGAAAATTGAATATGAGAAGTTCCCACATTCATACTTTCAAGTTATTACCTTTTTGGTTAGTACGAAATTCCCCAACCCTGACGATTAATATTCCCAATATTCCATGTATGTCTTTCGCTTTTTCCAGAGCCATCGGCTGCTGATATCTAAAGCTTTTCGTTATTTATGTTCAAGGAATTGCATTTTTTATTATCAACAAAAGCCACTGAACCTTTTGTTAACAACCTGGTTATAAAACAAACAAAAACAATATAATAAAATAGATTAAGCATCTTTATTTTAAAACCAATTTTACAAAAAAACAAAATATAGACCAAGCATTTTTAATTTTAAGAATCAATTTTATGTTAAAATATTGAGTAGTTGTAAATCAGAATTCAATAAAGCAAGTTAAAAAAAACTCAAAACCAAAGTTTTGTTTTTTTTTTTATAACGGCACATTTCATTGAATTTAAGTCGCGTGGCAGTAGTTCGAACTAGCAGCAAACAAATGAAGCGAGTTATTCCTCGATTAGCTCTGAGCTAGTTTAAAGGCTGAGGATGTTCACCGCAGTCCGACCGTGCAGTTGTTTGCATCGAATTGCTTTACTTACATATATTTACATAAGTTTGTAGCTAAATGAGTATATCAAGGTGTATTAGTTTTAGAAGGTGACATCGTAACTACAACAATGTAACACTACAAAAAGCAACAGGAATTTTGTTTTTGCAAAAAACTACTCGATGTCAAAAGCAGACTACAGTGAAACATTTTCTTTTTAAAAATTCAGTTTTTACAAAGTTAACACTTTTTCAGAAATAAAACACTTAAAGAAAACATCCTTTAATCGATATACTTTTTTATAAATCTGTTACCAAAGGCACAATATCAAGAAAATTTGTATTTGTATGTTGAAATACTTTACAAAGTAAATTTGCAAAGTATTTGGTGCACAGATGCCGACGGAGTGACTTAGACCATATGCCGGCAATGTTATTAACCCGTATTTTCTTCCGTTACTGTGACTGACTGTACACGACCTATGCCTTCACATAGGAAGTAGCAACGTAGTTAACCACGGAATATTCCTCAGAAGAACTGTAAAACTATACAGTTATCTGAGGTGTTGAAATTAACTAGTGCGAGTGAGACGCAAAACTGTCGAAAGAGAATAAACAATCAGTGGTCTGGCTGCACTTAAAAAATAATTGCCAACGAGGCTTGATGTTAACTGTCTCAGAGCTGCTTTGCGACTGACCAAGAAAATTTTTTGTTCAAATTATGTACATATTTACTAGCGATGTACAAAAAAGTTTGACAACTAGTGTATGCAAACAGCAGAAATGGCAACTTAGCGTTTTCCGCGCTAGATTTAGCGCCTTTTAATGGCCCAAAAAGGGTATTTTTATTCTTTAGCGCCTTCTTTATATGCAACCGTCCTTATTTCAACCTTTTTTTCTATTGTATGAATAGCGAGCCAAATATATTCACATTATAATTTGGTTGAAGCTTCTGTAAAAAGTAAATTTAAAGCTACCAATAATAAAAAATATTGGAAAAACGTTCACATGTACTTAAGTATAAAATTCAAACCAAATAAGTTTGACTTAGGTACGATGGAACAAAAAATTCAGAAAAATGGGACATGAAGAACAATAATCAAACGGTAACACGGGTATTATAACAATAACATGTCAACATCAGGTTGATACAGTTCTCGTATTCTTTTTCACAATAAAATTTGTATAAATAGGAACTGTTATCAAATTCAACTAAGCCACCTAATAAGTGGTGACAAACACAATACACATGAGCACTGATGATGAAAGGGTTGCGTCTTTCGAAAACAGCTGTTCTGCTCTGCTGTGCAAGTTGAATAAAACTGATGTTGACTTTCCTTTGTGCCTTGGAATATTTATCATGTCTTTCTGAGATTTAAAAACAAATTTCGAACAATTAGCCTATGAATCTTAATTCAATTTAATACAAATTTAAAAAAGTTTTCATAAAGAAATGAAGTTTATTATTTAGACTATTTTTAAAAAGGCTTGTTTGGAAAATAGCTTCGAAGGATTTGGTAAATAAATAACTTCTATTCGACATATTGTCTCAGTTAATATTAGTGCTTTTTGTCTGATATGTGGTCAAGTATGTTTAAATGCCTACATTTGTGTTAGAAGCACTAATATTAATAAAATAATAACCAAACACAGCTGCATAATGACCTAGACGTTATCATAAGTAGGAGTTCCTAGCAGACGTACCCAGAAAATAATGTTTTATCTATATTTAAATACGAATTCATTAAAACCGGGTTCTACTGTGCCTTTAATTTTAATAAGGTTTAACTCATCCTTGTTGAAAGCCTTTGTGTTTTCAACAATTGAACCGGTAACCGTAATAAGTGTTGTTGGACCATTTCGGCAAATTATAATATACATTTTTTCACTTACTTTCTGGATACCAAATCTTACACTTCGTGTAATTCTTCGCTATCAAGTTGTATAACCTTTACAAGGTAACTATATTTCTATTTATAAATAAAGTGGGATAATTATTGTCTCCATATTTGAATCTTGAATTTTAAATCCTTGCGTTTTATTTTTCTTTTATGAAATTTAACATCTAATCGGATATACGCCGAAACATTGGTCCTTCGAACCGGATTTTTTTTTAAATCTTGGACCAGCATTCAGGGATGACCCCTATATATGCAATGCATTGCGCCGGAACTGAAAACGATGGGATAGTATTGAGGGGCAGATTAGGAAATATGAGAAGATGACAGTTTTTTTGTAGCTATGTCAATCTTTTACTACGCCGGCTAATTTTTGCTACAGGGCCGACGAAGGTGGGTGCTGTTACTCTGCTTTTAGTACATGATAGTGTCAGTCGCTGCCAATTATGTTCAATGACCAGTGACTATGCCTTCATCAATGAAACAGGCTGGCAACAACTAACACAACCACGCACTAATGCTGATCAGAAGAATTCAACACAATATTTCATGACAGCGCGGGCCTAAACTCAGGACCCTCCGCTTCATGGTCTCGTGTTCTTCAGCTCGAACTCTAATCGACAAGTTTTTCATCTCTCACAGAATTCGTCTGTGTTGTTGGGAACTGCCAGTATCTCCATTATTTGCCATGATGCCACGTATTCGGCAAGGGACTTAATAGATCCAGCATCTGAAGCTTCATTCATATCTGAACATTTGCGAAATCAACTGCGACTTCCGTCACATTCTACGAATGTAAGGATTTCCGGTGTTAACAGGGAAGTTTCCACCATATCGAAGATGATTTGTAATATTAGAGTGGGGTCACCATTAGATCACCAAATTAATCTTGAAACTTGTGCTTTAGTTTTACCTAACATATCGGGCAATTTGCCTTCATTTATTTGTCCTTCGGATATTAGAAGAGTTGCCGAATTTGGAATTAGCTGATTGCAATTTTTATAGAAGTAGGCCGGGAGATTTGTTACTCGGCGCGGATTTATATCCTCAGATCATTCTTGAAGAGGTTCGACGAAATATTGGCGGATCGTTAATGGCCCAGAGCATTATTTTCGTGTGGATTTTAACGGGTGCAGTTGAAAATTCAAGGAATGATTCAATTAAGGTTTTTACCACTGCTGTAACTTTTACTGAAGAGGATAATTTAAACCAAAATCGTTTGAAATTTTGGGAGTTGCAGGAAACTCCGAAGAGGAAAATTTTATCGCCTTCTGATAAAATTTGTGAGGAATTGTATAAGAGAAGCACGACTAGGGATTCCACTGGTAGATACATTGTATCGTTACCCTTTAGACCAGAATTTCCTCTTGATATATGTTTAGGAATATCCAGAACTAGTGCCTTCAAACAATTAATGAGAATAGTCTTCCCTTTCAAAGAAACCGGAAATTAGGAGTATGTACGACGATGTATTAATGGATTATTTGCAGTTAGATCATATGCGAGTTGTGAAATCCTATATCAATCTGTCACAGGATCATGCTATTTGCCACATCACCCAGTGATTAAACCGGAGAGGAAAATAGCTAAACTTAGGGTTGTTTTTAATGCTTCAAATACAACTTCGAGTCGTGACAGTCTAAATGATTGTCTGTTTATAGGACCTACATTGCAAGCTGATTTGGTAAATTTGATTTTACGTTGGAGGTTGTTTAGGTTTCTTTTTAATTGTGACTGTTTGCTTTTGTAAGCCTTTTTACAGAATCCTTTAAGATTAAAATCAATTTCTTATTTTCGTTACGAACAAAAGTGATCTATTTCATTCAACAGAATTTAAGCGAATAATAAAATCATTACAGCAAAAGGCGACCGAAAGTTACAAAAAAACTTCATTATCATGAATATTAGCTTCATTATGAAGAATGCAGTTACAATAATTTATAATTAATATTTTTGACTGCAAGTTTGTTATTGCCAGCAAATATGCAAATCTAAAGTGCTTTACCATATATACACATTTCGCTACAAATTTACACAAATATATGTAAGGCAATAAGCAGTACGAAAATTAATTTAAACAACTGCAGGGCCGGAGCTGCGGTGAACATCCTCCCCCCGTTTTAGGCTTCCGGCTTTCAACTGCTCGTTCTCTATTGGCAGTACAGCTAACTTTGCAACAGCACGCTTCACTGCGACGCGAGCTACTCCATCTTCTCCATATGACATTGAAGAGGTGAAAGATTTTCGTCTCTTAGTAATACCATATCACCCTTTGCAATATTTGCGGAACTGGCTCGCCATTCAGACCGCTCTTGCAGGAGAGTAAGATACGCTGTGCTCCACCTTTTCCAGAACGTTTGTTGCATAAACAAAATTTGTTGTCACCTATTTAAACGAGATATATTTACATCAGCTATATCGAGTTCAATGATTGAAGTTAATGGTGATAACATCTAGATCGGGAATTCAAAATGGCTAATACTTGACACACCAGTGTCCGCAACTCATCAAATGAAAGTACTGAATGGCCCAAAACTCGCTTAAAATTATATTTTGCCGCCTTTACTGCTGCCTCCCAGAGGCCACCAAAATGTGGTGAGCGAGGCGGGATAAATTTCTAATAAATACCATCATTTAGACAGTGTTGATACACACTATCTGAATAAGATTGAATTGTAAATAGTTGCTTCAACTCTGGTAGCTCGTTTTTTTTGCACCAAAAAAGTTTGTGGCGTTGTCAGACCAAATTGTGTGCGGCTTTCCTCTGATCGTGTTGAAAAGGACGGTGCATTTCGAATGGCAACCCTAGTCTTTAATTTACATTTATCTTTTATTCATCAATTCCTTTTTATTACTTTCTTATATTGCACATTATTTTTAAGTCAGTCATGTTTGAACTCTAATAAAAAGAACATTAAATTCTAACAGATCGAAATAAAGCGTTTTAGTGCTGATAAAAATGCTGGTGTTGAAACAAGCTCCATGTGCGAAGCCTTCGTTGAGAAGCATATAAAAATGCAAACGTAGCATTTTATTGGTGGACGTTTTTTTAAGCCAGATTTGTAATGAAATGGCAACAGAAATCGTTGCCAGTAGAGTAAAACGCTCTGCACTGTAGTACATGTTCACGGGTTAAGTTTCCATGATATGTTGTGCGTACTTCGGTCTCAATCGGAAACACCGAATACATTTTGAAATTACTTCACTTACAGTTTCCCGTACAACAAGGGGCCAATACTGCAATCGAATTGTAGAAAGTAAACTCTGCGGGCCAGCATGCAAAAGGTTTTGGTGAAAACCCATTACCAATGCACGAGTAAAGGTGTGAAGTTTCGGTAATACTATGGGATGCTTTGCTTCAAAGCTTAAATATGCGTTTTCGAGTCTTGCTCCGACACGAATAAGATTTGTAGTCTATAAATGGCGCTAATGGATAAAGTTTGATTGATGAAGATACTTGCTTATTTGCCTTTAAAGCATTATATTCAGCTGACAAATGTATTTGTTGTGTATTACGTACTAAATACGTACTAAATGTACTAAATACGTACCAAATGTATACCCATTTTTAATTCGAATGGAGTTAATGGGCCTGATTTAATTTCCTGACGTAATGAAAATCTCAAAACTACGAATTTATAAACATAACCAAAAATACGCTGCATTTGAGAAAAGGAATTATGATATTTGCAATTAACTAACCAATCATTTACTGGAGCAACTAGAAAGACAGTACGTTTTCTTGCAGGCAAATCAGTCATGCATTTTAGAAGTTTTGGCCAAGTTGTGCTGTCGCCTTTTAAGAAACTCGGACCATTTTTCCAAAGCTTTGATGAACGAAGCTCTTCTTTATATCTGTAGGGACGTGATGCCAAATCATCCAATCTGTAAGATTTTAGATGCGACTAACTCTGTTTGCTACAAAGACGTTAAAATTTAATGATTCTTCACGTAACCACGATAATACTACCATGGAGTCTGACCAGCAATGAATTTCATATTGTGTTGGATATGACTTTACAACAGTATTCGCTAATTCCGCTAACAAAAAAGCTGCCGATAGCTCTAATTTTGGAATGGTGATTGTTCTTAATGGTGCTACTCTCGACTTGGAACATAGTAGGTTGACTCTGACAAGTTCTCCGATCTCACTACGTACGTAGACACACGCACCATATGCCACTAAGCTTGCATCGCAAAATGCATATATTTGCACTAGAGCATTTGATATTTGAACAAACCGAGGAAATGCTGAGGTGTGTACCTTCGATAGTTTTGAAATAAAGTCAACCCATGCCGAATGTAGTGACTGCGGAAGACTTTCATCCCAATTTAAATTATGTTTATGTTTATATATAGAACGTTTAGATATTATGTTGCTACTTGGCGATACCAAAAATGAAATGGTCAGACTTTGAGTTCCATACTAGACCCAAAGTTTTCGTTATGTCAGTTCCATCAAGGAATTTAAAAAAATTTTCACAATCAGCTGATGAGACACCCTCTAAAGCTGTGGCTTCGTTAGAACACCACTTACGAATAAGAAAATTGCCCGCTTTACGTAACTCGGTAACTTGGTGTCGAATCTCCTTTACCTAATCAACGGAGTCTCCTCCAGAGATCATGTCATCAACATAAAAATCTCTTCTTACAATATTCGCAGCCATTGGAAACTTATTTTCTTCGTCAAATGTGAGTTGATTCATAGCGCGAATGGCTAAGAATACCTCAGGTTTTGAGCCATATGTAACCGTATTCAGCTTGTAAGTTTTAATTTCCTCATTTGGGTTTTTTCTCCACAACATACATACACTGCAGGTAGTCATCTGGATGAGATACTTTAACGCATCGATACATTTTGCAGATGTCGCCCGTAAACACTACATTGACTAAATGAAAACGCAAAATAATATTAAAAAGTTTGGATTGGATTGTATTGTGGGGCCAGTATAAAGTATATCATTTAACGAAAGGCCTGATGACGTTTTCGCCGATCCATCAAAAACTACCCGCAATTTTGTAGTTGTGCTGTTTTCTTTTCTTACAACATCGAGCCACACACAATACGAAAAATAGACTAGCTCGAATCAAAATATCTATACGTTCATGCTTATAAAATAAGGGATCTGCCAATTTCAGATTTTGTGGAATATTCCAATTGCATATACTACCGCTTACAATGGGTTTGTACTCTGTTATGGAGGGAACTATTTCCATTTTGAGACTTCACTGTAACATCAACAAACTTGTCAGCTGCGAACGCATTATCACCTATACTGGAAAAAGTTATAATCCTTTTTTTGTCTGCAATTGAAGCGGTTTTGCGAAACGAGTTGTTATAAAATTTAGCTGAGAGGCTGAATCCAAAATAGAACCGCAAGGCGAAAATGAGCCAGATGAATTCTTTATTAATACAATTGCCGTAGCTAACAAAACATCTATACATGGCTCATGCACTGTAGATGCGATAGAGGCTGATGAAGAAACAAGTGCTGACTGTGATGTTAACGTTTCCTTTGTCTCTGCTATTGTCTCAGTTATCGAATAATTAGCTGGAGAACACTTGCGTATGCCATAAATGTGCAATAACGACAGTGTCCAGCTTTGCAATCTTTCATCATGTGCCCCTTTCTCAAGTAATTCAAACAAAGCTGCAATCTTTTGACTTCTTTAAAACGAAAACTTGAGGAAAGTTTCTCGAACCGTGAACATTTTGCTATTAAATTATCCTTGGCAGTGTAAAACGTACATAAAACCAATGTAAAATAGCTCTGTAGCCTCATCATAATTGGCATCAGCTGGCTCTAATGATGATATCGTATCCAACGCGGCACCTTTCAAGCAGGCACGAAGATGCTGAAACTTTTCAACCTTTGATATGTTATCTTTGCCAATAACCGTGCAAAACAGAGAAGAAATCAGACCATTCAAGGTAAGATCCTGAAAACGAAGGTATTTTTAGTTCTGGCAAAGAGTGCGAGTCCTTTATCTAAGGAAAACTGACGAAATGTTGATGTTGTTGTACCGTTTTCCTTACGATGTTTAATTGACGAGTCAGCTTAGCCTTCACATCAAAATAAATGTTCATAAACTTGCTTCGGGTTTCGCTATGAATAGTACTATTGTGCATTTCTTCTAAAATGGTCTGTGCTTGATCAAAAGCACTGTTGAGATTCTCGACGAATTCGAGACGAACTAAGAGATCATCAGCATCATACTATTTCAACTGCACTGAGCTTAATACGATATTTAAATTGTGTAGCTGACTGGAGATACCGATGACCTTACTTTGGCATGTCGATAACTGCCCATTAACAACGGAAATATCTTCCTGACTTTCAGTCATAATTAGATTATGTTTAATATCAATAGAACCGAACGGAACTATTACCATATTTTAAATATCGATCACGTCGGGGTCACCAATGTTTGCTTATGTAAGCCTTTTTACAGAATCCTTTAAGATTAAAATCAATTTCTTATTTTCGTTAAGAACAAAAAAGTGATCTATTTTATTCAACAGAATTTAAGCGAATAATAAAATCATTACAGCAAAAGGCAACCGAAAGTTACAAAAAAAAATCTTCATTATCGTGAATATTAATTTCATTACGAAGAATACAGTTACAATAATTTATAATCAATATTTTTGACTGCAATTTTGTTATTCCCAGCAAATCTTAAGTGCTTTACCATATATCACATTTCGCTACAAATTTACATAAATGTATGTAAAGTAATAAGCAGTATGCAAATTAATTTAAACAACTGCCGGGCCGGACCTGCGGTGAACAGTGACATTACCAAGATGTATAGGCAAATTCGTGTCCATTCTTCCCACTCCTTATCAACGAATTCTTTATAGATCATCTGAGGGTAACGTGATTGATTACGAGTTGCAGACCGTAACTTTTGGATTAAATTGCGCACCGTACTTCGCAATCAGAGCTTTGTGGCAGTTGGCAGATGATTGTGAGGAGGAATTTCCGATGGCTGCAGAAATTTTAAGGAAAGGCATGTACGTTGATGATGTACTCACTGGAGCTCATGAAGTGTCGGTGGCGGTGATGGCCAGAGATCAATTAACTGCTGCTTTATTATCAGCTGGGTTCGAATTACGTAAATAGACAATGAAGCTTCTATTTTGAAGCGGTTGCCTATTGATCACTTAGTAGATTCAAAAGTTTTGGCTTTTGAAGAATCTAGCTGGTCGAAGACATTAGGTATATTTTGGAACGCCCAATTGGATCCTTTCGTTTTTAAAGTTTTTCCTTTAGAGACAAGGGCGACATATACGAGAGGAGAGGTATTGTCGAGTATAACTAAGTTTTATGACATGGTTGGTTGGCTCAACCCGGTAATTATTGAAGCCAAGATTATAATGCAACGCATTTGGCTTTATAACATTGATTGGGATGATTCTCTTCCGTCGTCGACAGAATAGGAGTGGTTACAGTTTATTGAATCTTTTAATCAATTACATTTTATTATGGTGCCCAGGTGGGTACATTATTGCAAGGGGCTGCAATATATTCGCACCGAGAACCTCAGATAGAAAGATTTACACTCACTTATTATCCTCCACAACAAAGGTAGCGCCGATCAAATCAATATCCTTACCCTGCCGTGAATTATGTGGAGCTGTTTTGGTATCGGATCTGCTGAGAAATATTCTCTTGGAAATTGAGATTGCAATTAGGCATGTTTATTGTTGGACAGATTCCACGATTGTGTTAGCTTGGTTACGGAAGACGCCATCTGTGTGGACTACTTTTGTAGTAAATAGGACACTGGTAATCATAATTGGTTTCCTGTTCGTTGGGAAGATGACTTTATCGAAAAGTGAGCTCTGGTGGCACGGCTCTTCATGGCTGGCAGAAGATAAAAATTATCGGAAGATAAAAGTGCATGCTTAATTTTTTTTTCGAAATTTTAAGATATTTTAGACAACTTCAGTGTTTGCTGGGATCAAGTCGTGTTTTTTGTCAGCTCCAATAAATCACCTGTAAAGTCTGTACTCAAAGTGTAAATACCTGCATAAATCGTTAGATCGTGCGAAGCGGCTTATAAGTATCAAGTTGCGCTGTTGTTTTCCTCCACAAAAAAGTGATTTTATAAGTTAATTGAAATTTAATTTCTTTTATTATTTCACTGGAAGTTTGGTTGTTTGTGCTTGTTGCATAAAATTACTCAAAGCAAGACGAACTAAATAGAGAGATAATATAAAAGCAAATATCTACAGCTGTTTCATTCTATCATAATACTGGCAATACTGCACGACAGTTGAAATATAACAGCTTATTCACTGCTATACCCCTCGTTGTTAATTGTAAACTGCATTACCATTTATCACTACCCAGTGAGCAAAAGTAATTGCATCGGATTATTTATAAAAACTAAAAATTATATACATATATTTGATTGTTTCATCGTTAATTCCCAAGATATGCCATCTTAAAAAAGGGATGTACTTTAGAAGGATCGGATGATAGAATGATAATCTGTTGGTTATGTCACGGTTCATACCATTTTAAGTGCGCTGGTATTTCTGGCTTAGTGGGCGAGTCAATAGCAAAAAACAACAATGTTCATTGGCGTTGTAATAGTTGCCAGAAAGTCAGTGTTGAATTTTTTAAATTCTTCCAGAGCACTAAAAACAATTTCTTGCAAATCCAGAACAACCTTGGCTATTTAACTGAACAAATTAATGAATATGGAAAACTTTCTAGTGACTTTAAAACTTTAGATAGTTTACAATCACCATCCACAATTCGCCGCAAAAGCCCCAGATTGTTGAATAAAGATAACAATACGATTAATGACGGATCCAGTTTAGCAAAAAATTCTCCTCCTAGAACAACTATGCCTAATGCCTCTGATAATGTTGGCAACATTATTCAAGTCAACGATATGAATAATGATCTGAGCTACTCATCAACGGCCGTGCCTTTAAATAATGCTTCAAAATATCTAAGCCCCGGTCAATTAAGTAATTTTGATGTCTCAACTCCAGTCCCTTTAACCTCAATAGCGAGCTCGTCTACAGTTCTTAATCAAAATATAACTGATACGTCAACAGCCCCAAGGGAGTTGCGTACGATTCCTCCGAAAAAAACCATATTTGCTACACGTTTCGCATCGGATACAAAAGCTGAAGATATGAAATGGTATATTCAAAGGAAATTTGAAAATTGCTCACCAGAGGATATTCTCGTATTTAAAATAAACTCTAGAAATAGAGCATCATTCAAAATAATTGTTCCGGAGGTACTGTTTCAGCAAATTGTTAGTCAAGAGTTTTGGCCTAAGAATGCTTTAGTACGTGAATTCATTTATAAAGATGATAATAATGCTCGCTTGCCTAATTTAGTGCATCCCAACCCAAAAAACTAATATCTATTTTATACCAAAATGTCAGAGGCATTAATTCAAAATTGTCATCGATTTACCGTAACAGCTTTGGATATGACAACGATATTATAGCATTCACTGAAACCTGGCTTAATAGTAAAATTAATAATACCGAAATTATGTGTTCCAGATACCAAATTTTCAGAAAAGATAGAGAAAGTTGTCAAACAGCCAATAATATTGTAAAAAAATCGGGTGGTGGTGTTTTAATTGCTGTCTCAAAAAACTAATCAGCCCAATTCTTAAAACTCCCAGGGAAATGAATTCCCAGGGAATAAGTTTTTCCCAAAAATAAAATCCTCCAATTCTGAACAGTCTGGGAAGGGAGAGAGAATTCGAAACATTCGAAGTCAGCTGTTTTACTTCTTTTATCTAATGTTTACAAAAATTTTTTTGCAAATTTACCAATTTAATTTTATAAATTTTAAAAGTAAAAGTGTTTGGAGTGAAAAAAGAGGTTAGAGAAAAGAATAATGTTTAGTGCGGCATGTATAATGATAGCTGAAGAAGAAAACGATGAAAGTGAAGTGCTGGACAAGAATGAACAGAGGTTAGCAAGAAAAATATTACGTGATGCCACCAACCCACTTGAGCTACCGCAAACTTTGTAAGTAGATTCCTTACAAAGTACTATAATTGAATAAAAAAATGTTGTTTAGATTTGAAAAATATTACAGGGTAAATAAACCAGCCTTTATTTACCTTTTGGATATGTTCAGAGCACATATTCCACAAAAGAGGCAATCAGTTGCAGTTTCCCCACTCGTAAAGTTAAGTGCGACGCTTCGCTTTATGGCCGAAGGTGGGTACCAAACGGGTGTGGGGAAGGACTCTGATGTGTCTGTGGCACAAAGCACCTTCAGTAAAATTTTGACAGAAATTATAAATATATTTGAGGAGCATCTATGTCAAAGGTGGATAACTTTTTGCAAAACAGAGGATGAAAAGCGTAAAATTGCATTAAATTTTTATATAAAGCATGGTATTCCAAGCGTTATAGGATGCGTTGACGGAACGCATGTCCGAATTGTTGCTCCGTCTAATAATAAGCACCTATACTATAACAGGAAGGGGTACTACAGCTTGAATGTAATGCTGGTAAATGAATTTTGTCAAAAATATGTTAACACAAATTCTAAAACAATAAAAAATTACAGGTCTGTGACCATGAGCTGAGGATTCAGTACGTAGATGCCTCTCATCCTGGAGCGTGTCACGACTCTTTTATTTGGAACACCAGTGAGTTAAGAGCTCATCTTGAGCAAGAATACCTCAGAAACGGTAGCAATTATTGGCTCCTGGGTAAGGTTTTAAATATTAACAAAACAATATTGAAATATTAATAGATATATATTTTTTTACTAGGAGACGCAGGTTATTCATTAGAACCATGGCTTATAACCCCTCACAGATGTCCGCAAGATGGGTCTGTTGAAATAAAATTCAACGAAATTCATTCCAAGTGTCGTAACGTTATTGAGCGTACAAATGGTGTCCTGAAAAACAGATGGCGATGCCTTCTTGGAGCTAGAGAATTATACTATGCTCCAGAAAAGGCAGCTAAAATAACAAACGTTTGCTGTGCATTGCATAACGTTTGCATTTATTTCAAATGCAATATGGAAGTTTACGATGAAGAAAATGTAGAAACTCTCAGCGTTCAAGACGATTATGAAATATCCTTAGCCTCTCCCCAGTATTTGGCCGTTGCCCAAAATATTAGAAATAATATAGGAAACAATTTGTGAATTTTATTTGCCTTAACTTGAGATTAGTTTTCTTTTAAATTTCAGAATATAAAAATAATACCACGTTTTTTTAATATTGTTAATTTAAAAAATAAACATCACATTTTATTCATTGTTCATCATATTTTATAAAAAAAAACTTAAAGCTAAATAAATAAAAAATTAAAATGACTTCATAAATCTTATATGCATTTTTTTAATTAGAAAAAGGAATAAATAACAGGTACTTGATGGCGTACAATTAAATTCAGTGCATAAGCTCTTGTAGCTCCAAAAGACGACGGTTTTTTTCAATTTTGTCCTCGATTTCTCTCAGCCTCAATTTCTCCATCACCAAGTTGTGACGTTTGATCTCTTCCAGCTCTGCCTTCTTTAAATCATAAAGGTGATCAATAGAGCGATATATTTTTTTGGTGCTCTGAAGTTGCTCCTTCATCACCTCCAGCATTTCTTTTTGAATACCAATCTCCTCTTTGAGAATGTCGGTAGTTAATGTTTGTTTTGGCTTTTGCTTAAATTTATTTACCGGTGCTTTTGACGGTGTTTCTGTGTCACTCAGTAACAATGCCAAAACTTCGCTAGGATCCTCTTTGGGGTCCATCTTCAACTTTTTAGCAGGTGGTTTTTGGGGCGTTTCTTCATTATCGACACCACTGCTTTTAGGCTCATCATCGGGTGTGGAATCCAACAATATTTCTAGCGTTTTTTCTACACCAGATGCGCCTAACCCGAATTTTTTAGAAACGCCCTCCACAGAGTCTTTCATACAAATCAGATTATAAATAATTTCCTCATTTGCAGAAAACCCCTGCTCCATATTTGGGCCTCCACCAGTTGCCCGAGAAAATTTTAAATTTTGTGCTGCCTTATGGCGAACATACTTCTTTTGGTCGCACCAAACCTGAAAAATAAATTTATCATTTGCTGCTATGAAAGGAAAATTTATTGCCCCTTAATAATTCATACCTTTTTCCAATCGGCGATACTTTTAAGTGGTGGCCCAGCTGCGTTTAATTCCGCCTCTAAATTGCGCCATATTGCATTTAAGTCATCTTTGTTTCCTTTAAACCATCCCCGGGCAACATCTGGGTGGGACTGCATTGCATCTATAAGGATCTCCATCTGTTTCTTATTTGTTGTTTTTGACCTAAAAATATGAACAAATTGAGATATTTATAAAATTTTTAATGAAAATTTTAAATTACTTACATTTTTTGGCACAATCCTCTTCAAATTTTTGGCGGAATTATTCCCAAAATTTTTCATCATTTTCCCTCTTTTTATGACATTCGTAATAGCTACTTTTTTCCCGGGGAAGAGTTTCCCAGTTTCGAAGTTTGTTTAGAATAGGAGGAAAGTAAAATCTCCCAGGGAGAATTGTTTTAGAATAGCTTATTTGGGAAAAGAGAAAAAACTCCCAGAAAGTTTCTGTTTAGAATTGGGCTGAATATCTATTTTATACCATAGCATTCACTGAAACCTGGCTTAATAGCATTCACTGAAACCTGGCTTAATAGCATTCACTGAAACCTGGCTTAATAATACCGAAATTATGTGTTCCAGATACCAAATTTTCAGAAAAGATAGAGAAAGTTGTCAAACAGTCAATAATATTGTAAAAAAATCGGGTGGTGGTGTTTTAATTTCTGTCTCAACTATGTTTTCGTCGGAAGAAATTATACTGCATGATTTTTTGCACATTGAGTTTATATGCGTATTAGTGAAAATACATAAACAACTTATGTATATTATTTGCTTGTATATCCCTCCTAACTCGCAATATTCTATCTATGAGGATTACCTAAAAGCTATAAATGTTATTGCAGATAAAGTAAATTCAAATGATATTATACTTGTGCTGGGAGATTTTAATATGCCAAATGTGTCCTGGAAATCTGTGCCTGATTGTAATTATTTGTCACCTCTTCAATCTTCGGAATTATCGCAGTATTTCATTAACAGTTTACTGGAGTGCTGCCTTTTTCAAATCAACTGCATCACAAATACTTCTGATAAATTGTTAGACCTTGTATTTGTTAATGAACCGTCAGACTTTTCGATATCGCAGCATCCCCCTCTTCCAAATCCTGAGGATAGTTATCATCCTACGATTGAATTAACTCACATCTACCAACCTCATCGACGGTCAAATACATCTCAGCAAAATAAAATTTTTCGTTTTAAGTCAACAAATTACATTAAACTTCAACGTGAACTATCTCAAATCGACTGGTTAAATGAATTATCTTATGGCAATGATTTAGACAAAAGTATCGAAAAATTTTACCAGATACTACACAAATGCTTCCTATCTTCAATACCTAGAGTACTACCTGCCCCCTGCCATGGTCCACCTTGGAACACTAAACAACTTTCAAGACTTAAAAACCGCAAGAGTAAACTATTTAAAAAGTACAAGCAAAATGCATCTCAACTAAATTATTCCATGTACTCCTCAGCAAGATCTGCATATACCATTGCTAATCAACTGGCTTATAGTGCTTATTTAAACAGGATAAAAAATAACATAAAAAATGATCCCAAATCTTTTTATAAGTTTGTCAACTCGAAGAGGCATGTGTCAGATTTCCCTTCTGTTATGAAGTTTAAAGATTATGAGTCGTCAGATGATAAAGTTATAAGTAATATGTTTGCTGAATTTTTTGCATCAACCTATTCTTCGTCTACGTTTAGCAATATAGAGCAGTATTCTTACCATATCCCTGAATCAGTGAATTTTAATGTACCCCGTATTGAGCAGCAAACTGTTCTGACTTATATGAAAAATCTAAAACTTTCGTATGATCCCGGTCCTGTTGGTATTCCTAGTAGTATTTTAAAATACTGTCCTCATTTACTAAGCACTCCATTGACCTATTTATTCAACAAATCACTCAAATTGAGTTACTTTCCTCCAATTTGGAAGAAATCGTTCATCATTCCGCTATTCAAATCTGGATCTAAAGCTGATATATCCAATTATAGAGGTATAGCTAAACTGAACGCTATACCAAAGTTGTTTGAGCAACTCTTATGCGATACATTGTCTTATCAAGCAACGTCTATCCTTTCTTCTGCGCAGCATGGTTTCTGTAAAGGTCGATCAACTATTACGAATCTCTTAGAATTAACAACCTTAGTTAATGATTTGTCACTGGCAAACAACCAGATGTCATCTATTTTGATTTTAGTAAGGCCTTTGATAAGGTGAATCACAACTTATTCATAAGGTTGATCGAATTGGATTTGGAACGTCTCTAATAAAATGGATCGAATCTTATTTGAAGAACAGAATGCAGTGTGTCAAGTTCCGCAATATGCTCTCTACTGATATAAATGTTATATCAGGTGTGCCTCAGGGTAGTCATCTCGGCCCACTTTTATTTACTTTATTTATTAATGATCTTCCATCCGTTGTTGAAAACTCAAATATACTAATGTATGCAGATGACGTAAAGTTATTCTATCGCTTGATCAACAGTTGCGTCTCCAAGCTGACATTGTACACTTAACCGCTTGGTGCGCTAATAATTTAATGGACCCAAATGTGAAAAAGTGCAAATATATGATTTTCTCAAGATCAACACCAATCAATGGACTCTATAAAATGAATAATGCTGTTCTTGACCTAGTGGATTCATTTAATGACTTGGGAGTTATTTTAGATAAAAAATTGGACTTCAGGTGCCATATAACCTCGACGATTAACAAAGCTACTGGTGTTCTGGGTTTTATTAAACACTGGGCTAAGGAGTTCTCTGACCCTTATACAACCAAGATGTTATTTACTACTTTAGTTCGCCCAATACTTGAATACGGATCTGTTGTATGGGACCCACAATATCTTTCACATTCAAATAAAATAGAGTCAGTACAAGTGCAATTCTTATTATTTTGTCTTCGTGGTCTTCCTTGGAACTCTAATATAAGATTACCATCTTACGAGAGACGCCTAGGACTTATTAAGCTTCCAACCTTAAGGAGCCGTCGACAAATGCTAAATGTTACCTTTCTGCTGAATTTAATAAACGGCTGCATCACATCTCAATTTCTCCTGAGCAAAATAAACTTGAATATACCCAATCGTCCAACAAGGTATTATAGCTTCTTGAGAATTAAGTTTTACACTACAAACTATAGTAAGTTCGATCTCTTTCGGAGAATTTGCAGTGATTTTAATAGTCTTTACCCTTGTATCGATTTCAACAAATGTATTGATGTCGTAAAAAATTATATAAATTTTACATCTTAACTCATTACAAAATTGATTATAAATAAATGTTTAATTTGTTAAATCGACATTTGTTAAAGCCATATTTTTTGTTTTTGCTGTAATTTGTCTTGTTACTATTAAAACAAAGCTTTATAGATTCCATTTATATATGTATGTAATTCTCATTTCTGAAACATTGTTATATTTTAATTGTATCAGTCTGTAAGGATTAATCCATAGACTAAATAAATAAATAAATAAAAAAACTTTTCGTCACTTGATAAAGCTTTACGAGTTATATCATACATATTTCATTTTTGTCACTCTACGCATCAATCGCATAGGGGAAGGTTCAATTATGAGTCGATAATTATATCCAGCGATGAACTTATAGGGTCAAATTACGTTTGGTTTGTTGCTCAAAAGGTATTTTATGCTGAGGAGTATAAAAGTCTTTTAGATAAGAAATCGTTGTCTGCAAAGAGTTCCTTGTTGACATTGAATCCATTTTTGGATGAACAAAGGGTGATGAGATTGAATGGTCGGTTGGTTAAATCTGCCACATTATCGTATCGCGAACAGTATCCTATTATTCTACCGTATGGCTGTCGTTTTGCAAGACTTCTGACAGAATTCATACATGTGCTTACCATTCACGGTGGTAATTAATTATTGCTGAGATGCGAATATTAGGTACCGCAATTGAAAATCTTGATTCATACGGCAATTCACCGCTGCAAACGTTGTACAATTGATCGACAACGTACTTGTAGTCAAATATGGCTGCACTTCCCCCTGAACGTACTGCTGTTGATAGACCATTTATTAACACAGGAGTTGATTTCGCTGGGCCTTATGATGTAAAAGATTATAATGGTAGATCTTGCAAGATTACAAAAGGTTATGTGTGTATTTTTGTGTGCTTTTCAACGAAAGCAATTCATTTAGCAGTTGCCTCAGACTTATCAACTAACGCCTTTTAATCCGCCTTCAATAGATTTATTTCTAGAAGAGGTTGTCCTCATACTATGTTTTCGGACAATGGTACCAATTTCGTTGGAGCATCGAATGAGCTTGCTAGGGACTTCCAGACGTTCTTAAAGGAATGTCAGGCTAGGATGTGTTCCAGCTTCGGTTATAAAGGTTTAACGTGGCGTTTTAATCCAGCGGGAGCTCCTCATATGGGTGGCCTCTGGGAAGCTGGAGTTAAAAGCTTTAAGCTGCATTTTAGGAAGGGTGAATATATTGTCGTTACACCTTTAAAGAGTCATCTACCGTTCTGGCTCGAATAGAACCATGTTTGAATTCACGCCCTATGACGGATAATCCTGGGGAACCAGTTGCATTAACGCCAAGACATTTTTTAATTGGATCCGCTATTCTGGCTCCGCCGGAACCCACAATTTATGATACCCCAATTAGCATTGTCAATAGGTATCGAAAGGTAAAGGGGCTGATTCACCAGTTTTGTAAAAGATGGAAAGAGGAATATCTTGTGGAACTGCATAAAAGGTATAAATGGAGACGATCTAAATCATGATATAAACAATATAAACAATTGGTTAAAGATGAACAAACTAAAACTTAATGAAAATAAGACAAAACTTATGGAAATTAATATGAGCAGTGACATACATTTTAAAATTAATAATGAAACAATAGAAAAGGTGAAGAAAATAAAATACCTTGGTTTTATAATAGATAATGAACTAAAATTTAAAGATCATATAGAACATGTTTGCAAAAAAATTGGTAAAAAGATTGGATTTTTCAAGAGAATAAGAAAGAAACTTTCGATAACAACTGCATTAAATATATATAACACCATAATTAAGCCACATTTTGAATACGGGTCAACGATTTTATATACATGCTGTTTAGAGTCACAAATAGAAAGGATGCAGAAATTGCAAAACAAAGCGATGCGATGTATTTTAAAATGTAGTCGGTATACACCTATTAATTTTATGCTGGACTCACTTAGATGTTTAAATATCAAACAACGATTGCAGACAAATACTTTATACTTTGAACAAAAAATGAAAACAGGAAACGCGCCGGAATACCTATGCGAAAATATTAAATATGTGGGGGAAGTACAACCATATGGTCTACGAAACTCCGAAAACTTCAGGCTGCAGAGAACAACATCAACAGCGATGCAAAGATCACTATTTTATAAAGGACTAAAATTATATAATAGAAAGCCAGAATATATGAAAATAGAACGAAATTATTATACATTTAAGAGAGAATGTGTACAATTTGTAAAAAAAAAAAACTTCATATAATGGAAATTGTAAAATTAAAAATGGATATTGAAAAGTATTTTGAATACTAATAAACTTTATTAAATAAAAAAAAAATTAAGAAACATCCTCAAAGGGAGGTCGAAGTTAATGATTTAGTGGTAATAAAAAATTAACAATTGCCTGCTACTTCGTGGAGATTGGGTATTGTCACTGGTATTCACAAAGGTGCTGACGGCCACCTTAGAGTCGTAGATGTTCGCACGCAAAGTGGGACAGTTACTCGCCCAATAACCAAGCTTGTTGTTTTGTACAAAGACTAATTTAAAATCTTATTTTATTCGTAATTTACAATTACTAACCTACTTTTTTCCCAGCAATCATGACGTCTCACAACAACAATTTCTCCGACGCATTTGAAGACGATCCTTTGGATTATGCTGAAGTGATGGAAATCAATTCACCAAATCTTTCCGAAGCTGCAAGCACTGGATATGCTACATCGCCGGTCGTCACTAACACCATAACTCCAGAGATTTTGCCAACTTCAACTCGCACTACAGCAGTCAGTTTGCCTGTAGAAGTATCGCCGAATCCCCCAACAGATAATCCAAAAGTGGAGCAAGTGGAAGTACCCAATTTGGCAGATCTAGTTCGGGCTAATGACGCAAATGCCAATGTGGTGAAGACCGCAGCCATCGTGGTCAATAAGCGGTCCAAATGCAAGGTGTGTAACAAGTCACCCATTGCGATTTTTTTATAAATTTCGGGATATGAGCCTAGAGCGAAAACTTAGAATGGTGGCGATGCATAAAATCTGTATCTGCTGTTTAGCAAGTACGCATGTGGGGAAAGACTGTTTGAGCAAGTCGAAGTGTAAATTTT